>CM061133.1:315910931-316425985 GCA_030789695.1 Scilla litardierei | reverse complement strand
CTTTAATATACACATTGCAACATCCTCCAAGCATTATGTTTTGTCTCATCAAAATATAATCATTAAGATAAACTGAGACTAAAACATAAGATTGATTAGCACACAAACATAATGTATTGATCATCATCAAAACAACGTTAGTCTTGAACCCAAGAACTAACAATCTCCCTCTTTTTAATGATGACAATCCATTATGTCAAAATATAATAAACATTGAAATAAATAATGTGTGCTAACAAACTGTTGGATATGGAAGACGTTTGTACACCCTTGTGGGGGATGTACGAGGGAATACGGACCTCGAACGTCGCGTACACGAAGTCGTATGCAAAGGGAATCTGTTCCCTTGCGGAGAGGATCTCTGGATGAGTAGGAAAGTCGCATTATATATGCATAAGTGCATGCGACATATGGCTAATAAAGGGGGAATATCTTAAGCTTATGTTGTACCATGCATATGGTACAACTTAAGCTTATAATGTGCCATGTATCATGGTACACCTTAGTTAAATTGTTCCAAAGGAACAATTTACCCTAAAATAACTACCTTGGGGGCTATAAATAAGACCCAAGGGTAAGCCATTTCTTACACTTTTGCATGGCATTCTTGCATGCATTTTCATTCTAGCGAAGCTCTGCCGAAATACTTCCTCTCCCTTTTATCCAAGTTCTTAATCTAAAGTAGAGATTTAGATTGTGGATTTAGTAGCCTTACTCCGTTCGTGAGAAGACTCGATCCGTCGTGGCGAATCCGAAGGCAAAGTTCGTAGACTACCGTGCCGCATACGCAAGCGTAAGTCTCAACTTTATTTATCGATCCTAACTCTGTTTTGGCAGGATCCAACACAAACTCCCCCAATCAATATGCAAATGTGCACAAAATATAAACATGCAAAGCACAAATCATATTGATGGATGTTACGCAAAAACATACTAATAGATAATAATGCATAAGAAGCATAAGGTATATTTTTACATAACCTATTTCTCTCCCCCATTGACATATCAAAAAGATGGGTAATAGCCAAATCGAAAAACCAAGGACAAGAGAAATAACCATCACATATGCACAAATATAATGTGAATGAAATTCAATGTGACATATGAATGGAAAAATAATGCAAGCTAGCAAAAATTCCATACTCCCCCATAATCATACAAAACATACAAACATGGGAGCAATGGACACACTCACACAAATATGGGTACAAAATGTAAACATACAAGCATGGTACCCAAGCAATGAATAACAATGTGAGTGAGCTAGCAAGGTGGAAACCAAACAAAAGTGGAGTTTGGTTTCCGTTTATAGTCATAAGAAAATATAATTTTACAAACATATGAATCTATATACGAGTTCTTATCAAGCCTATAAACATTCTTAGGAATCCACAAGGAAATTGATTTGAGATTCTTAAGAAGAGGTTTAGTTAAAGCATGAGTAGGAGGTGAAGGTGCACGCTTATGAGGTGGAACATAAACATTGGCATGCCCTATATGTGAAACATGTAATTTAGCATCAGAAACATTCACACAAGCACCGACATGAGTTTGGGTCGAAATATCAACATTACAATCCACCGTTCAAATTAAGTGAGGGTCGAAATTGAGTTTGGGTCGGATCTGCTCCATAAACGTAGCAGTAGCACCGACATGGCCATGTCACAAGTTGACACGACCTCCTTCTCCCAGTGGCATTCTTCTCAAGATCGACACGGTCATGTCAATATGACACGACCGTGTAACCATAAAGCCTAAATCCCCAGTTACTGTTCTTTTTGTCTATTATCTGGCACGATCGTGTCGTTGATCGACACGACTGTGTAGGGTGGCTGCTCCTGCTACCTTGCTCCTTGGCTTTAGTTACCACACAATCGTGTGTGATGGCGCACACGACCATGTGAGATGCTCTCAAATATGCTTCCATTGTTACATCCACACGACCGTGTTTGGCCCAACAACTTTTCAACTGTTTTCTTCCAGAAATTGTAGAGTGTTGCTCCGAGCTCTTAAAATTTTGCAAAAATATGCATTGTGCTCGTGAGGTAACCCTCTTCACATGAAAAATATGAGAAAACATATAAGTGCAATAAATATATCATTTTGCACATAAAGAAAGAATAAGCTCTCAAATCTAATGTAATCATTATTATACACACATTGGAGCTAAAATGGATATGATCTATACACAAAACGATGATAGTTAAGGGGTATAATATGCAATAGTCACTCATAATCAGTGTCCAAGTCGTCATTTTTTTCGAAATTTGTAGCTTGTAAGAGCATTGGACACCTCTTCAAAAGTAATTAAATTTTTGTCGTATGTAAGAACTGAAGCAATATGCTTGTAGTCTTTGGGTAGCGAATTGAGAAGAATCATCGCCTTGTCTTCAGCATCAACCTTGATATCAATGTTCCTCAAATCTGTCAAGAGCTTATTGTAGTAGTCAACGTGTTCTTCAATAGATATTGCATCTTCAAGCTTCAAGGCAAATAATTTCTTCTTTGGGTGCAAGCGATGTTGGATGTTCTTCTTCATGTATTTATTTCCAAGCGCATTCCATAACACCTTAGCATTGGTCTCCTCCATAAAAGTATAAATCTTATTTTTTGTCAAATAAAGCCGGATTGTACTGCACACGTTTCGATTCATGGTCTTCCACTCCGTGTCTGACATGGTTGGTGGCTTTGCATCCAATAATATGCCTTAACCGAAATGGTTCAAGACATCTAGAACCACGCAACTGCACATCCCGAAATTGATCTTCCCATCGAACTTCTTTATCTCGAATTTTGCATTGGGCACGATCGTGCGAGGTGCAAGAGGTTGCTCCTTGGAGGACTACTTCGGAGTGCTATCAACGTCCCCTTCGGAGTTCTCAATACAATAAATAAGATTAGCTCTTTCAAACGGTTGATCAAGACTCTCTTTTTCTATATGTTTCTCTCTTCTCTAAAACCCTCCCCAAGCGTCCCTTTAATAGCCTCTAAGGCATGGACACCAAACGAATTTAATTGGGACAACAACTCAAACTTCAAACATGATTCTTCATCATGCAAGAAACTCAAACTCAAATAGAATTCTGCATCTTGTAGTCGGTGCCTCCAAGCTACTGAGCACACTGCTAGAACACAAGCTGCCGAGTTGTCGAGCTTTCGAGCTTCCAAGAGCCGAGCTTCCGAGTTGCCGAGCTTTCGAGCTTCCGAGAGCCAAGCTACCGAGTTGCCAAGCTTCTGATCTACCGAGAGTTAGGCTACCGAGTTGCCGAGCTTCTGAGGTACCGAGGTGCAGAGTTGACGAGTTTTCGAGCTGCCGAGTTACCGAGCTTCTGAGCTACCGAGAGCTGTGCTAAAAAGTTGCCGAACTTTCGAGTTGCCAAGAGCTGGGCTACCGAGTTACTAAGCAATCGGTGCCTACAAGAGTCAGCACAGCCCTGAATCCCCATATTTGGACATGCTCTTAGCACAGCCCCGAATCCCCATATTTGGCCATGCTGAGGAAGATACTCGGGATCCAGGGCACCGTCGAGTTGGCCCTGCATGGCCACTAGCCTGCAAATCTCCAATGCTCATGTAGTGCCTCAAATCGAGCCAATTTCCACAGATACAATGATATTCTACAATTAAGATAGACTAACACGGACAGATGCAAGCAAAAACTAATAACAACTTTAATCAAGAATGCATTCGCTTGCAACATTTTGTTGCTCTCCTTCAATTTCATCAGGTCAGACCGTAGCCTTGTTTAGCCTTGTTTAGTTCCTTCCCTTGGCTAACTTCATGAAAAAACTCCTAGTTTCACCTTCATATTGGTCATTTCCTTTAGGTTCAATGGCTTTACCAAGCCGCAACATTTCCCCCAGTAAATTCAATTTATCTAGCGCATCTATGTACCCTATCAATCAACACGCTAATAAACATTTTTGTTTCACCATGCATTTATTTATCCAACCATTTCCAAAAACTACAATCATGTCACTTATCAGTTGGAGGCCCATAACTCTCTGGACTCCATTCTCTTGCCCTTCCCTCCTCCAACGTCTTCATGCATCCTTTTGAAACGAATGCCTTGTCATCTCCATCTTTTCCTTCACCTTTTTTTGACAAAAAAGTGCGCCACAACTTTACATCCTCGACCACCAAAATGGGGTATCTTTTGTTGTCCTTCTTCTTCTTCTTCTCATCCTCCCCTATTATTTTTAATAATTTGATAGAGAAGGGAGGAATAGATACGAGTTTAAACTTGCTTTTGATCGAATATATTTAATGATTTAATTTATAAACCACCACCAAAAAGCAAGATAACGTAGCTTAGCACTTCCTTGATGCCGAGATAATAATATAAATGAAACCACCTTAGTAAAAGCAAGCACTAGGGGAAACAACCGTATGGCATTGGGACTAAAATAAAAACACAGTTGCTTCCATTGTAAACATCACTACCAATCGTACGAACAAAACTTGCTGCACAGTCTTTTTTTTTATGATACACAAACTTGATCGACATGCATAAAATATTTCTGAATCAATCTTGAAGCCCGACCCTTTCTAATGAATTTACAGCTATATGGATGGAAAATGAAGTTTACAAGAAAGTTTTAAGTTATGTGTTGGTAATCGATATGGGGAATCAAACTGAGATCCGTGCGGAAACAACCAGTCCTAAAAGCTGAACAGGAATCTAGGACTAGCAAAAATGGATTCTCAAATAACATAACAAAATCCCTACGACCTTGCGAAGTAAATTAGCAAACGAAGAACAGCAACAACAATCAAATCAATCGCGGACGCACAAGAGTTTACCCTGGTTCGGTTGTGCACAACCTACGTCCAGCAATTCCGAGATGATTCCAATATCAGAGGGATCCTCAAAGGGTTACAATCTATCTTTCGCTCATGTGAGTAATAACTTGGCTGAAAACACAAACCCTCACAATCTCACTCAAGGAAGAAGAAATCAAAGGAGTAATGAAGAGAATCACTCGACTCCACAACCAAACTCCTAACCCTAATCTCTCGACAAAACTCTTCAATGGCGATGGCTGCAGCTCTTTCTGGCTCCAGATCTCGAAAACAGCATTAACCTAAACTAATAAGCCATTATGATTAAATAGGACTCCCAAAACGAGTGGGAAACCCATCTCAACCGTCGACGGAAAATGCCTGGCCCCGCGTCACTCGGTCGAGCGAGCTCAACGCTCGACCGTGCGGTCTCTTCGCTGCTGCTGTCGCTGGGGTGGAAAAGCATGGCGCTTGGTCGAGCGTCAACTTTGCTCGACCGAGTTGGCACTCGCTCGGTCGAGTGTCAACATCGCTCAACCGAGTTGACAATCTTTGCAGAGCTTCAAAAAATGCCAACTCTTTGTTAAATTTGAGCTTAATTCACCCGGTCAAGTACTCAAACCACTCAACTGATAGAGTACTCGATCGAGTATATGGGCTTCTCAGCTAGTCCTCAGCTCAAGGCCTCCAGCTCGGTCGAGCGACGTGCACGCTCGACCGAGTGACCTGGGCATAGGGTGTGAAATAGTTGAATCACCAAAATTCAACACTCTACCTTGATTCAAATCTCTTCACACATGCCCTTGCACATCCACGCTGCTCGCCATGACCCTCTCTCTGGGTATCATCATCATCTCGGATTACATGCCCTCTGGCGCCACCTAAGCCAACAAGGAGATCAACTCCAGGCACACCTGGAGCTTGACGGCAGGAACTGGCTTAGTAAACATGTCTGCGGGGTTCTTCTCAGTCAGGATTTTCAGAAGCTCCACTTCCTTCTTCTCCAACTCTAGGAAGGAATCTCGCACCTCAATGTGCTTCGTCCTCGAACTGTATGCCTGGTACTTTGCCAGATGAATGGCACTCTGGCTGTCACAGTACACCTGGGACGAACTCTGCGGTACCCCCAAATCTCTAAGCAGACTCCTCAGATATTTGGACTCCTTCAGAGCTTCCACTACTGCAATCAACTCGGCCTCTGTGGTCGATAACACAACCACAGATTGTAGGACCGACCTCCACGATACCGCTATGGTGCCCAAAGTGAACACATACCCCGTGGTAGATCGTCGCATATCCATGTCTTCTGCATAGTCATTGTCGTAATATCCCGTCAGCACCTTTCTGTCTCTTCTCCCAT
This sequence comes from Scilla litardierei, assembly GCA_030789695.1. NCBI lineage: Eukaryota > Viridiplantae > Streptophyta > Magnoliopsida > Asparagales > Asparagaceae > Scilla > Scilla litardierei. The sequence goes on along the minus strand of CM061133.1, from coordinate 316,419,843 downwards.
AGAAAATCTCGACACTAGATGTGCCTCACAGATACCTCAGAATCTACTTGACGGCCTGACAATGCTCCTTGCCTGGGTTGGCCATATACCTGCTAACCACTCCCACGGCCTGTGCAATATCTGGACGCGTTCATATCATCACGTACATCAAACTTTCTACTACACTTGATTATGGCACCTGAGACATATACTTCTTCTCATCCTCAGTGCTTGGCGACTGTGTTGCAGACAGCTGAAAATGAGCTCCTAGCAGTGTTGTCATAGGCTTCGTGTTCTCCATCCCAAAACGGTTCAGCACCTTCTGAATGTACACATGATGTGACAATTTTAACTCATGTCGCTTCCTATCTCGAAAAATCTCCATTCCAAGAATCTTCTTTACGGGCCCTAAGTCCTTCATGTCGAACTCTTGCCCCATCTTCGACTTCAGCTTCTTTACCTCTGACATGCTATTGGAAGCAATAAGCATGTCGTCCACATTAAGCAACAAATAGATCTTCAAGCCATTCTCTAATATGCTCACATACCCACACTGATCCTTGATGCTCCTCTCAAAGCCTACTCCCATCATGAAGCTGTCAAATCGTTTGTACCACTGCCTGTGTGACCACTTCAACCCGTATAACAATTTCTTCAACCTGCAGACCAAATTGTCTTTCTCCTAAACTCTGAACCTCTCTGTCTGTTGCATGTATGTTTCTTCATCAAGATCTCCATGCAGAAAGGCGGTCTTCACATCGAATTGCTCTAACTCCATGTTAAAGCTAGCCACTAGTGCCAACAACACCCCCACAATAGGTAAGAATATCTCGTTGTAGTTCTCTCCTTTCATTTATGAGAATCCATTGGCCACCAGTCTCGCCTTGTACCTGACATCATTGTTATCTTGGGTTGAGCTTTCTTTTACCTTGTAAATCCAATGACATCCAATGGCACGCTTCTTGCTGGGTAACGGCACTAACTCCCAAGTGTCATTGGGGTGAAGGGACTCCATCTTCTCCTCTATAGCTCCTTGCCACAGAGAGGCATCTCCTGAGTCTATGGCTCCATCATATGTCGTCGGCTCCTCATGCTACAGGTTGAGTGCATATGACGTCATGTCATTGAAAGAATATCACACATAGTCACATGCTCCAAATCTCTCGGGTGCCTTCTTCACCCCCTTAGATTTTCACGTTCCTTCATCACCAGTAAAAGTGTCAACGCGTACCTGAGATGGACCGGCTGTCTGCTTATGGTCCTCAACACGGACCTCATCATGTCCTTCAACTGGGACGTCGATCATCAACTCTTTGCCTGGTCGCTGAGTGGGCTGGATTGGATGGTTGAAAATGTCTGTCAATGTCTTCTCTGCTGACGTGTCCCCTTTTGAATGAGAATGCTCCGCCCTGAGCATTGCATCCTCGTCAAAAGTGACAGGTCGGCTCACAATCACTTTCTGACCCTCTGGATCCCATAAGCGATATCCCTTGACGACGTGGCCGTATCAAAGAAAGATACACTTCTTTGCTCTTAGATCCAACTTGTCGCCCCTCTCGTGCACATACGCCGGGCAATCCACAATACGCAAATAAGAATAATCTCCAGCTTCACCACTCCACATCTCTTTAGGAATCTTTTAACCAATAGCCACTGACAGAACTCTGTTCACGGTGTGCATAGCAGTGGTGAGAATCTCTCCCCAAGATTCCTTCGCCAAATCGGTTGAATGCCTCAAACATCGCACTCACTCTAACAATGGCCGATTCATCCGCTCCACCACACCATTCGACTGCAAATCTCCAGGTCTGCTAAAATGAAGGCGGATTCCATGAAATTTGCAAAAATTCCTAAATTCCCTTGAGGTATACTCACCTCCATTGTCGGACCTCGGCACCTTCACATGCTTTTCGGTTTGCTTCTCTACCATGGTCTTCCACTCTGTGAAAAAATCAAATGCCTGGTCCTTTGACTTTATCAAGTACATCCAGACTTTGCGAGAGTAGTCATCTATGAAAAGAACAAAGTATCTATCTTCTCCTCTTAATGGCTACAGGCACGGTCCCCACACATCTTTGTGAACATAGTCAAGTGGTCCCCTACTAGTGTGATTTCCCGTATTGAACTGCACCTTTGTCTTCTTTTCGTACACACATGACTCGCAGAATTCTACGCCCTCATTTGTAGCATCATCGATTTTCTCCTCCGAAGTACATCGAGGGTCTTGTCACATGGATGACCCAAACGATAATGCCACAACTTGGCTGAATCTTCGGAACTTAAGCTAATAGTGCCAACGTCTGCATCTCCTTCCACTGTGGTACCTTGAAGGGCATATAAGTTTCCCACTTTAATTCCCTTCATCACAACCATGCCTCCTTTCGATACTCGCAATTGGTCTTTCTCAAAGACCGACTTGCATCCGGTATTGTCCAAAACACCTATGGAGATTAGGCTCTTTTGCAGATCTAGGACATGCCTCACATCGGCTAGCGTATGCACTATGCCATCATGCATCTTGATTCAGACGGTTCCAATACCCGCAGTCTTACACACTGCATTGTTCCCCATGAGGATTAAACCTCCATCTTCCTTGGGACGGTATGTCGTGAACCAACTCCTATGTGGAGTCATATGGCATGAACAACCACTATCCATAGGCCACACAATGTTTGCTTCACCTGCAATCCATGCTACAAACATCTCCGGATCTCTACCCTCATCATGGATGTACATATCATCTATCCCAAACGATGCTGAACCAGACTCTATCGGCATCCTTGCCTTTTGATGTGTCATAATATTCCACATTTTATCTACATGTTTACACGTCAAACGATTGTTGAAATCCCAATTTATTATGCTTTTATGTTAATGATTGGAACTATTTGACTCGGAGAGCGTTTGGTTGCTTTTAAGGGAATATCGAGCGATTTGGAGCGTATTGGAGAGGATGATACAATCGTTGATGCCAAATTATTACTGGCATCATATTTGAGGAGCTTATGTTGCTAGAGGGGAGCAAAAAGAGGAAGCAAAGGAGCAAAAAAAGAAAGAAAGGGGAGAAGTAAGAGAAGAAGTGAAGGAGAGGACAAGGAGCATTCCCAGATTACTCGGTCGAGCAGCTACCCCGCTCGACCGAGCTGTGATCCTGAAGACGAGAGGCCAAGAGCTCAAAGGGGTGCTCGGACAAGTGGCTTGACCCGCTCGACCGAGCGACCAAGTCGCTCGCCCGAGCCAGTTGTCAGGAGAGCCCAAGAATTTGCCTCGCAACTCTCTGGAAAGTTTCACGTTTATTTGCTCGGTCGAGCGACATCAATTCCTGACCGAGCAACATCAATTCCATTGAGGCAAAGCTCTGAAGCCCCAATAGGTGCTCGACCAAACTCTAAGGCACGCTTGACCGAGCGACCCAAGCCGCTCGGTTGAGCGGAGTAGAAATGGCCAAATCTGCTGATTTCTGGACATCCCTTCACTCTTTGAATATCTGCTATCACTAAGGATTTTTACAGTCTTTTTCTCATATTTTTTCCAGATATTAGACTTCATAATGATTCCAATTCCACTAAGAACGCGTCAAACGGAGGTCGGAAGAGCCCTAGGGAATTTCTGCAAGTTGGCGAATCTGTGCTAGAATATGTGCTTGGGCAGACACGAATCTGTGCTCGACCGAGCGACCTGGACAAGTCTGCCCGAGCTACCTGGATAGCAAGCGCATGTCCAACTCAGTTTAGGATTATTTTGGGGGTTTTATGGGGCTATATATATGTATTGAGCAGCCATTGTTTAGGGATCTTCTCTTTTGTTAGGAAAGCTAGTTTCAAGGGTTTGGATACTCTTTTTGGAGGCTAGGTTATGACATCGGCCCCTCCATAGTGAGTTGTGTATTGGATCTTCAATAGCTAATTATTTCTTGTTGAATCTCTTTTATTGTCTTTCTCATATGATTTTGTTGAATCTTTTAAAGAGTGAGGCCACTGGGTCACATATCAATGTAAATGAAAGTTGTACATATAAGTGTCATTGGTTCACATATCAATTTTTATGATGTTTATATGAGTATTCTATTTTCTACAGAATATACGTCAAAGTGTACATGTGCTGGAAATGAAAACAGAAAATGCATTGACTTCATGACTTAATTACTCGTAATTGTAGTTCAGTTCAGCAAAAGTGGAAAACTACATTAATTTCTTTGTCAATCAAAAAGCACATCCGCAACTTCCTAAAACCCAAGAACAAGAAAGCACAGTCGTAACATCAAAAAAATCAAAACAAAAACCCTACCCTAGAGAGCACAGGCCGGTTTTGTTTTCTCCCCCATTTGAAAATCTCAAAGGAAGCACCAGCCGTTCAATTCCCAAGGAGACAGCCACATTAATTTCTTGTCAATCAAAAAGAGCAAAGCTTTTGTTTTCTTCTTGAGGTCACAATTCTTTTTCTTTGAATGTCTCAAAGCTGAGCCGCATCCTTCTTAAAACCCCAAAAAGAACAAAGCTTGAGCACAATTTTTTTATCCAAAGAGTAGCTGCCAAATTAATTTTTCCCTTTCAATCAAATAAAGGTCAGTTGCATTTTTTTCCATGTGTCAATCCAAATAACTGCCGACCTCTACAAGAGCAACTCTCCAAGAGCCCTTTGTTGAAAACCAAGGAGGAAAATTGAATTTGCCGCAACCTTTGACCATGTTACCCCTCTCCAGCCGCAAGATCACCATGGTGAAAGATCTCCTCTCTAGCCGCACATGTTGACCAAGGGTTTTTCATTGATTACTCCAAGGGACAAGATCATCATCCGAAAGCTATTTTTTGACCAAGTGAATTCTCCAAACATCAAGCCGTGACTTACAGTTCACAATCCCCTGCCGCAACTTTTGGTGTTTGATGCTTCAGAAAGTTCAAGCCATAACTCCATTTGGCAAAAGGTCTTCCTTACATTCAGAAGCTCCGGCCGTAACTTGAGATTGTTCCATCATCCGCAACTTGGAGATTGCTGCTTCAGCCACAAGTTTTGATCAAGGGACACAATTCAACATCAAGCCGCAACCTGCTTCAGAAGTTGAGAATTTGGTGCATGCCCCAACTTGCTGACTGTTGGGAACTTCAGATGGGACAACTCCATGTCAGATTGCTTCTGACCACGTGCTGGACGACAGAGACACCAACGCCGTCACAACTGAGCAATTCTGAACTTTATACTCTAGTATATTTGTGATTTTGGTGTTGTGAAATTTGTAGAACAGTTTATTATTTGTTTGGGGACTTGGCTAGTTGGGAATAGCCAAGAGAGAGCTTTACTAGGATTGTTATTGTTTCGGCACTTTGGTGAGTGCAGGTACTGAAAGCCAGGTGAGTGTAGAGTTGGTGCTCTAGCTACAAGTTGTACCAGTTAACTTTAATAATCTAGTATTGCTTTTGGGGCTGGACGTAGGTCGTTGGGACGACCGAACCAGTGTATATCTCCTGTGCATGCTGTGACTGCTTTACTATACTCTGCGTCTGATTGATTGTGTTATTACTGCGTGTGATTTCTCGTGGGTTGCACGAGAATTTTTATAAGCCTATTCACCCCCCTCTAGGCTTAGATCCAGATCCAACAAGTGGTATCAGAGCAGGTTATATGATCTAGCCTAGGATTGACCATGTCTGACTCTAGTGATTATGCTTTTGCTGAAGGTCAGTCCATATCACGACCCCTAGATTTAATGGAGTAGATTATGCTTATTGGAAAACTAGAATGAAAATTTACTTAGCTGCTGTTTATAATATATGGAATATCGTTGAAAAAGGCTATAGTCCTCCCATGATTAAAATCCAAGATACTAAGATGTTGAAACCTGAAGATAAATAGGACGACAATGATAAAAAATGATTTTCCTTGAATAATAAAGCCATGAATGCGCTTATTTGTTCATTAGATAAATCTGAATTTAATCATATCTCACATTGTCTAACTGCGCAAGAAATATGGCATACACTGGAGGTGACGCATGAAGGAACGTCACAAGTGAAGAAATCCAGACTTGCGCTGCTGAGTACAGAATGTGAGAGTTTCCACATGCTGCTATCTGAGTCTATCAAGGAGATGTTTGCCAGATTCACAGACATCAAATATAAATCCAGCTCCCTCGGTAAGCCATACTCTAGCCTTGAACATGTAAGGAAAATCTTAAGGGCATTGCCAAGCTCATTCAGGCTAAAGTCACTGCCATCTAAGAAGTGAAAGATCTATCTCAGATGAGGGTGGAGGACTTGATAGGTAATTTAATGTCCCATGAGCTTGAGTTGCAGAATGTGGAAGCTAGAAAAATCCCGAGGAGAAGGAAAAAGCACCAAAGCCACTAGCTCTGAAAGCGAGTGAAGATGACGCTGAGGAGGAGATGGCGCTGATGGTAAGAAATTTCAGGAAATTCATCAGAACTCCTCACGGAAGAGTCGAAATGCAAAACAGGTTTAATTGTTCCAATAATTTTAATTCTGCTAAAAAATCTTCTGAGCAGACTGTTACTGACCATATCATATGTTTCAAATGCAACAGAATGGGACATTATATGAAGCATTGCAAACAAGAGACCGCTCAAGTTGCAAAAGAAAAAGGGAAAGCCAAAATGCTAACATGGGACATGGACATCAAAGCTGAGGATGAGGATGAGGAGGTTGTAGCTTTCACCTCCCTCTGCTTGATGGGAGAATTGGATGAGGTAACATCTTGCACCAATAGAGTTGATATTAGAAATTTGTGTAAAGAAATGCAAATTGAACTAGATAGGCAACGATGTATTACTGATGATATGCAAGATGCTATTGAGAACATAGAATCTGCTTTAGAAGGTTATAAAAAGTCTAATGGTGAATTACAACAAGAAAATTGTGACATGTTTCATAAAACAAATGATTTAAAAGAAAAACTACTTGCTTGTAATTCTACCATTGCTTTGTTGGAGAATGAAAAATCTAGGTTGCATGAAAAAGCTACTTGTCTTTCTTGTCCTTTCTTATTGAATGACATTAGCATGCTTAAGCAAGATTTAATTAAGCTAGAAACTGAAAAAGATTATGTGATTAGAGAGCTTAATGATAAATTCAGCATGTTGAATAATGAATTTTAAAAGAAAAATGATTGAGTTCGAAAAGAAGGAAGAGGAAAACAAGAAAGCTTTTTTAAGTAAATGTACTTTGCTTGTGGACGAGAATGCATTTTTAAAATCCAAAGTCTCTAGTCTTGAATTGTCCATTAAGAAATTATCTATAGGAAAACAATCGTTGGATACTATTTTAGAGAATCAATTATATGGCAATAATAGACGAGGACTTGGATTCGGTTCTAAAATTGCTAAAAACGTAATTTTAAGAAAGTACACAATGTGCCTTCTATTGCCAAAAATATGCATGCAAAGTGCTTTACTTATGATAGTGTTGGTCACACATCCTATTATTGTAAGTTTAGGAACACGAACATAAAGTTCAAACAAGTGTGGGTTCCTAAAACTTTGATGACTAACACTAGTGGACCTTGTTGGATTCCAAGGTCACACATAACACCTTTCATGTAGGTGAGATGGAGATTTGGCGAGGAGCGATGAATTGAAAGTTTCATTATTTTAGCTCCTTAGTCAAAGAACGACGCGAAGGTATGGTTTTTATTCTTTGATCCTGATGCATACCTTCGTAGCATCTTTTTGTTTTATTTTTTGCATGCTTGATTTATTTATTGTTTGTGTGCATGTTTGCTTGATTCTAGTTTGTTTTAGTTCATTATAAAAGAAAACCAAAAAAATGAAAAACCAAAAATAAAAAAAATGTGCCTAATGAATACCTCCTTATGAATCTTTATAAGTGGTATTATTGTTTGCTCATTCATATCCTTGTAGAAATCATTGTATTATCGTTATAGCTACATGCGCATGTTAGAATTTCTTTAGTAGCCATGACATGTTTCTTGAAATGAATAATTTGATTTCTACACCAACATGCTTACTTCCACGAATATTGAGCTTGTTGCACATTTGGAGATTCTTTCCATGAACATTGGAATGTGAATGTAGGTTGATAATAACTGAATTATCTAAGGGATATGATGTGTAATGCCATGAATAAAAATTGAGCACAATAGTATTGAAATGAAAAATAATTACAAATATGCTCTGTATGAAAAATGGATACAATTCATGGCAAGTACACTATCCACGAGTATCCAACATACGCTTTATAGGTAATATTTAGCGTTGGTGTATCTTACTCGTCATGCAATGACAACCCCACATCTAAGAGTCCTTATAGGCTATGTTTTGGGGTTTGGTAACTTGAACTCATTTATGATGAGGTGGGAAAATCAATCCTAGTGATATTCATGTTAAATGGAAAATGTGGATTGGTTTTGGTGGATGTTATAAATTGAATCTCCCTTTGTACTTCATTGTTTAATTATCACACGTACACAATGGTGGTGAAGTCTTAATTATCATCTTCATTGAACTTGAATTGAATACTTTATGAAAAATGACATGCAATTGCTAGCTGTTTTCTATAATACTTTATTCTTGCATGTGATACTTGATTGACTTCACTAGTACGATTTTGATGATAACAAAGGGGGAGAAATATTGGGCAAGATTTGTGAGTTGTTGGAATTATGGTACTTGGTATTTTGTGCTCATGGAAATACATGGGGGAGCATCAAAATAGGGGAAGCATGCATGCTTGTATGGTTGTATACCATTATTGCATGCTTGTATGTTGCATCTAATTGTTACTCTTTGATGCATACATCCTCCATCACACTTCACACACGCATACTTGTATATCAAATCTTGTATTGGTTTGTCATCATCAAAAGGGGGAGATTGTTGGAAGCAACGATCTAGGATTCTAGTTTGATGATGACAAACACTTTTGAAGTCTTTAACTTGTGTGCAAAGTGTATTTCAGGAATGGCAAAGCGGAAATTCCTCAACGTGATGACTAAGACAATTATTGGCAAAATTGTTATTCATATAGCAAATGAACTTGGTCAAAGAGCTATACCCCAAGCAAAGAGGACTTGGTCTATATGGAAAAATAGATGGATAAATCCTTAGGGACTAGATGAGTTCAAATAGGAGTCAAGCTTATGGACCCAATCTACTCCCCTTGCCATGCCACAAAGTCTATTGTCTTGATCCTAGCCATGCCACAAACTCAAATAGGAGTCAAGCTCATGGGAACTCCTAGCCGAAATTGGACTAAGCCAATCTCTCATGTGGACTTGGACTTAGCCATCTAATCCTAGCCATCCATCCTTCATCTTGGCCGCAATCCTACCCTATCTAGGAAACCTTCTTCATTGCCGTAATCAATGCCAAGCCATCCATCTCATCACCCCTAGCCGAATTCATTAGAGCCATTGGATCTCTATGGCCGTACAAAACCTTAGGGGATCTCCTATATAAGCCATGCATCTAATGAAGTCTAAGAGGAGTTGGCACAAAAATTAATCTCCAAGAGAAACTCAGCCGAAAATTTCCCCAAGCCAACACAAGCCGCAACATTGTTTTTTCCCAACCCCTAAAAAGAGCAGCAGGCGGGAAAAATTTTCCCTTGCAATTCAAAAGCACGTCCGCAACTTCCTAAAACCCAAGAACAATAAAGCACAGCCGTGACATCAAAAAAATCAAAACAAAAACCCTACCATAGAAGGCACCGGCCGGTTTTGTTTTCTCCCCCCAATTGAAAATCTCAAAGGGAGCAGCAGCCGTTCAATTCCCAGGGAGACAGCCACATAAATTTCTTTGTCAATCAAAAAGAGTAAAGCTTTTGTTTTCTTCTTGAGGTCAAAATTCTTTTTCTTTGAATGTCTCAAAGCTTAGCCGCATCCTTCTTCTTAAAACCCCAAAAAGAACAAAGCTTGAGCACAATTTATTTATCCGAAGAGTAACAGCCAAATTAATTTTTCCCTTTCAATCAAAAAAAGGTCAGCCGCATTTTTTTCCCTGTGTCAATCTCAAGAACTGTCGATTTCTACAAGAGAAACTCTCCAAGAGCCCTTTGTTGAAAACTAAGGAGGAAAATTGAATTTGCCGCAACCTTTGACCATGTTACCTCTCTCCAGCCACAAGATCACCAAGGTGAAAGATCTCCTCTCTAGCCACACATGTTGACCAAGGGTTTTTCATTGATTACTCCAAGGGACAAGATCTTCATCCGAAAGCTATTTTTTGACCAAGTGAATTTTCCAAACAGCAAGCCGTGACCTGCAGTTCACAATCCCCAGTCGCAACTTTTGGTGTTTGATTCTTCAAAAAGTTCAAGCCATAACCCCATTTGGCAAAAGGTCTTCCTCACATTCAGAAGCTCCTGCCGTAACTTGAGATTGTTCCCTCATCCGCAACTTGGAGATTGTTGCTTCAGCTGCAAGTTTTGATCAAGGGACACAATTCAACATCAAGCCGCAACCTACTTTAGAAGTTGAGAATTTGGTGCATGCCCCAACTTACTGACTGTTGGGAACTTCAGAGGGGACTACTCCATGTCAGATTGCTTTTGACCACGCGCTGAATGACAGAGACATCAACGCCGTCACAACTGAGCAATTCTAAACTTTATACTCTATTATATTTGTGATTGTGGCGTTGTGATCTTTGTAGAACAGTTTATTATTTGTTTGGGGACTTGGCTAGTTGGGACTAGCCAAGAGAGAGCTTTACTAGGATTGTTAGTGTTTGGGCACTTTGGTGAGTGCAGGTACTGAAAGCCAGGTGAGTGTAGAGTTGGTGCCCTAGCTACAGGTTGTACCAGTTAACTTTAATAATCTAGTATTGCTTTTGGGGCTGGACGTAGGTCGTTGGGACGACCGAACCAGTGTATATCGCATGTGCATGCTGTGACTGCTTTACTATACTCTGCGTCTGATTGATTGTGTTATTACTGCGTGTGATTTCTCGTGGGATGCGCGAGAATTTTTATAAGCCTATTCACCCCCCCCCCCCCCCCCCTCTAGGCTTAGATCCAGATCCAACAAGTGGTATCAGAGCAGGTTATAGGATCTAGCCTAGGATTGACCATGTCTGACTCAAGTGATTATGCTTTTGCTGAAGGTCAGTCCATATCACGACCCCTAGATTTAATGCAGTAGATTATGCTTATTGGAAAACTAGAATGAAAATCTACTTAGATGTTGTTTATAATATATGGAATATCGTTGAAAAAGGCTATAGTCCTCCCATGATTAAAATCCAAGATACTGAAATGTTGAAACCTGAAGATAAATGGGATGACAATGATAAAAAATGATTTTCCTTGGATAATAAAGCCATGAATGCATTCATTTGTTCATTAGATAAATCTGAATTTAATCGTATCTCACATTGTCTAACAGCACAGGAAATATGACATACACTAGAGGTGACGTATGAAGGAACGTCACAAATGAAGGAATCCAGACTTGCGCTGTTGAGTACAAAATATGAGAGTTTCTGCATGCTGCCATCTGAGTCCGTCAAGGAGATGTTTGCGAGATTCACGGACATCATATATAAATCCAGCTCCCTCGGTATGCCATACTCTAGCCTTGAACAGGTAAGGAAAATCTTAAGGGCGTTGCCTAGCTCATTCAGGCTTAAAGTCACTGCCATCCAAGAAGCGAAAAATCTATCTAAGATGAGGGTGGAGGACTTGATAGGTAATTTAATGTCCCACGAGCTTGAGTTGCAGAATGTTGAAGCTAGAGAAAATCCTGAGGAGAAAGAAAAAGCACCAAAGTGACTAGCTCTGAAAGCTAGTGAAAATGACGATGATGAGGAGATGGCGCTGATGGTAAGAAATTTCAGGAAATTCATCAGAACTCCTCACGGAAGAGTAGAAATGCAAAACAGGTTTAATTGTTCCAATAATTTTAATTCTGCTAAAAAATCTTCTGAGCAGACTGCTACTGACCATGTCATATGTTTCAAATGCAACAGGATGGGACATTATATGAAGCATTGCAAACAAGAGACCGCTCAAGTTGCAAAAGAAAAAGGGAAAGCCAAAATGCTAACATGGGACATAGACATCAAAGCTGAGGATGAGGATGAGGATGAGGAGGTTGTAGCTTTCACCTCCCTCTGCTTGATGGGAGAATTGGATGAGGTAACATCTTGCACCAATAGAGTTGATATTAGAAATTTTTGTGAAGAAATGCAAATTGAACTAGATAGGCAACGATGTATTACTAATGATATGCAAGATGTTATTGAGAACCTAGAATCTGCTTTAGAAGTTTATAAAAAGTCTAATGGTGACTTATAACAAGAAAAGTGTGACATGTTTCATGAAACAAATGATTTAAAAGAAAAACTTCTTGCTTGTAATTCTACCATTACTTTGTTAGAGAATGAAAAATCTAGGCTGCATGAAAAAGCTAATCGTCTTTCTTGTCCTTCCTTATTTAATGACATTAGCATGCTTAAGCAAGATTTAATTAAGCTCAAAACTGAAAAGATTATGTGATTAGAGAGCTTAATGATAAATTCAGCATGTTGAATAATGATTTTAAAAGAAAAATGATTGAGTTCGAAAAGAAGGAAGAGGAAAACAAGAAAGCTTTTTTAAGTAAATGTACTTTGCTTGTGGACGAGAATGCATTTTTAAAATCCAAAGTCTCTAGTCATGAATTGTCCATTAAGAAAATCTCTATATGAAAACAATCATTGGATACTATTTTAGAGAATCAATTATATCGAGGACTTGGATTCGGTTCTAAAATTGCTAAAAAACATATTTTTAAGGAAAGTCCACAATGTGCCTTCTATTGCCAAAAATATGCATGCAAAGTGCTTTACTTGTGATGGTGTTGGTCACACATCCTATTATTGTAAGTTTAGGAACACGAACATAAAGTTCAAACAAGTGTGGGTTCCTAAAACTTTGATGACTAACACTAGTAGACCTTGTTGGATTCTAAGGTCACACATAACACCTTTCATGTAGGTGAGATGAAGATTTGGCGAGGAGCGATGAATTGAAAGTTTCATTATTTTAGCTCCTTAGTCAAATAACGACGCGAAGGTATGGTTTTTATTCTTTGATCCTAATGCATACCTTCATAGCATCTTTTTGTTTTATTTTTTTGCATGCTTGATTTATTTCTTGTTTGTGTGCATGTTTGCTTGATTCTAGTTTGTTTTAGTTCATTATAAAAGAAAACAAAAGATGAAAAACAAAAATGAAAAAAAAATGTGCCTAATAGATACCTCCTTATGAATCTTTATTAGTGGTATTATTGTTTGCTCATTTATATCCTTGTAGAAATCATTGTATTATCATTATAGCTACATGCGCATGTTAGACTTTCTTTAGTAGCCATGACATGTTTCTTGAAATAAATAATTTGGTTTCTACACCTACATGCTCACTTCCACGAATATTGAACTTGTGCACATTTGGAGATTCTTTCTATGAACATTGGAATGTGAATGTAGGTTGATAATAACTGAATTATCTAAGGGATATGATGTGTAATGCCAGGAATAAAAATTGAGCACAATAGTATTGAAATGAAAAATAATTACAAATATGCTCCGTATGAAAAATGGATACAACTCATGGTAAGTACACTACCCACAAGTATCCAACATATGATTTATGGGTAATCTTTAGCGTTGGTGTATCTTACTCGTCAAGCAATGACAACCCCACATCTAAGAGTCCTTATAGGCTATGTTTTGGGGTTTGGTAACTTGAACTCATTTATAATGAGGTGAGAAAAAATCAATCCCAGTGATATTCATGTTAAATAGAAAATGTGGATTGGTTTTGGTGGATGTTCTAAATTGAATCTCCCTTTGTACTTCATTGTTTAATTATCACACGTACACAATGGTGGTGAAGTCTTAATTATCATCTTCATTGAACTTGAATTGAATACTTTATGGAAAATGACATGCAATTACTAGCTATTTTCTATAATACTTTATTCTTGCATGTGATACTTGATTGACTTCACTAGTACGATTTTGATGATAACAAATGGGGAGAAATATTGGGCAAGATTTGTGAGTTGTTGGAATTATGGTACTTGGTATTTTGTGCTCATGGAAATACATGGGGGAGCATCAAAATAGGGGAAGCATGCATGCTTGTATGGTTGTATACCATTATTGCATGCTTGTATGTTGCATCTAATTGTTACTCTTTGATGCATACATCCTCCATCACACTTCACACACGCATACTTGTATATCAAATCTTGTATTGGTTTGTCATCATCAAAAGGGGGAGATTGTTGGAAGCAACGATCTAGGATTCTAGTTTGATGATGACAAACACTTTTGAAGTCTTTAACTTGTGTGCAAAGTGTATTTCAGGAATGGCAAAGCGACAATTCCTCAACGTGATGACTAAGACAATTGTTGGCAAAATTGTTATTCATATAGCAAATGAACTTGGTCAAAGAGCTATACCCCAAGCAAAGAGGACTTGGTCTATATGGAAAAATAGATGGATAAATCCTTAGGGACTAGATGAGTTCAAATAGGAGTCAAGCTTATGGACCCAATCTACTCTCCTTGCCATGCCACAAAGTCTATTGCCGTAATCCTAGCCATGCCACAAAGTCAAATAGGAGTCAAGCTCATGGGAACTCCTAGCCGAAATTGGACTAAGCCAATCTCTCATGTGGACTTGGCCTTAGTCATCTAATCATAGCCATCCATTCTTCATCTTGGCCGCAATCCTACCCTAGCTAGGAAACCTTCTTCATTGCCGCAATCAATGCCAAGCCATCCATCTCATCACCCCTAGCCGAATTCATTAGATCCATTGGATCTCTATGGCCACATAAAACCCTAGGGGCTCTCCTATATAATCCATGCATCCAATGAAGTCTAAGAGGAGTTGGCACAAAAATTAATCTCCAAGAGAAACTCAGTTGAAAATTTCCCCAAGCCAACACAAGCCGCAACATTGTTTCAGCAGGCCGAAAAAAATTTCCCTTGCAATTCAAAAGCACATCCGAAACTTCCTAAAACCCAAGAACAAGAAAGCACAACCGTAACATCAAAAAAAATCAAAACAAAAACCCTACCCTAGAGAACACAGGCCGGTTTTGTTTTCTCCCCCCATTTGAAAATCTCAAAGGGAACAGCAGCCGTTCAATTCCCAGGGAGACAGCCACATTAATTTCTTTGTCAATCAAAAAGAGTAAAGCTTTTGTTTTCTTCTTGAGGTCACAATTCTTTTTCTTTGAATGTCTCAAAGATGAGTCGTATCCTTCTTCTTAAAACCCCAAAAAGAACAACGCTTGAGCACAATTTTTTTATCCGAAGAGTAGCTGCCAAATTAATTTTTCCCTTTCAATCAAATAAAGGTCAGCCGCATTTTTTTCCCTATGTCAATCCTAAGAACTGCCGACCTCTACAAGAGAAACTCTCCAGGAGCCCTTTGTTGAAAACCAAGGAGGAAAATTGAATTTGTCGCAACCTTTGACCATGTTACCTCTCTCCAGCCACAAGATCACCAAGGTGAAAGATCTCCTCTCTAGCAGCACATGTTGACCAAGGGTTTTTCATTGATTACTCCAAGGGACAAGATCTTCATCCGAAAGCTATTTTTTTGACCAAGTGAATTCTCCAAACATCAAGCCGTGACATGCAGTTCACAATCCCCTGCCGCAACTTTTGGTGTTTGATGCTTCAGAAAGTTCAAACCATAACTCCATTTGGCAAAAGGTCTTCCTCACATTCAGAAGCTCATGTCGTAACTTGAGATTGTTCCCTCATCCGCAACTTGGAGATTGCTGCTTCAGCCGCAAGTTTTGATCAAGGGACACAATTCAACATTAAGCCGCAACCTGCTTCAGAAGTTGAGAATTTGGTGCATGCCCCAACCTGCTGACTGTTGGGAACTTCAGAGGGGACTACTCCATGTCAGATTGCTTCTGACCACGCGCTGAACGACAGAGACACCGACGCCGTTACAACTGAGGAATTCTAAACTTTATACTCTATTATATTTGTGATTGTGGCGTTGTGATCTTTGTAGAACAATTTATTATTTGTTTGGGGACTTGGCTAGTTGGGACTAGCCAAGAGAGAGCTTTACTAGGATTGTTATTGTTTGGGCACTTTGGTGAGTGCAGATACTGAGAGCCAGGTGAGTATAGAGTTGGTATTCTAGCTACAGGTTGTACCAGTTAACTTTAATAATCTAGTATTGCTTTTGGGACTGGACGTAGGTCGTTGGGACGACCGAACCAGGGTATATCGCCTTTGCATGCTGTGACTGCTTTACTATACTCTGCGTCTGATTGATTGTGTTATTACTACGTTTGATTTCTCGTGGGTTGCACGAGAATTTTTATAAGCCTATTCACACCCCCTCAGCTTAGATCCAGATCCAACAAAGTTATCTTTCCAAAGAGACCAAGAACACTAAATTTCATTAAATATTGAGGGACTGATCTCTGTTTTCGTGAAAGTTGTCCAGACTGGATAAAATCAGATATGTTGAAAAGATTAAATTCTTACTCCTATTTACATTCCAAATTAGACAAAGTTCACAACATGAAGGTTGTAGAAAATAGTCCAAACCTTTAGCCATAAAAATTTTAGAACAAAATCAGTTCTAGATTAAGAGGAATAAACAAAATAATGAGTATGTAAATATGTCCTGATTTCCAGCAACATATCATGAACGAAATGAACTAGGACCTAGGTGTCCAGCCTTCGGGGCCTCTGGCAGTGAATGTCCTTGACCGATATGCCCGTCGGGGCCAACGACATGGTTGATCTGTACGCCGATCCGACCTTCGGGGCTTTCGGCATCAACAGCGAGAGTATGATATCTATCCGGTGGTTCATTCCGGGCAAGCGATCGCTTCGGGCGATAGCCAGAAAATCCTTTGGCATGCTGCTTCAGGCGGGTTGGTTGTCAATAGAAATAAAGACAATAATGGAGATATTATTTTTTTTGGCAAGCGATCGCTTCGGGCGATAGCCGGAAAATCCTTTGGCATGCCGCTTCATGTGGGTTAGTTGTCAATAGAGATAAAGACAATAATGGAGATATTATTATTATTATTATTATTGTTTGTAATAAAATAGTTTTTATTTATATTTTTATTTGATTGTTACAAGCAACTTGCATATGTAATAAAAAAATTTATGGTCCATAATCTATATCTACGGGAAAAGAAGTATACATCTAGATCAATGATTTAGGGAAGAACCAAAAAATTCGTAGATAGAAAAAAAACTCACCGCTTCTACAATGCCTTACAAGTAATCGATCGCTCGTCGTCGCAAAAACTTTGCCGCAACAACTAGATTCCTTTGCAAGAAGAAAAAATATGTGGGGAAGATGGAATAAAATTTTGTGGCTCAAAATTTTTTTCTAGAGCTTCGTGCAAATAACGTGTTTGGAGAAAGAGCAACCATGGCAATATCACATGGTATCATTTTATTCATTCATAGTATAAGAGGTTACACCTAGTAGCCCAAGGGTTCACCCCACTACATGGTAGCAGGGCCGGTCCTGACATTCTCAAGGCCCTTGGCAAAAATAAAAAATAGGGCCCTTAATACAAATGATAAGTTTTCAAATTTGTAACAACTATATTTTATTAAAATGAAATATAAGATTACATCATTACAATATAACAAAAAATAATTTCTTCGAGCATTGTGTGATGCCAAGTCGTTAATAATAGAATCAACATCTATGTTTTGTAACATCTCATTCTCGATGCATAGAATTGCCAAGTTGTTCAATCTTTCTTGTGCCATTGTTGAACACAAGTAATTTTTGACCGACTTCAGTTTTAAAAAACTTCTCTCCGCTAAGGCTACAGACACAGGCAGAGTTAACAAGATTCGATATGCAATTGAAACATTTGGATAACAATCAGCATGTTTAACAAATTCCAAAATTTGGACCGCTGTCATTGACACTTCTAGTAAAGTCCTTTGCAACACTCTTAATTCAGAAAACATATCATTAACATCAACATCAAATGAATCATTATGAGAGAAAACATTTGCAAAGTGATTGCAACAATCTTTTAATTTACTGTCAT
Organism: Scilla litardierei; assembly: GCA_030789695.1. Classification (NCBI taxonomy): domain Eukaryota; kingdom Viridiplantae; phylum Streptophyta; class Magnoliopsida; order Asparagales; family Asparagaceae; genus Scilla; species Scilla litardierei. The sequence continues at coordinate 316,401,837 of CM061133.1, read as the reverse complement.
CCAATGTTTTCAAATTATCTGATTCACATAAAAATCCAAAAATACTTTCAAATGTCTTTAGTTGTTCAAACCTCTCTTTCAATGAAGCAATTTCCATATCCACAACAAGTAAAAAATAATTAATTCTAAAAGACTCCTCCGCAGATTGTATTTCTTCATTATGATCACTTTCATCATATTGTTTTTTCCTAATTATACTATGTTTGGTTGGAAATGTAGGATCCACATCCATATTAGATGCAATACTTCGAGCAATATCCAAACTCTTTTCAAACCCATCATCTCTAAATTTTTCAAAATATAACATCACATCTCTCACTTGATTCATAGTAGTGTTAATTAATGTTCTTACTTTTATTTTGTAATTTTTTGCTCACCATGTTAATTGCGAACAAAATGTCATACCAAATCATCATACCAAGTAAAAATTCAAAGTTCTCAATTGCAATGACCAAACTTCAGCCTCACTCTTCGTTTTTGCATCTTCTGAAGAATTATATAATTCTAACAAAGCCAATCTTATTTGAGGAGCTTGAAATCTAATCGCTTTTACACTTTTAACTCTACTCTCCCAGCGAGTATTACACAAAGATTTCACAGTAAGTAAAGAAACATTATCAATTAGGATCTTCCCCCGCTTAGTAGAACTCGAAAATAATGAATATATATGTTGCACAACTCCAAAAAATGAAATAGCTTTAACACAAGAATGTGCCATATAACTAAGAATAAGATTGAGAGTATGACACACATATGGCATATATAATGCTCTCGGATTAGTTTCAAGTAATCTTTTTTGAACACCTTGGTGTTTACCTTTCATATTAGAACCATTATCATAACCTTTTCTTCTAATATCATCAACATTAAGATCAAGTAACTTTAATGCATTTAACAATTCATTAAAGAGCCCCAATCCAGATGTATCATCTACCTTCAAAAATTCTAAGAAGTTCTCCTCTACTTTTATTTGATTACTTGACATATTTACACATCTTACAACTCGGACCATTTGTTCTTGATGACTTATATCTGGAGTACAATCAAGAATTACTGAAAAATATTTTGCTTCTTTAATTGTCTTTATATAGAACTTCTAACAGTGAGGCCCAAACGAGAAATTAACTCATTTTGTATTTTGTGGCTAAGATAATGATAATGAACTTCATGATTTTGACTACGCCTAACATGATCTTGCATTATTGCATCAAATTCAGCAATCATCTCAACAATTCCCAAAAAGTTACCATTATTATTTTGATAGAGTTTCTCAATGGATCCTCGAAAAGCCAAATTATTTTTAGCAAGACATTTTATGACGGCTACTATGCTAATCAAAACTTGTCGCCATCGTTCTTTTTCCTTCATAATTTGTTTTTGCAAATTATTATCAATTGTTTGATTTTTTTTCCCAACCTTAATCTTAACTCATTCCAAGAGTTCATATTAGTCATATGTTCAATACTATTTTCATGCTCAGATAGTCTTGTGCTAATATGTCTCCAGTCTTTCAATCGTTCATTTGCTAATAACATTGTATTTGCTATTAGATTTGAACAATTTATGTAACAACCCGCTCCCGGGGGCCCGTTACTTATTTGATATTTGCGCAGGTCCTGCAGTTAACTAGTGAAATCAATATAGCCACGATGCAGAGATGTACAATAACACTCAAACCAGCGTACACTATTACAGTCCATAATTTAAAGTACAATAGCAAACAGCACTCTCTCACCAAATACATAAAGGAAATGCGGAAAGGAAATACATAGCACACACACACCAACACAAGCAGCTAAAACTCTGCAGTCTTCGGGTCGAACTCTGTCTCCTCAAAACTCAGGGGCCTCTTCTGTGATCTGGTCGTCGGTTGTCGGTGCCATAAATGGAACCGAAGGTAAGTCACAATAATTCTAAATATAGAAAAGAAGCAGTGCACAAGTATGACAAAAAGTAACTACGTACGAGCAAACCGGAGTGAAAAGTAAAGTACTGAGCAACAATTGTACACAACTGAGTAGTAAAAGTAAACCGAACCGAAAGGGGGAACAACTGTACTGTGGTAGAGCAAGTGTAAAGCAGGCTAAGCAAGTGGAACATGCTACAGCTGTAGCTAAAGGTACGACAAGTAAAGTACTGTGACTGCACAAGTATAGTAAATAACGTGCATGGAACGTGTCAAGTAAAGGTGACTGTATTAGCTAAAGAAAGGGTGATAGTGATGAAGATCGATGTCATTACATAATCATGATTCACTCCCTTGCGGTCCAGCGGAACACGGCCAGGGAAGTGACTAAGCCAGGATCACTTACCCCAAGTCTAGCAAGGGTGATCCAACAAACTTAGCCAAGTACATTGACCGGATCATGGTCCATTGAAGGAAGTTTATCATTCATATGTGTGCCATCGACAAAGGCTTTTACACTAAACTATGTGACTCAAGTCGGAGAGTACAAAAAGTAACGCATAAGAGCAATCATTGGTGATAGCAATGGTAAGACTAGAAGGCATTAAGTACTGAATAAGACGCCCTAAACTATGTGATGTGACTCGTGTAGGAAAGTATGATATGCAACCATGGGTCACCTCCATTGCCACGGGGGGCCAATTCCGGGCGTCAACCACAACATACTTTTAAAACGTGACGAGACGAGACGAGAGAGTGACTCCGGTCATAGCTTCCACACTTTCTCTACAATGAGTCACCCCAAACCCCAGTGTCATGTGTGTTGATTTCATGTTTCTTACGAGATATTCCGTTAACCATTTCAATAGATATTCCACGAGATATTCCACAAGTAATTCAACAAGTCATTTCACGAGATATTCCACGAGATATTTCCACAAGTTGTTCCACAAGTCATTCTACGAGATATATCACATGTTGTTATCAATTCCTTGTTTACGATGATAGTTAAACCAAGACCATTGGTTGACTTTCTTATTGAAAACCAGGAAGTAAAGCAAAGTGGGTGCTAAGAAATTTGAGGATAAAAACAAGTCCAACAAACATGGAATACAAAACAGTTGGTTTAAGAGTGGTAGTTTCGTTAGCACATAATTTACCCAAGTTAAGCATCCTAAGTTCATACTTATACACTTACTTAGTTTCTAAGTCTAGAATTACAGTGACTTACTGATCTCGATGTGGTGGTAGTGAGCCGGGACTGGATCTACTGCTGGTGCACGAGAATTGATACCTGTGAACACGAGAAAAGATTGGTTAAAGAATACATCTTTTCTATTTATTAACCTGATCGTTTTGATTTTCGAAACTGGTCGAAACGTTACCGAAAAGCGTTCTAAATTTTTCTATATGCTATATATGCTGAAAATAATTTTACTGCAGGAGGAAATATTTTTCTGAAGTCCCTGCTAATTTTTATAATTTTTAAAAGCTCAAAATCAATTTTAAAACTATTTTTCAATTAGTAACGTAATTATTCAACAATTTATTCTGGATGCAATCTGCATCGGAATGGTTCAAGTGAGTTATCAAAATGACCGTATCGAAGAGTACTGTAGCATATATTTTTCTCACATATTAGTGTATGTGAAAATATCAAGTTACGGATTTTTAAACGAAAATAACATATTTAACTTTTAGTCTTAAAAATTAATTTTGGAAAAACTAAGCGTCCGATTGAGCTGAAACTAGGGCCATTGGGTCCAGAATGTCATTTCTGATTTTCTGGAGCTAGCCTTGTATTTTTCTGTGACTTATATATTTAGTTATGAATTTAAACTATAAATCCAATATTTTCTAATTATTAAAATACGAAAATACGTGTATATACGGATTCGTATATAAAGATTATACGCTTTACTAACACTATTTACCTCACCCTCTCTTACGTGCATGCAGGCGGCGGAGGAAGCGGGGTCTTCGGGGCTTGGGGTGACGGCGTCAGGCGGGGTCGGGGCGGAGCGTGGAGCGCGGCGACGTCGAGTGGAGCGGCGCTTCGGGCGGCCTTCGCTGACGGCTGTAGAGGGAGCGGCGACGGAGTCGGACGGGGCGGGCGAGCTTGGAGACGGCGAGACGAGCGGAGATCGCCCAGAGGAGAGCGGGGGCAGCTAGCTCTCGGGGGTATCTCCGACGGTGCTCGGTGCTTCGAGGGCGAGGGTTCACGCGGTGTTAGAAGGTGGCTGTCGGCGATGGGGTCGTGGTGAAGCATGGCGGGCGCTGCGAGCTCAGGGGAGCGGATGAGCTTGCGGAAGTCGACGGCGTTGTGGGTTTCGTTCGGTCGTCGGAGCGAGGAGCTGCTGACGTCGTGGGTCGGTGAGGCAGCAAGGTGACGACGACGGGGGCTTGGGGATGTCGAAGCGGGGAGCTGCTCGGGCATTCGACGTCGGAGGTGGGGGCTTCGAGCATGGGTCGCCGGAGCTCAGTGGCCCGGGGTCGAGGGCGATGGAGGAGGGTGCAGTCGCCGACGTCCAAGGGGAGAGATAGACGGGGAAGAATACGGGTGGAGAGAGAGAGAGAGTTTGAGAGGGAGCGGCATGTGTTTCGAAGAGAACGGGCTGGGCTTGCGTGTGTTTGGGTTAAAACGCGGGCTTGAGGGAGAGATAAAAGGTTAGGGTTTAAATAGAATAATTAAATTAATTAAATACTTAGCTTAGTCAAACCTAATTAATAGGTTAGGTAGAAGTTAATGAGATTAGGTTTTTGTCTCTGACTAAACTTAGAAAAATCTTGAAACGTGATAATCGTTGAGGTCAAAGTAATTAGGGGTTAAATGTAATTAGTAAAAAGTAAACCCTTATTAGTGAAAGTCATTAGTGAAAATGTGTAACGAAATTACGATTTTGTCCCTACTAGTAAACGTGTCCGAAAAATTACGAAAACAACCCACGGGATCGTATCGTCGTGAGAATCGCGAATACGAGATCCATTTCAGGGTTTGGGCTACGGGGATACTAGTTTTAGGCCAAAACGTTTTGAAAGCGGGTTTGCGGGTTCTCTATCGATTTGACTCCAGAAAATTACGAAATTAATGTAAGAAGGCCTAATTGATCATAGAAGGATACTGTAAAAGTTTGAAAACGTTTTGATGATGTTTGTATAGAAAATAAATTCATTAAGCCAAAACGATAATAATTGGAAATGAATTTTTATCAGGTCTTTTAGAGGTATTTGATGAAACCCGAACTTACTAAAATACTCCATAACTAGTCTGGTACTATAAAATATTTTTATAAGAAATTTTTGAAATCGTAAAACTCCTGACAAACCATTATAAAATAGTTTAAAAGATTAAAAATAGGTTAAACACGTAAATAGTTGCGTTGTTGAAAACAGGCCGTTACAATTTACAACAAAATCAAAATACTTTATCGACACGCTTAGAGTAAACTAACCATTTTCGATCACTAAATTCTCCATTACTCAATTTTCTTGAATAGTATGTATATGAAAAATGTCTACGATTTTCGTCTAAAGGAAATTTAAGTTCCAATTCTCTTTCAAATCTCTTCTTAACTAAAATGTCGCTTGCTTTGTTATCAAGATTTTCCCAAGTGCTAGGTTCATAGATATCAAAATGTGGTAAAGATTGACTATCATCCCCTAAATTTTCATTATTAAATTCACTAGGTTCACTAGGCATACAATTTTCATTATTAAATTCACTAGGTTCACCAGGCATAATATTTTCATTATTGAGTTCACTAGGTTCACCAGACATAATATTTTCATTATTAAGTTCACGTGAAACAATAATTTCATCACATAATTCATTATTGTTTGAACTTGTTGAGAAAAATTTGTTAATAGCTCCTTTTTGTGATTCAACTAGTTCTTCTACTCGTTTTTCCTTTTTCCTTTTTTCATATTCGGATAAATATTTTCGAGGAGCCATTTTTAAATAAATAACTAACTAAGCAAGTCTATAATTCTATAAAAGTTAAAACAAATAACACATGTCATTCGCAAAAAACAATTTAATAACTCAAGAATAGAAAAGAATAATAGCACCTGATTTAGATTTATAACAATGCTCAAATCGTCATTCGCCAATCAAACTGTTGCAATGTATCAAGCTTATTTGAGAAGGAATAGTGGATGACAAAATATAATTTTGATAGGTAAAAACATTTATTGATTCTTTGGAACATATTGTCCTTTTATAGTAGTATAAGATGAGAATGGTATGATTTAATATTAAATGAGTAATTAATATAATTAGTTTGTTATTATTTAAATAAAGGCTATAAACTAGTTAATTGAACAAATGTAAACGGCTATAAACCAAGTGCTACTTAAACGAACAAATTAGTAATTAATATAATGAGTAAATTGCCAATTAAATGAACAAATGTAAATGTAAACGGTTGTTGCTAGGGAAGTCCACTAGTCCAGCAATAATGCCAACATTTAAGGCTTAATTTAAGAGGTTGTTTTGATTTTTCAAATTTCAAGTACAATCACATTGCAATATTTAATGGGTATTATATTCAACTCTTATATGGACTAGTGGACTTTTTGAAAATTTGGGGCCCCGTTCTAGCGGGGGCCATGTGTGGTTGCCCACTTAGCCATAGCCCAGGGCGGGCCCTGCATGATAGTGGAGTGTTATGTTGGATAATGAGGGAGGGGAGACCATAAGTCTCCCTCACTCTCACACTCATAACATTTACTTTTTTCTATTTTAAGCAAAAATTGACACTGGAACCTATATACACCTATGTACATAGGGGTGTGTATACAGCACATATGATAATAATAGATGGCCCAGACTGTATACACCATATGTTCGGTGCGGAGATTTGATGGGTTTCTGTAAATGGAAACAATTGAGAGAGAGAGAGAGAAAGATCGATGTGAGGCAATGATTTGATTTTCAACCCATTTTCAGAGAGCTGTCACCTCCAAGCACCAAGTATTCGGTTTATTTAGCAATTCTCTAATAAATAACGTAGCCGATCCGCATCTGTGCACGTGCTACACGCATCTCCTCACGTGCAGGGGTCGTTCAGTGACGTGTGGATTCGATGGCACCACGTACGCCTGCTGTTCCCCGCGAATCATCGCCTTCAAATCCTCATTCCGGTGTCCGTATTCCATCCCCCGCCAAAGCGATGCCGCTTGCTACCTCGACTGCGACGTGGGCTTTTCCCCGATCCCGACACTTCCCGGTGAGAACCCCCAAATGCTCTCAGCCCCCGCCTCGGTTCGCTCGCCCTTCTCGTACACAGGGACGCGGCGGCCACACGGGCAACCGCCCTCCTCGAAGTCCCCGCCCCTGTGGGGCCCACAGCGCGGTCAGATCCCCCGCCGCAAACAAACACCCCTGATGCTCTCGCGGGGCCCCACGAGATGTCAGGGTTGTCATTATACCGGGTGGGTGAACAAACGGGTTTCGGATATTAATTGGTGCGCCAGAAGATTCGAGAGCCGCCGCCCACTTGCAAGGATATCTTATCCTTTTCTTATTTTTATAGTTTCTTTTTTCAAATTTTGTTGTGTGGACGGGGGAATTTTAATGGTGGGAGGAGAGAGAAAACAATACAAAATTGAACCGCCCATAGCGGTCAATTCTTAGATCGGCCCCGATCAGCGACACGTGGGACCACGTGGATCGTCGATGGACTAGATCAACGGGTCGTAATCGGCGTGGCTTTAGGCGCAAAGGAGTGTCCACTTGGGGGGCATCAGCGGAAAGCGACACGTCGTTGATGAACGCTGCCAATCACATTACACATTACACTGCAGGCTATTACCGTTACGCCCTTATTTTGTCGGAATATTACGGAATGAGGATGGGGTTGCGGTCTCGACGTCACGTGGCAACCTAGACTCTGCAAGGGGAACATTTTTGATTAGGGTCTCTAAACAGTGTTAATAAGTTGCAATCATAATTAATTAATTATGATTAAAACAGTTTTTAGGTTGTAATCAAGGGCATGTACATGTTTTTCGGATTTAATGGTTATATCTAACTTCAGATTGAGACCGTTGTTGTTGGTGATACTTTGGGCAAGGTCCCATCGGAATTCGGGCCCAGCTAGACCTCGCCCGAGTACTGAAGCTACATGTATCCTTAGGGACCGTCCGTGAGCAACCAGGGAGACCAGCTCAACCAAGGCGACATCACAACTCTACCAAGCGAATCTACTCTTCCCGACCCAAGTCGAGAAGCATCATTGGGTCGGGGAAGCATCCTATTGGGACGATCTCCATAATGTCAGCCACGTTTCGTCACCAGGGACGACCTCCACGAGGTCAGTTCCCTCTCACTAGCAAGGATGACCTCCACGATGTCTTTCCCTTCAGCAGTACAACTCTACGAGGATGACTTCCACGAGGTCGATTCCTTCAACAGCACAGCTCTACTAGGAAGACCTCCTCAAGGTCGGCTCCTTTGGTTGCATCATCTAAGGGTCTGTCCGCCTAATACCTCAACTTCCATAGACGCCCTGTGCAACCAAGTGGCATGATCTTTGGTGATTCCCTCTTCGGACTTTTATGCGCAGAAAACAGTCCAGATTCTTCAAACCGCTCAACGAGCAGGCGTGCTCAATTTGGAAGCCTGAGCAGGTACCCTTCATCATCAGTTCACGATGCAATCTGAGGAATCGGTTATGCACTAAAGATCCGGGATCTCCATAACTCTCGCTGACATGCTGTAACTAACCCTCAACCTATGAATACACCCGATCGACACGATCCCATGTACACATACGCTAAAACTCATAGCCTCCTTCCACCAACTTGGATCTAACTTAGGCATCAGTGGAAAATCAGAGACATCCCCCTTCGATCCGTTCTTCTCCATGTTTCAAATACCGGAGAATGAGCATCTCGGCCCGATGAAACCCTGCTCGGCTCTCGGCTGTGTAGGGGATCCTTGCATCAACTGACGTGCGAGCTTTCTGTATCAACAGTTGTACATTGGACAACATCCAACTGTCCTATGATGATTGGTATATAGCTTATTCAATGGAAAGAAAAATTGCAAATAATCATGGATAAGCAAAGAAATCAATGATGTAATGTCTTTTGAATGGTAAGCGTATACGAACTATAAGATTATAACAAGAGAATAATGTAGAAAGGTGGTATCTGATCTAATAGATCAGGTGCCAAGACACATAAAGTTGGAAAGTACAAGTCCCACATATGCTTGTACTTTCTATGGGGCCCGTCTATGTGTGTCTTGCACATGATCTATATTAGATCAGGTGCCACCTGATCTACATGATTCCCTTACAACAAAGGAATCAATTCTTAAATCTTATCAGAAGTTCCATAAGTGCAATAAACCTCGAATGAGATGGACGAAGAAAAAAATGACTTAGTTATTGTTATGCATACATACACGAAAGGAGCCTAAATGATTGGAACCGTGTTTAGGAATAATCAAGGATGTTACCTACTTGAATTATCTTCGGCTTAAGACAGAAAAAGATTAGGCTAGATTAAGCCATCTTTCGAAGAGAGGTGGCATCATCTACATTAAGCTACCGTAATTTTCACACCGAAAATGCTTTTGGGATGTATCAAATAAATATCATTGAATATTTTATGTTGCACAGTTAACAATGTAGATATGATGTACAACATTGATAAAGAAATTCACAATCCTGTTTTGGTGATGACGGACAGAAAATTAGATAAAACTCTTAATTAAACGTTCATAAAAAGGGGACGAGTTCAGCTCACACTTGTAACCAATGTGCCACGTGCGGGGCTACATCCCGACCTGACCCATCTGCTGCCCTTTATGGATAGTTACCATTATTTTCATAAATTGTCAAAAAAAAAAATTAACTTTAATAGTATGGAAATTGTTAACATTTGTCTGAAGCCTACTAATTACCAGACAAACAGAATTTAAAATATAATCAATGCTGCCAATCATTGGTGTTGCAAAGTTAGATTCGGAAACCACCTTCGATGTTCTCCCCCTTTTTTCTTCCGGTGTTGCCAAATATGCAAATGACAATCTTCATAACAACCACATTCGAAAATATTGTGGCAACAAAAGGCCGGCGGCTGGTGGCACACCTGTAAATAAACCATAATCACGAGGTCAAAAGAAAGATTCGTTACAGTGAACCTTGGTCCATTAGCGGCTAATTTTATACTTGCGGACCATGTTGCGCAGCCCGAAATGTTTTTTGGGAATTGCTATGCGCACCTACCTCTTTACTCATGCGCACGATATCTTTAATTTTTCGAAAAATAAGTGACGTCATTTTCATGAAACCCGAAATACCCATATCAAAAATTAAATTGTCGAGTTCCGGTGCTCATTCTAGTGGTTGAATCACTCGGCTGTCTCGGTGGAAACACTGGTTCGGATCCCACTACCACATGTTCCCTTTTATTTTTTTTCTTTATTTTCCAGCTTTTATGGCTCCGATGGTTATCTGGCTTCTCCGTGTTTGGAGTTAAGCGATCAGGGCGGGTGTACCCGTGTTCCACAACCCATGTTTCCTGCTTTCCGATGTATCAAAAAGAATTAAATTGTCTCTTGTGTTGAATTTTTACTCACATCGCACAAAATACAAAATTTTATTTTTGCATGTTATGTAATGTGAGTAAAAATTGAAGCTCAGAAAAAAATTACTCCCCGTACACCACCCCGTACACCACCTGTAAAAAATTTGCGGTACACAATCTGCAAAATTTTTGCACGTTGTTCGGATTGAGTAAAACTTGATTCACAGACCAAAATTATTCACTAGGCACAACATGCAAAAAAATTTCTTGTTCTGCGCATGCAGAAAGTTTGCCTGCTGTGCGTAGTGAGTAAAAATTATTGCACAGACCAAAATTACTCGATGTGTATAACATGCAAAAATTTTGACTGTTGTGTGCGTTGAGTAAAAATGGTTGAATAGCCCAAAATTACTCACTGCGCACAACTGTCAAAAAAATTTGCGCCACCACATCCCTCTATCATATTCATTCCTCCTCCCTCACCTCTACTGGCGTAGTAGGTTTCGTAGCTACATCAGTTGTGACGATGGGGAAGCACCGATTACGACAGAAGAGGTGAGGGGATGATAAAAGAAGAGTACAAAGGAGGAAGTAACTAACGATGGATGCACTGGCACTAGCAGCAGTAGAAGACGGGATGTGAGGAGTAAAAAAGAGTAGGGACGAGGAAGATGAGGGAGTGGGGAGTGGGTAAGTGGAGCAGTCGGCACAGTGGGAGGAGGGGCGATGCGATAAGAGGTGCTGTAGGCAGGGCCGGTTCAAGCATAAATGTGGCCTAAAGCAAAACAAATATATGAGGCCTAAATATTAAAGCTGTTGTGAAGGGAATTTAGGGAGAAATAGGTGTAAGGGGTTAAGAGCCCCCTACCCGTGTATTTATAGCTTTCAATAGTGGGTTGGATACCCAATTGGCCCGATGGGCCTATTCATAACACTTCCCCTTATCCAATCAACATTGAAATAAGAGGTGGATTCTTCAGGATCCGAGTTAAGGTAACTGTCTTGTTAAAGAAAGAACAGTTAACCCATAACTTCCCCTGTTTTGGGGATGTGTCTAGGGGTGGATACTTCAGGATCCAGAGTCAACGAGGTTGCCTCGTCAAAACCTTGACTACGGAAAACCCAGTGGGAAAAAACCTGTAGCCAAGGGAAAAGAGTACAACTCTGCAGTTGACTCCCCCTTATCTGACCAAGCTTCAGGCTTGCAGATTTCCTATGAATCTATACATCAGTCTCCTATGTATCTATGAGTTCATAGTTCTCTCATCCTGACCCAGTTTACATTTACTCACTCTCCTCATCCCAATCCCATGTACAAGTTTTTCAAAGATACTAGTAGGCAGGGATTTGGTAAGCAAATCCGCCAAGTTATTACATGATTGGATCTTCTGTACCTCAATCTGCTTTTGCTTCTGAAGGTCGTGCGTCCAGAAGAACTTGGGGGAGATATGCTTCGTCTTGTCACCTTTGATGTAGCCGTCCTGTAGCTGGGCTATACATGCTGCATTGTCTTCATAGAGTGTAGTGGGTGCAAGAACGCCGGTCGTCAGGCCGGTGGAGGTGAGTATGTGCTGGATCACCGAGCGTAGCCAAAAGCATTCCTTGCTTGCTTCGAAGATCGCAAGTAGCTCTGAGTGGGTGGATGAGACGGTCGTCATGGTCTGCTTCACAGATCTCCAGGATATGGCAGTACCGCCATATGTGAACATGTATCCGGTCTGAGACTTCTCTGTATGAGGATCAGACCTGTAACCTGCGTCAGCATAACCAACTAAACCAGTTGATGCCCCTTTCCTGTAGAATAGACCTAAGTCTATGGACCCTTGGAGGTAGCGCAGAAGATGCTTAACTCCGGCCCAGTGCCGCTGTGTAGGTGCAGCACTATATCTGGCTAGTAAGTTTACTGCAAACGCTATGTCAGGGCGAGTGCAGTTAGCCAGGTAAAGGAGTGCGCCGATAGCACTTAAATAAGGCACTTCGGGGCCTAGTACTTCCTCCCCCTCTTCCAGTGGCCGGAAGGGGTCTTTGTGAACATCCAATGATCTGACGACCATCGGAGTGCTGAGGGGGTGGCACTTATCCATCTGAAACTTTTTCAGTAAGTTCGATGTGTAAGTTGACTGGTGTAACAGGATCCCATCTTTAAGATGCTCTATTTGAAGGCCTAAACAGAATTTTGATTTTCCGAGGTCTTTCATCTCGAAAGTTTCTGTCAGGCTTCTAGAAATCTTTGCGATCTCTTCAGGAGATCCGATGAGGTTTAAGTCGTCTACATAGACGACTATTATTACAAATCCTATTGCCTTTGCTCTTATAAAGATGCAAGGACAGACTGGGTCGTTTTTAAATCCTTGCTGTGCAAGGAAGTCGCTCAGTCTGTTATACCACATCCTTCCAGATTGTTTTAGACCATATAATGATCTTTGCAGTTTCACTGAGTAGATGTCACGGTCTCTCTCTTTTAGTGCTGCAGGCAAAGAATAACCGTCAGGCAATCTCATATAGATGTCTCGGTCTAGGTTGCCATATAGGTATGCAGTGACCACGTCCATGAGTTGCATATCTAAACCCTCTTGTGTTGTTATGCCAATGAGGAATCGGAAGGTGATCGCGTCCATGACCGGGGAGTATGTGGCTTCAAAATCCACCCCAGGACGTTGGGTAAAACCCTGCGCTACAAGCCTTTTGTAGCGTACGATCTCATTCTGTTCATTTCGTTTTCTAACAAATACCCATTTATATCCCACAGGTTTTACACCTTTTGGTGTCTGGACTATTGGTCCGAAGACCTTGCGTTTGGTGAGTGAATCCAACTCCACTCCTATTGCCGCTTTCCACTTTGGCCAATCATCTCTGCTTTGACATTCTGTCAGAGAGCGTGGTTCAATATCATCGTCGCAGTACGCGACGTTGATGGCAATATTACACGCAAATGTGTCATCTATTGTTGTGCTTTTTCTGTCCCAATACTCCCCAGTTCGTACATAGTGTATCGATACTTCATTTTCTCCCGGTTTTTCCTCTTCATGAGAGTTTGGGAGAGATGGGGTAGCAGGGCTTAAATTAGCATCCTGTGGTGGTATTTGTTTACCATTGCCAAGGGTCCTGCTCTTTCGAGGGACTTGGTCCTTGGATCCCGGTGGTCGTCCTCTCTTTTTGAGAGGTCCAACCATTTCTGCTGCAGGCGGATTGCATCCATTTTGCGGTATGTCAATCCTAGCTGGAGTGTTAGCAGCAGGGACGTGTGATTTGACAATCTTCTGGTTGTCAGTAAATTTGTCCGGCAAGAGATGGACAGTGTTTTGGATGTGGAGAATCTTCAGGACCTCCTCCTCACACTGGCTTGTTGGCGGATCAAAGTGACATAAAGTTTTTGTATCCCAAGTGATACTTTCTGAAGCTTCGGGCTTCTTTGTCTGTGAGCCTAGTCTTGGGAACGATGTTTCATCGAATTCACAGTCTTCTAGACGTGCCTTAAAGACGTCCCCCGTAAGGGGTTCTAGGAATCTAATTATGGAGGGGGTGTCAAACCCAACATAAATGCCTAGGCGACGTTGTGGACCCATCTTTGTCCTTTGTGGTGGTGCTATGGGGACGTATACTGCACAACCAAATATTCTCAAATGTGAGACAATTGGTGGGGCTCCAAGTGCTAGTTGCATTGGAGAAGATGACTGACCTCCAGAGGGTCTTAATTTTATTAAAGATGCAGCATGCAAAATTGCATGACCCCACGCATTCACTGGCATCTGGGATTGAAGTAATAATGGACGAGCGATCCATTGCAGTCTCTTAATTAGAGATTCTGCTAACCCATTTTGGGTGTGAACATGCGCTACAGGATGTTCGACTTCAATTCCCTGAGCTTGGCAATAGTCTAGAAAGACTTGTGACGTAAACTCCCCCGCATTGTCCAGACGAAGTTTCTTTATCTGGTGGTCGGGGAAGTGGGCCCGTAACTTTATTATCTGAGCTAAAAGCTTAGATAGTGCTAGGTTACGGGTGGACAGTAGGCACACATGTGACCACTTAGTTGATGCGTCTATCAGGACCATAAAGTACCTGAACGGACCACTTGATGGGTGAATCGGCCCACAAATGTCTCCGTGGATTCTTTCCAGAAAGCTGGGAGACTCCACATCCACTTTTAGTGGAGAGGGTCTCGTGATCAGTTTACCCTTGTAACAGGGTGGACATGGGAATTTGCCTTTTTGAAGAATCTTCAGGTTCTTCAGGTCAATGCCCCTGGAGTTCTTTATGATGCGGTACATCATAACCGAACCAGGGTGTCCCAGTCGACTGTGCCAGAGTTGGAATTCTGGTGTTTGGGGGCACTGCAGGTGCTCCACCATGGATGTTTCTGGAGTTTGTATACTTGTTTGGTAGAGTCCCGAGGGGAGTCCCTTGAAACGTTCCACAATGGTTTTTGAACCATTTGTAAGAGCCGTTACAAGCAAGTATTCCCTTTTATCCTCCTCGACCGTCTCTAAGTGATATCCGTTTAAACGGATGTCTTTAAAACTTAGGAGATTTCGGATGGATTTTGGGGAGTATAACGCATTTTTAAGTGTTATTTGTGTGTTGCCGGGGAGCAATATAATTGCTTCCCCTGATCCTTCGATTATATTTGCTGGCCCTGAGATTGTTCTCAGTGGGCCAGAATAACTACTTACGCTCGTGAAATAGTCTATGTTTTGAAGGATCGAGTGCGTCGATGCACTGTCCACTAGGCAGATAAGTTCCATATCTAAAAATGGGGAAAGACATTCAAGCAATAAATATAGATAAAAGATTCACTTTCATAAATAAATGCTAAAAAGATATTGTTTGACATGGAAAAAAGAACTAGATACGATGCATAAAAATTTAAGATACATTGCTAATTGCATAAAAGTGGTCCAGATCTAGAGAGTATCATCTCCCATGAAATCTTCGGGAGTCCATGAGGTCTCTGCCAACGCTGCGCTCTCCATCAGGTTTGTCTCAGCTCGAGGCTTGAGGCTTGCCTGGTAGAGGTCCTGGAGGTGTTTTGCTGTGCGGCAGATTCTGGACCAGTGGCCCGTCATCCCGCATTTTGAGCATTTGTCCTCCCAGTCTTTCTTGGGAGTGCCTCCTTTGTTGGGAATCCTCTTCTGCTTCTTGTCCACGAACTTCTGGTTCTGGGGAGGAGCTGGGTGAGTGGCCTTCTTCCGATGCTTCTGTTCTTTCCATTTCTGGAATTTTGCCTTTTTGTCCGTCTTCTTCTTCTGGGAAGACTGGAAGTGGGCCTCTGCAGGAGGTGGCAATGGAGCGGAGCCAGGAGGGCGCAGGTTGTGGGTGGCAACCAACAGGTCTCTGTTCTGTTCAGCCATAAGTAGGCATGAAAGAAGGTCAGAGTACTTTGTGAACTTCCTCTCTCGATATTGTTGCATAAGGATCATGTCCTTTTCATGGAAAGACGTAAACGTCTTTTCCAGCAACATTTTCTCCGTCACTGGTTCACCACACAACTTCAGGCGTGAGGTGATGCGGAAAAGAGCTGAGTTGTACTCCGCTACGGATTTGAAATCCTGTATGCGGAGGTGAGTCCACTCGTACTGTGCACGGGGGAGTATGACATCCCTCTGATGTCGGTACCTCTCCTCGAGTGCATCCCACAGCTCGTAAGGGTCCTCTATAGTGAGGTACTCGTCCTTTAAGGTCGAGTCTAAGTGTTTCCTGATATATATAATGGCTTTCGCCTTTAATATATCGGAAACTTCCTCTGTATGAGGTGCTTCCACTGAAGCCTCCTTGTTAGCTGGGGCAGTACTAGTTGTTGCCTTTTCAGTCTGTGTGAGACTGAAACCATGAGAGCGCAGATGGAACTTCAGGTCCAACTGCCAACTTAGGTAGTTTGACCCATCAGCCTTCAGGACTGAGAAGTCTACATTTGCGAGTCTGGCCATTTTATGATCTAGCATGTACAGAAACAAAATAGCATGTATCATTAAGACTGAAAATAAGACAGACATCCACGCATGTAATGTAGTCATTTTCATGAATTTAAATTACTGTGGTTTTAACATACATGCTTTTTCAGGTAATGTGAATAATTAATTACTAAAAATTAACAATCACGCATGCTGTTTGATGGTTTTCATTGCGACATTAAAACATGGTATTAAAGCTAATTAATCAACCACGCAGTTTAATGCAAAAACAATGAAAAACAGAAATAATGACCTTAGGCTATGGGGATCAGCCAGCCGACACCGAAAAATAAATAAAAAGTCCAGTCCGAGGTTACATCAAAATAAAAGGCATGAAAATAAATTACAACTCGGGAACTTCAGAGAGAAGCCCCTATCTTCATTGAGCGAAACGCCTTCAGCTTCTTTTTGGTGTCCTTCGGTCTTCTTTTTACATTTTCATCCTCACATACAAAGTTTCTCTCAAAAGAAAAGAAAAATTGCGGGAATTTAAAACGGTGTCGGAAACCTGGCTGATCCCTAAAAACATAGCCTAATATTTGCACATCCACGCAGATAATATTTTTGCAACATACAACCACGCAGATAATCGAAACACAGGCATTTAAAATAATTTAAAATTGTGTGCGACGTGCAAGGATATATATATTTTTTTTTGAAAACTTTTTGCCTTTTTGATCCATAATATAATGTTTTATTTTACCGCTTTCAACCCTTTTAAAAATTTCTTTTAACTATTTTGGGCTTTTTAGGGCCAAAAATAAATAAAATAATTTCTGTGGATGGGCTAATTTTCTGGCCTTTTGGGCCATGAAAACAACCCATTAGGGTTAATATTGGGCCTCCCCCGAAAAATAGCCCGTTAGGGTTAGGGTTTCTGGAAACCCTAGGGGGGCCCGCGGCGTGTCGCCGCGGTTGCGGGCCGCGGCCGTCGCTGCGGCGGGCCGCGGCCGTCGCTGCGGCGGGCCGCGGCCTGCAGGCCGCGACCGCCGTGGCTTCAGGCCGCGGCAACTGGCCGCGGCCTGAGGCCGCGGCACTGTGCCGCGGCCTCAGGCCGCGGCAGTTGGCCGCGGCCTGAGGCCGCGGCGACTGGCCGCGGCCTGCAGGCCGCGGCTGCAGTGCCGCGGCCTGGGGCCGCGGCGTTTGTTTCCTCCGGCGGCGCGAAGGGCGCGCCGCCGTTTCGCCCTACGGGCGTACGGAAATTTGGATCGAAGGCAGGGGGTAAAAATCGGGGTTTTCAACAGTTTTGATCGCTAAAAAACAAGTTTTTATTGTTTTAAACATGCAGATCTTATTAAAAATGTTGAATTTAACCGAGTTTGTGAACTTTTTGATCCTAAAACATGCAGATCTAATGAGAAAAGCAAGTTTAGATCTAAAAGTTTGGATTTTTACCTACTAGATTCGACGAGGAATCTAGGCGACGGTTGGTGAAGGATGCCCTTTTCGCTCCCCGTTGAGAAGATTACGATCTTCTTTTTCTGAGCGATTTGTGGATCTCCTTTCCCGCGAGCCGCCGTCTCCTCCAACAAGCGTGATCGTGCTGATAACGTGTTGTGAAGGGAATTTAGGGAGAAATAGGTGTAAGGGGTTAAGAGCCCCCTACCCGTGTATTTATAGCTTTCAATAGTGGGTTGGATACCCAATTGGCCCGATGGGCCTATTCATAACAAAAGCCAAATTTTAAGAGCTAAAATTAACACCAGATTTCAATTTAAGCCAATGCAAGTCAGTTTCTTCTCTCACGAAGCTAAAATAACAATTACCCAGATTTCAATTTTTCGGTCGGAATCGTCGACGTTGGAATATCTGATCACCGGAGTCTGGACTGGCACCAAGCGATGTGCGTCTCGGCATCCGCGTCCGCCGTCTGTCTGTGGGACCGTACGGTGTCGGTGTGAGACAGAGAGAGAGGACGCGGTTGGTAGGGTTTTCTACCCCTTTTCGATTTCAACGGTGAGAGGAGATCGGACATCGGAGACGAGCGGTCGGCGAAGAAACTGTGACTCAGAGAGAGAGAGGAGATCGGAGATCGAGGACGAGCGGATCGGTGAAGAAACTGTGACTCAGAGAGAGAGAGAGAGAGAGAGAGAGAGAGAGAGAGAGAGAGAGAGAGAGACGGCGAGAGAGGTAGGGAGTCAGATGAAACGGCGCCCAATCAAAGTCGTGGGTAGGGTTTTCTAATTGAATATAAAATTAAAATTAAATGAATTGCAGTTATGAATCACACCAAACTCTGTAGGCCTTGGGACCTCAGCTGAGCTGTTTAACAATTAAAATATTTAGTTTTTTGGGCCGTAGGGCTTTGATAAAATTGAAATTTTGAGGCCTCTTAAAAATGGAGGCCTAAAGCCATTGCTTTAGTGGCTTTATGCCAGAGCCGGGCCTGGCTGTATGGCGCCATCAGTGAATAAGATGAAGAGGTGGGAGTCAAGGTGTATTTTTGACCCACCGGGCCGGCCCGGGCTCAAAAGGTACCCGGGCCGGCCCGGCCCGGCCCGGGTGGGCCAACCTCTGGCCCAGCCCGGCCCGGCGGCTAGGCCGGGCCGGGCCGGCCAGATAAAATAAAAAAGAAATTTTTTTTAAACCCCGTTAAATTCTAAAAATTCCAACATGAAATCTATACAACATAAAATTTAAAAAACTAATATCAAAAAAATGATATTATTTTAAAAAAATTTAAAAATTTAAACTAAAATTTAAAAAAATTTAAAAAAATTGAAAAAAAAAATGATCAAAAAAATTTTAAAAAATGATCAAAAAAAATTTATACAACATAGAATCTAATAACAAAAAAACTAAAATATTATTTTAAACATGTAAAAATTCCAAAAAAATTTTAGAACACTTCTAAAAATTTTTTGAACACTTCTTAATTTTTTTCAGAAAAAATTTAATCCCGAAATTCGCGAAGGTCCCGGGTTGAACCTTTAAATTTTATTGATTGAAATTTTTTTGAGGGGGGGACATACGTTGGCCAGCCTAACCCCTCATACATTGGCCAAAAAAAAGAAACTAATACATGTTATAAACTGCTAATACAAGTAAGTAAATATATCAAGTCTCTGCTGCTTCTTCTACCTCTTCTTCTTCAGAGTCTTCAGACAGGTCGGTCTGATATTGGGGTCTCGATTCAGCCCTGAACCAATCCTTCGCACAAACCGACGCTTCTACTATATCTGGCTTCAGCCGTGACCTCTTGTTTCTAAGAACACGACTACCTGCACTAAAAGCAGACTCCGAAGCAATAGTGGATATGAGTACGGCTAACAAATCACGAGCCATCATGGAAAGAATTGGATAACTATTCTTAGACTGTTTCCACCATGACAGAACATCAAAACCCTCATTATTCAAGTCTTCTTCAGAAAATACAAAAGAACTTGACAAATACCTAGACAGTTCATTAGCTGTGACTGATGTTTTTTGCTTCTTCTTGCACATAAGAAGGCGGACACTGCTTGGAGCACTTGAAGATGCTTGAACATTAGATGTTTGTGTAGAACTACCATATCGTGTCTCATATACAGTAAAAACTGATCTTAAGCTATTCTTAAAACTAGCTTTGTGTTGTTCTGCTTCATATTGAAGGTTCATGTTTTCGTAATAGGTATCTAAGAAGTCAAGTACTACATCATCTTTAAA
The DNA here is from genome assembly GCA_030789695.1 of Scilla litardierei. Classification (NCBI taxonomy): domain Eukaryota; kingdom Viridiplantae; phylum Streptophyta; class Magnoliopsida; order Asparagales; family Asparagaceae; genus Scilla; species Scilla litardierei. The sequence goes on along the minus strand of CM061133.1, from coordinate 316,381,797 downwards.
CCGGGGATCTAAAACCTTCGCTATAGAGTATAGCAAAGGAACAGGATTCCAATACTTACGGAGTTTAATCTCCATCTGTTCTATCATTGCCCTAAGGTCTGGAGTCCTAATGTTGTCATTATCTCTATGTTTTTGTATGACTTCAGAGATCACCGCTAATTGGTCTAAGCCTAGAACTGAAGTAGAGTAATACATACCAGAAAACTTGTTTGTTGTCAAGTAGAAAATTTCAAAAAATTCATAAAGTTCATCAATAATAAGCCACTCATAATCACTAATTTCATAGTCACTATCATTTGCAAGGTACGCACTTGCAAACTCAGTAAGTTGGGTTCTATTTTGTCTAATACAACGTATCATTAGATACGTTGAATTCCACCTATGGGGGACACTAAATTTAAATGCCCTATACGACAGTTGGTTACTACGACAAAACTGCTTATATTCTCTCTTTTTTGTGAACTAGTTGTAATTAAAAGCATAAGGGCTCTAGGTTTTTCCAGATAAACAGAAGTAAGTTTTAGCCCATCCTGAACTACTAAGTTTAAAACATGGCATGCACAACGTTGATGAAAAATTAAACCATCTAGATCTGGGTTCCATTGACGTTGCAAATAAGGAATGGCTAAAGTATTATTCGAAGCATTATCAAAAGTAATTGATACAATTTGTTTCTCAATATCATAATCATGACAAATATTTTGCAAAGTTCTACCAATGTGTGCACCCTTGTGTGCATACTCTAACACCTTAAAACCTATAATTCTTTTCTGAATGATATAATCATCGTCTGTAAAATGGGCCGTAAGACACAAGTATGATGAACCCCATTTTGTAGTCCATATGTCAGAAGTTAAAGAAATTCTAGATTCTAAATTAAGAAAAATCTGATACAATTTTGACTGTCCTTCATGAAACATGCTCATACAATCTTTTCTAAGGGTGTGCCTAGATAATTTTCTAAATGCAGGGTTAAATGCATTTTGCTGTAATCGCTCAAAGTCTGGGCTTTCAGCATAATTTAGAGGTTGCTCTCTGCATAACACAAATCTCGCCATCTCTTTTCTCATATTTTCAACAGAATATGAGAAAGGAGTAATAGAGGAAGATGATGAAGATAAATTTAATGTTTGTTGTCTAGCATCTTTTTTAACATGCGATTTCATGTGTCTTAGCAGATGCGAAGTGCCGGCAGTATGTGCGGCAGCAAAACTAGTTCTACATATCTTACAGAATGCACGAATTTGGTCGATGCCATTACTGTCTTTTACAATTTCACGTGTAAAGTGCTCCCAAACACCGGACTTTGGTCCTTTCTTTTGGGTTTGTGTAGAAGGTGCAGCATGTGAAGCAGGGGTAGATGTTTGTGCCGGTGAACCTGTGTACGTGTGAGCAGCATGCGAGAAAGGTGAATGTGCAGGTGGTGGCATGACGGGGCTAGGATTATTACTAGCCCCAAAGTTATCTGGTTCTTGTGTTTCAATATTTGCTATATCAGGATTAAAACCAGCCCCTACGTTACCACGTAGTAAATCAGCATAATATTCAAAATCGGCAGCATTAGTCTCATCATCTATATTAAAATTCATATTTATCTTCCTAGGCGGCGGTCTTGACATTGTGCTAATCTAAACTTTATACTACAGAAACCTGTTTGAGCCTTTGAAGATGACCCGAGTTGTAGAGACCGGAAGCAGCGAATTTGAGTAGCGAATTGGAGTAGTGAGACGGTTGACGATAGTCGCGAGATTGACGACTGTAGAGACGGTAGTAGCAAGAGTTGTAGAACACCGGGTAGAGCCGTAGAGAGGTATTTAGAGAATTAGAGTTTAGAGATTTTGTGAGGGAAGAGATGAATGTAGAGATTTTGTGAGAGAAGAAGAGATGTGGAGGAGTGTATTTATAGAAGAAATTTAGGTTTTTTAAAAAAAATAAAAAAATAAAAAAAAATTGGGCCACAATTACACCCTGAGGTGGGAGGAGGAACTAAGAGAAGAGGAAGGGACATGAGGAAAAAAATTTAATGACAAACCCGTAAATTTTGAAGGTAAACATGTAAATAAATTGTACGTGTGTTCAGCAATTAGGTCTGTGTGTAGACCATTCCCACTCTGGGCTGTGGGGGCCGCGTGTGCGCGAGCATACACTGGATTTTTATTAAATTTTAAAAACTTGTTATATATCGCTACTTTTTAGGGTGATGGTCGCGAGACCCTCATCCTCGTCTCTCTCTCTCTCTACAAAACTCAATTATCTCAAATACAAAAACAAAACAAGAAGAGAGCAGAGGAAAAAAAAAGCTCGAGATTTGCTGACTAATTTCTGTATATTGTTGTTGTTGTGGTGGTGATTGATGGTTGGGAGAGGGATCGGGGGAAGCGGAGGAGGTGGAGGAGATCCGGCGGTGGTCGTCGGCTCTGGTCGGTGGACGGAGGAGGTGATGAACGGCCACAGCGTCCGTCTCATGGAGGCGGAGTACGTGCGGCGGTACCACCAGCACGATCCCAGAGACAATCAGTGCAGCTCAACTCTCATCAAGCACATCAAATCCCCTGTCCATCTCGTAAGCAAACACAGAGTTTCAAAAAAAAACAAGATGAATTGAAATGAATAATAATTATTATTATTACCATCATCTAACAATCAATTTGTTATTGATGTTAATTAAAAGGTGTGGTCTTTGGTGAGGAGATTCGATCAGCCGCAGAAGTACAAGCCGTTTGTGAGCAGGTGCAGCGTGGTGCACGGGGATCTCGAGATTGGGAGCGTGAGAGAGGTCAACGTCAAGTCGGGCCTCCCGGCGACCACCAGCACCGAGCGGCTCGAGTTTCTTGATGACAACGAGCACATCTTCAGCATCAAGATCGTCGGTGGCGATCACCGGCTCAGGGTATTCTTTTTGCAATTAATTTCCTTCATTGAATCTTGGTTTCTTCCTCTCTTTTTCGGGTTTTTTGTGGATTTTATAACAAGATTGATTGCATCTCAGTTATTTCTTTAATCTTAAAGATATTTCCTTAAACTTGTAATCCAAGAGAGGGATGAGGTTTGGTTGTTAAGCGTGATTGATTAGCTAAAAATAGCTGCAGGATTTTGAAGGCAAATTAATTTCTTGTGATTTGTTTTGCTATTGTGAGTGCTATTTTTTGTTGAATTACTGATTAAGTTTTTTCCCTTAGCCTCTGTTAGGATTTGTAAATTATGAACCAGACCCATTGTTTTAGGTCCCATTTTCATGGGGCAAATTGGGTTAATTGCATTTAGACCCCGTGTCCTGTATGGATCAAGTAATTAAACACCGTTAATATTTGAAATTGACTGTAAGACCTCTAATTGATAAAACTAAGACCATTTGTTCTCTGAGAAATGTTGAAATTAAATTCCATGACATAACTCAAGGGGGTTTAGTATCAATTTCAAAGATTAAATGTGTTAAGTGCAATTCACCATTTTTATATATATCCAACAATATCTATTTTCCTTCACTACATGAAAGCTCTCGATTTGCATGTTAGTTTCTTGTTTTAGATGGGGGCTTTCTTTTTCAGGACACACACAATTGCAAGACATTTTTGCGACATAATCTTCTTGACAATGGTGGCCCGCTTTGATTTGTCCAACTTCTTACATCAAACAAGTTGCAAACCCTATCTAAAAATAAGTTTGCCCTAGAAAATATTGCATATCAATGGCCATGCCATTCTTTAACAAGAATTCCAGTAGTTTTGCCCCAATGTTGTGAAACAAATATGCATGTGATTGTAAGTTCAGATACTCTTTGAGACAATGTGAGATTATGGCGGCCCACATAGTGAAAATACAGGTGTGTTGAATCAAGCATGCATGTTGCATCGTCGAAGAGATACTGAGAGCTTGTAATTTTATCTGGTGTGTTCAAGTTTTTGGTTTTGAATCGTGCTGGACTTTGTTATTGATGTTTATGTAATTGGCAGAACTATTCTTCGGTGATAACTGCGCACCCGGAAATCATTGACGGGAGGCCAGGGACGCTGGTGATCGAGTCATTTGTGGTCGACGTGCCCGATGGGAACACCAAGGACGAGACGTGCTACTTCGTGGAGGCGTTGATCAAATGCAACCTCAAATCTCTAGCCGATGTATCGGAACGCTTGGCGGTGCAGGACCGGACAGAACCAATCGCCTATGACCATTCGACCGTGCAAGCTAGCCAACGAGTTTGATGAGCATTTAGGCGAAGCTTCAAGTTCTTCCTAAGATCCGGGAGTCAGTTGCCCCGCCAGTTTGGTCTTCCCCGTCACAGTTAGCCCATTTCACAATAGCGGGTGGCGACTGGTTTCTTATCACCTGCATCTGCTTCAACTCTCAAGACCCGACTCGATTCCCTCAATTAGCTTCGGAAAAGAGAGAGGAAGAGAGAACACGTGTAAGACCCGTATGGCCGCCATGATTGTGTTTAAATGGATAGATGAAGGTGGGGAGAGGGCGAGAGTTTGGATTCTGTTGTGTTTCCGTTTCTTTTTGTTTCTATTTTCTTGTGTGCTATGTTGGTAAGTTGTGTACATGCTATTTAGCCTATATCCTTTGTCTTTCTAATCTCTGCCATTTGAGGAAATAATGTTGATAAGAGCTGCTTGCTTCATATTTTCTTGATGGGTTGTTTCCGTTCAGATTGGAGTGATGAGAAAAGAGCAAATGGGGATTGAGAATTCTGAGTGTTTTGTTTGTGGTGGGGCTTGCACCTCTGTGTACACGACAAATGGATTGATGGCAACTGATTCCTAATCCCCCTTTGAAATGGGCAGGAGGGAAAGCGCCATTTTCATTTGTTTATTTGGTTGCTTGAAGAGAGCTGAGGGGGGGAGTTGCCCCTTTGGATTGATCAAAGGGCGCCCCCTCCCTCCCCCCATTCAACTTGTGCTCAAGTCTTTGGGAGAGATTTGTGCTGTTGAAAATAGTTCTGATTCCTTTGGTTTCTTTGCTGAGGCCTGCTGATTGTTCTTTGCTGGCAAAGTTGGTGGGTTGGCCTTTTTCTCTGGCCACCAATGCTAGTTGCCCACCCTTCTCTGTTTGAGAATTGCTATCTACACCTCAAAATGAGGGTGTATGGAAGAGACGTTTTGCCAAAAATGACAAAAGAAATCAAATCAGTGGTCAAATTCTCTCTTTCAATTATTTGACAAAAAGGGCAAACATCACATCCATACACCTCATATAGATGTCTATATAGTCCCAATCTCCCTATTTTTCTCATAAAAGTAGTGATACTCAAAACCCTCGGTTGACAGATCAAAGATAACGAGGCTCGGTCGAAAATCATGGATAAATAACATGGTTGAAACTTGAAACGGTGGGATGCATGTGGAAACAAAATGAAAGAAATAATAGTTTAATCTATATTACAAATGTTGGATGTTTTTGAATCTTTGTCCCATGTGGCAATGTCACATCGCCACATGGTACACCCTTTTTAAACCCAAAAAACACAAAACTACATCCAACCCCCAAAAACACACCCAAACCCAAACACCCAAAATCACACCCCCAAGCAAAAAAAACCACTACACACGCTTAAACCCACTATTCTAATTTTCACCTGTTTTTGCACTCATCGAAACACCCGTGTGGGTCCCGCATCCTTACTGTGTGTGGGTTGGTTTTTGGGGGTCCGTGCATTCGCTCCCCTTTTACCATCCGACGTTACCGACATGCACACACACGCTTTTCACTCCTTCCCGGTTCCGCGCGTGCATTGCGGCCATATTCGTTGGTGGTTATTTTTGGTGCACGGGCAAGTTCTAGTATATCTATATTTTAAGACCTAAAAAGACCATCATAAACAGTAATGGGTATACCAAAGTACACTTAAAATAAAGATTACGATGTTCGATCCGCGTGAGACGGCATGACTTGAATTGTCCACGCTGCCTACCACCGTGTGCTCATGGCATATACTTAATCGACATAAATTTATGGGCATGATTTGGGGGAATAGAATCCTAAAGTTGTGCTAAGGAAGTTATGCACATTGGTCAATAATTAACTCCCATTTTATATAATCACTGTTGTAAACTTGGCGGCTATGGAGACCATAGCCCTATATTTATAGTGGTAGGGTTACATAATGGGTGGATACCCACTAACGGGTAGGCCCACCAAGAAGCCCGTTTATAACACTTCCCCTTATCCATCCATTGTTGTAAGCCATGGTGAACACTTCAGGGTTCATGAAGCTTGTTTGATCATGGGGTTGGAGATACTTCTGGATCTCTAAGTTTAAGAGTGCTTGCCTCATTAAAACCTTTGCCAAGGAAAACCCAGTGGGAAAAACCTGTGGCTAAGGGAAAAGAGTACAAGTCTCTGTAACTTCCCCTGATCGATGGATAACATCAGTGGTGGATACTTCTGGATCCTGAGTTAATGTGGCTGCCTCGTTAAAACCTTTGACTGTGGAAAACCCAGTGGGAAAAACCAACAGTCAAGGAAAAAGAGTACAGCACTACGTTAACTCCCCCTGATAAGTTCAAGCTTCAGGCTTGTACATCTCTCAGCTGTCTCATCCCAATTCCTAGTACAAGTTTTCTAAAGGTACTGCGAGGCAAAGCTTTAGTGAATAGGTCAGCCAGGTTGTTGCAGGACTGGATCTGCTGGATGTCGATCTGGTTGTCTACTTGCTGTTCATGCGTCCAGAAGAGCTTGGGGGAAATGTGCTTCGTCCTGTCACCTTTGATGTAGCCACCTCGTAGTTGAGCGATGCATGCAGCATTGTCTTCGTACATGGTAGTAGGCCCAAGATCTCCCGTCTTCAGGCCGGTGGTCTTGAGGATGTGGTTGATGACTGATCGAAGCCAGAAGCATTCTCTGCTAGCTTCGTGGATCGCGATGAGCTCAGAGTGGTTGGACGAGGTCGCTGTGGATGTCTGCTTCACGGATCTCCATGAGATGGCCGTCCCACCGTATGTGAATACGAAACCGGTCTGGGACTTTGCGGTATGTGGGTCGGACCTGTATCCCGCATCTGCGTAACCGACCAGGTCGGCGGATACACCTTTCTTGAAGTATAGTCCCATGTCTACAGACCCTTGGAGGTAGCGCAGAAGTTGTTTCACTCCGTTCCAGTGGCGCTTTGAGGGCGCTGAACTGTATCTGGCTAGTAGATTTACTGCGAACGCTATATCGGGACGCGTGCAGTTTGCCAGGTATAGGAGTGCTCCAATTGCACTTAAGTAGGGTACTTCAGGACCCAGTGTTTCCTCCCCCTCTTCCAGCGGTCGGAAGGGGTCTGTTTCAACATCCAATGATCTGACAACCATTGGTGTGCTAAGCGGATGACATTTGTCCATAAGAAAGTTCTTCAGCACTTTCTTTGTATATGTCGATTGGTGTAACAGGATTCCTCCGCTTAAATGTTCAATTTGTAGCCCTAGGCAAAACTTCGTTTTGCCGAGGTCTTTCATCTCAAAAGTCTGTGTGAGACTTTTGGATATCTCATCTATCTCTGCAGGAGATCCGATGATGTTCAAGTCGTCTACGTAGACGGCGATAATTACGAATCCTGTTCCCTTTGCTCGTATGAAGATGCAAGGGCAGACTTCATTTGTTGTGAATCCTTGTTGCACTAGGAATTCACTCAGCCTGTTGTACCACATTCTACCTGACTGTTTGAGACCATACAGTGATCTCTGGAGTTTGACAGAATAGACGTCCCGAGGTCTTTCTGTCATTTTTGTCGGTAGTTTGTATCCGTCTGGGATTTTCATGTAGATGTCCTTATCTATATTTCCGTATAGGTATGCAGTCACAACGTCCATGAGCTGCATATCCAGACCTTCCTTCGTGGATAGGCCTATGATGAAACGGAAGGTGATCGCGTCCATGACCGGAGAATAGGTATCGTCATAGTCTATTCCTGGTCGTTGGGAAAAACCTTGTGCAACAAGGCGCGCTTTATAGCGCACGATCTCATTATTCTCATTTCTTTTTCTCACGAATACCCATTTATATCCCACAGGTTTAACACCTTTTGGTGTTAGGACTACAGGTCCAAAGACTTGGCGCTTCGAGAGTGAGTCCAGCTCTACTCCTATTGCCTCGTTCCACTTTGGCCAATCCTCTCTGCGTTTACATTCTGCTAGAGAGCGTGGATCGGTCTCATCGTCGTATTCAGTGACGTGAGTGGCAATAATGAGCGCGAAGTTATCATCGATGATTGTGCTTTTTCTGTCCAGTACCTCCCCGGTACGTACATAGTTTAATGAAATTTCTCCTATATTTTCCTCTTCAGGGGTTGTTAGGAGTGGAGAGGTAGCTGGGCTGAGCTCAGCATCCTGTGGTGGTATCGTTATTGTTGCTCCAGGATTTTTCCTCTTTCGAGGATTCTTATCTTTGGAGCCTGGGGGTCGTCCTCTTTTTTGTTGAGGTACGACCGCTTCTGCTGCAGGTGGATTGCATCCATCTTTGGGTATGTCAATCCTAGCTGGCGTATTTGCAGCAGGGACGTGTGATCTGACAATCTTCTGGTTGTCAGTGAATTTATCCGGTAAAATGTGAACTGTGTTCTGAATTTGAAGGATCTTCAGGATCTCTTCTTCACATTGATTTGTGCGCGGATCAAAATGGGATAAGGTCTTTGTGTCCCATGTAATGGTCTTTGAAGCTTCTGGCTTCTGTGTGTTAATGCCTAGTTTTGGAAAAATGCTTTCATCAAACTCACAATCTGCTAGACGCGCTTTAAAGGCGTCCCCTGTAAGGGGTTCGAGGTATCTAATGATCGATGGTGAGTCGAAACCAATATAGATACCAAGACGCCGTTGAGGACCCATCTTGGTCCTCTGCGGTGGTGCTATGGGGACATAGACAGCACATCCGAATATCCTCAAGTGAGAGATATCGGGCGGGTTCCCATATGCAAGTTGCATCGGAGAATAAGATTGACTACCTGACGGTCGTAATCTTATCAGCGATGCAGCGTGCAGTATGGCATGTCCCCATGCACATACCGGCAACTGGCATTGCATTAACAATGGTCTAGCGATCCATTGTAGTCTCTTTATGAGAGATTCGGCCAACCCGTTCTGGGTGTGAACATGAGCTACAGGATGTTCAACTTCTATGCCGGTTGCTTGGCAGTAGTCTAGGAAGACTTGTGAGGTGAATTCCCCAGCATTGTCCAGACGCAATTTCTTGATCTGGTTGTCTGGGAAATGTGCCCGCAATTTTATAATTTGTGCAAGTAGCTTTGCAAAGGCTACGTTGCGGGTGGACAAGAGGCACACATATGACCATTTTGAAGATGCGTCGATTAGTACCATGTAGTACCTGAATGGTCCACTTGCGGGGTGAATAGGCCCGCAAATGTCACCATGTATTCTCTCTAGGAAGCTTGGAGACTCAGAGTCCACCTTCAGGGTGGATGGTCTCGTAATCAATTTCCCTTTGTAACAAGGGGGGCAAGGATTTGCACCCTTCCGAAGTAGCGTCAGGCTTTTCGGATTAATTCCACGGGATTGGGATATGATGCGACGCATCATATTCCTTCCAGGGTGTCCTAGTCTATCGTGCCAGAGTTTGAATTCTGGTTGATTTTGGCACTTCTGGTGCTCCAAAGTGTTTGCTTCCATTGCTCTGATCCTTGTGTGGTAGAGACCCGACGGGAGTCCCTCGAAACGTTCGACGGTGTTTTTAGCACCGTTTTTATGGAACGTTACATCAAGGTATTCACTGTTTCCTTTGCTCACCGTTTCTAGGTGGTATCCGTTTAAGCGGATATCTTTAAAGCTCAACAGGTTCCTATGTGAGCTAGGGGAGAGAAGGGCATCTTTTATGAGTAGTTTTGTACTATTGGGGAGCATAAAATGTGCTTCCCCTGATCCTTCAATGATACTTGATGGACCGGAAATCGTATTTACGGTGCCATCGTATTTATTAATGCTTTGAAAAAAGCAGATGTCTTGGAGGATCGTGTGCGTAGAGGCACTGTCCACTAGGCATTTAAAGTCCATCTATTTTAAAGAAAAGTCGCAGTATAAGGAAAAAACACAAAGGTATATACTACGAAAATTAAATTGATGTCTGAAAAAGTACTTAAAACATGCCAGAGATAAGCAGATAAATTGTTTCTCAAAAGGAAAAACTACAATGCATATAAAGTAGATAAATGTCCTCAGTCGAGCAGGTCATCGTTGGAGAAGTCCTCGGCGATGAACCTGATTGGTGCCAGGTTTTCTTGAACCGCCAGGTTTGTCTCAGCTTGCTTCTGGCTTGCTTTGTACAACTCCTGAAGGTGGCGTGGAGTACGACAATTTCTGGACCAGTGTCCAGTCATGCCACACCTGTGGCATTTATCTTCCCAGTCCTTTCTGGGGGCAGAAGTCTGGCCGTCGTCTTTTCTCTTCCACACATTTTTCTTCTTCCCCTCTTGGTTGTTTCTTGGAGGGGGTCCTCGAGCCTGCTTCTTCATGGTCTTGCCCTTCTGGGGTTTGCCTTTGAAGTTGCCCCTTTTCTTCTGGAAGGAGCTGTGGTGCGCTTCAGGCGCAGGAGCAGTGCCGGTAGGGCGTGAGTTGTGGGTGGCCAGAAGGAGGTCACGATTCTGCTCTGCCATCAGAAGGCATGAGAGAAGCTCAGAGTATTTTGTGAACTTTCGTTCACGATACTGTTGCATCAGTATGACATCCTTCTCATGGAAGGATGTATACGTCTTCTCTAACATGCGTTCCTCCGTCACCTTTTCACCACACAACTTCAGGCGTGAGGTGATGCTAAAGAGTGCCGAGTTGTACTCGGCAATAGACTTGAAGTCTTGGAGACGGAGGTTCTCCCATTCATATCGCGCTCGAGGTAGGATAACATCCCTTTGATGTTTATACCTGTCCTCGAGGGCGGTCCACAACTCATACGAGTCCTCCACCGTTAGGTACTCGGCCTTCAGGGTCCGATCGATATGGCGTCTGATATAGATAATTGCTTTCGCTTTATCTATGTCAGAAACCTTATCGCCTAAGGCGATGGCGTGACTCAATCCCTGTGCTCGCAGATGGAATTTTATATCCAGCTGCCAGCTTAAGTAATTCTTTCCTGAAGCATCCAAAACGTCGAAATCGACGCTCGCAATTTTGGCCATTTATTACTCTAGCATGTAAAAAGATAGCATTAATTAGATATTTTGCGCAAAAATAAATAATCAAGCACATCAGACATAAATATTTGCTGCGTGGATCGGCTAATCACCATAAATAATTACAGTCCATTACAGTCCCAAAAAGAAAGAAAGTACAACTCGGGAACCCCCGTGGGGCCCCTATTCTTCTGGAATAGTCCTTCATCTTCTTGAAGCGTCCGCCGGGCTTGTAATTTTACAAAATTATCCTCACTACATTTTTCTCTCAAAAGGAAAATAATGCATGAAAAATAAAAATGGTGATAAACTAGCCGATCCAAAACCACAGCAAATATTAACCATTCATCGCAGGCAGTTATAATGCAGCAGGCATTATCACAGGCAGTTTATACATCGCAGGCAATTTTATTTATTCATCACAGGCAGTTTATAATGGAAAATGAAATCTACCGTTTAAAAATTATTGGACCACTAGGCAACGTCATGCACCGTTAGGTTAGTTGACTAACGGCAGAGCGGTCGCAGGATCTTCTTAATTTTTAAACGTTTTTTTTTAAAGAAAATCATAAATCCAAATATAATTTGCGATGAGTAAAAATCACATGCATTTTGGTCCAGATTTTAACGAGAAAAAAATCGCAATAAATCTGAAAAAATTTTGAAAATTCGAAAAAATTTTCTGGGTCAGAAACCCTAGTTAGGGTTTTGGGGGTACTCACGCCGGGCCCGTACCCGCTACTGGCGGGCGGGCCCGTTTGCCGCAGCAGGCGGCGGGGAGGGGGGGGGGCCGCCGCTGCAGGCGGCGGGGAGGAGGGGGGGGGGGCCCGCCGCGGCAGGCGACGGGGGTTGCCCGCCGCTGCAGGCGGCGGGGAGCCCCCGCCTGCGGCGGCGGGGGTTGCCCCCGTCGCTGCAGGCGGCGGGGGTTGCCCCCGTCGCTGCAGGCGGCGGGGGTTGCCCCCGCCTGCGGCGGCGGGGGTTGCCCCCGCCGCTGGCGGCGGGGGTGCCCTGCCGCTGCAGGCGGCGGGGTTGCCCCCGCCGTTGGCGGCGGGGTTGCCCCGCCGCAGCAGGCGACGGGGAGCCCCCGCCTGCCGCGGCGGGGGTTGCCCCCGCCGATGGCGGCGGGGGTTGCCCCCCGCCGATGGCGGCGGGGTTGCCCCGCCGCAGCAGGCGGCGGGGGGGGCCCCCCGCCTGCCGCGGCGGGGGTTGCCCCCGCCGATGGCGGCGGGGTTGCCCCGCCGCAGCAGGCGGCGGGGAGCCCCCGCCTGCCGCGGCGGGGGTTGCCCCCGCCGGCGGCGGCGGGGGTGCCCCGCCGCTGCAGGCGGCGGGGAGCCCCCGCCTGCCGCGGCGGGGGTTGCCCCCGCCGGCGGCGGCGGGGGATGCCCGCCGCTGCAGGCGGCGGGGAAATCCCCGCCTGTAGTGGCGGGGGGGTTCCCGCCGCCGCAGCGACGGCGGGAAGGCCCCCGCCGCTGCCGGCGACGGGGGGGGGGGGGGGGGTCGGTGAACCCTATTTCGGGTTTGGGTGATTTTTGGGGAAAAACAACGGGTAAAAATCCGATTTTTAGTGGAAAAAACCCAATTTTTTCTTCCAAAAATACGTTTTTTAATTGAAAAAGGGTGATTTTTAGCGATAAAAACGGTGTTTTTAATCGATTGAGCCAAAAAGAATTAAATCACCACATATGCGCATATACAAAATTTAGATCTAGAGAGAAAGTTACCTCTAGATCCTACCCGCCGGATCTAGCGACGTTCGGTGAAGGAAGCCCGTTCGCGTCGCGTCCGTTCGTCGCGTCCGTCCGTCGGCAGGGGTTCGGCTTAGCTTTGAGCGTGCTGATAACGTGTTGTAAACTTGGCGGCTATGGAGACCATAGCCCTATATTTATAGTGGTAGGGTTACATAATGGGTGGATACCCACTAACGGGTAGGCCCACCAAGAAGCCCGTTTATAACAATCACCACATTTTACAAGCCTATTTTTCTAGTTTTTATTTTCAAACTATTCAAAACAATCATGAGATTTAGCCAAAATAAGAAACCCCATCCACTCAAACAAAGAATGGGTGGGGCATGATGAGATTGACAATGGTACAGTGATGGATGAGTGTTTTGGCTTAAGAGTAGCAGCTTAGTGATAATGAAACGTCTCTCTCTCTTCCCCAGCTAACCATGTGGAAAAATTTCCCAAAATTGTAGTCTTTTAGCTCATGCCTCCAAATGTTATCATATTCACATTTGCCATCTTTTTCTTTCTTGAAAACGTGTCCAGATACGAATATTGTGTGCCTCAAATACCATGCTTGCCACTACGAACTAGATTCTGATACTCATCGCACACAAAATAATCCAAAAAAAGCCCTAGAATTCATCATTCTAAAAGAAACATTAAATGGATGTTGCCCCACAGGGGATACAGGTAACAGAAGAAGCTTCAATACTTCTCACGACATCGACCGGAATCTGTTGAACAAAATTGGGGGTAATCTATTGATCGAGTTACAGTTACGACGGTTGCCATAAAAGTTTTACAAAATGTACAGTACAAATGCTACTCTATTATACAAATTTTAATTTTAAATGCAACAAGCACGTCTTCCTCCTGTATATCTCCGCTTTCTTCGGATGGATTTTCGTTTTCATCGATGAGGGCACCGAGATGGTATGGTAAGGATAACTGCACATGGCAAGATTTATTTTTCCATCTGCTTGTCAATTTTATGAACATCGAAGTTAAAGAATGTCGAGATTTCTCATCATCATCTTCAGACGGCATTACTGTACACGGCTTCACATGGGTAAAGGCTGAAGGAGACGCAGTCTCAAGTCAGTGCAAGCTCCTCTTGTTGTTCAGATAGCTGGGTTCCTCCGTATGGATTTAGGATTTGCTTGATGTCATCTGCACCGAGGGTTTCATACTCTAGCAGTGCATTTGCTAGCATATGTAGTGCACTTTCATGCTGCAAATAATAAAGTAGAAGTGAGAATGAGATGAGATTCACACACACACACACACACACACACACAGAGAGAGAGAGAGAGAGAGAGAGAGAGAGAGAGATTCCATTAGATGAAAAATTCTCAAGCTGCGAGTAATATCACAGGGAAATAGTCAATTTGACGAATATGTCAAATGAACAAGAAAAGAAACAGAAAAAGAAAAAGAACGCATGGGCATATAAGATATGATGAAGCAATCTATTGCTTACCTGGGGTTTAATTTATATATCTAATCTTACATCAAGAAGTTCCTACGGACAGGAACATTCCATCAAATAATTGAACATTTTAAGAACACACTAACAAAAGATACCAACCCACATAGTAATTTACTATCCAAATGTGCCATCATTCTTCTATCACTTTCATGTCACCAAAAGCGAACATGATGATACAAACTTCATAATGGGTTCATGGGCATTGCATGTTCTCTTCCACTTTTGCTCATGTTTTTTCCTAGTTTTGGAATATGCCTTTTGATCATGCCGTTTCTTAGCCTATTACCAACTAATAAATTTGGGAGATGACATGAAAATATAGTTCCTAACTTCATTAATCAATTTCACTAGAAGACAGACATGAAATTTACAGTTGAAAAAGAAAATTAAGAGAAGCAGCTAGTCATGTTGAAATCCGCCTGCTTTACCACATTCATAACCTTACGTCTAAAGAAATCAAGGAAAAATAAGAATTGCAGCTAAACACGGTTTATAAATCTAATTTACATGGGAAGATTCCTGTAAATTCCTTTGGATGCCAACTGCTTCACAGAAATATCATGGAAAATGCCCATCGCTCCATCCTCAATCCTAGCATTAGGAGACTATTTCAGCAATTAAAAGACAACATACTCCTGTTGTTCGAGCTACTTAAGCAAGAATACTGATGCGAAACAAGCCACGTAAAAGTGTTAGAGTTTTTTTTATTTTGAAGTCTTTTGCAGTCTTATTTATAAAAGACACAGAATTTAAGTTACAATAGGAATATTTTTCTTAAGGGTCAAGTTTATTTTTCTATATAGAAGAGTTTATGCCTTTCATTGTATGTGAAGAAAAGGAAGATGAATAAAGTTTTGAGTTTGTAAACTTGGGCTAGTTTGTGAAAAACCTAGCAATTGAGTCTATTTGTATGCGAGGTGTGATAGTGGATTAGCAATTCACCAAGGTGTGAGGCCCGAATGCTCTCTCTTAATTATCGCTTAGTTATCATTAACCCTAGATCATCTTGTTCTTTTCCAAATCCATTGAATTTCTAGTGTATATTTCCGTATATTACAATTTCCCACCACAACCCTATCGCTTTCACGTCATGTCAATTGGTAAGAGTTAAATTTTTCCACCTTCGTCATGCGCCGTCCTTTTTCAGATTTGTTCAGATTTAGGTTACTTTTAAAAATCAGTTCTCAATTTAAAACCAAAAAAGAGATCCGAAAAAACCAAAATCAGACAATCCATTGTTTCTCTTTCATCCTATATTGGACCCAAACCCTCACCCTATCTCCATTGAATTCCTAGTTTATATTTCCATTATTACAATTTTCCCATCACCCCTATCGCGTTCATGTCCATGTCAAATGGTAAGAGTTAAATTCCTAAATGTTCCACCTTCGTCATGCGCTCTCCTTTCTCAGATTTGTTCAGATTTAGGTTTTAGGTTTCTTTTAAAAATTAGTTTTCAATTTAAAACTAAAAAAGAGATCCAAAAAATCAAAATCAGACAATCCATTGTTTCTCTTTCACCCTATATTGGACCAAACCCTCACCATATTTCCAACTCTTCTAACATCGTCGACCACTGCATCCACTCTTTGTCGACATCCACCCCTTCACCACCATTGTCAACCACTTTGTCATTGCATCATTTCGCTGTCATTGCCAAGTTCTTGTTCCTATTTAGCATCATCGTCGTCAAAACAATCATCGCCAACACATCCCTCCAACATCATTGTCATCCTCTCATATCTATGACATTATGCAGACCACAACTAGTAGCAAGCATCTCAGGCCTGAGAGGGCGGAAAAATCGAATAAGATAGTAATGGTAGATAAAAGGGATAGTAATTGTAGATAAACCCCTTTCGAAGAATGACTAGATTACATTATCTATATATATCAGAAAATAGGAGATGAGTCCCATCATTCGTCATCATCATCGATTGTGGCCAGCATAGATACCACCGCCATCTGAGATAATCATGTTACCACCATGAGTCGTCTTAGTCTTACCATCTGTCACTGGTATTATTTCTGCCACACTTGCCCAGCCCAGATTTGTACTGGTAAGTCAGAAAATTGATCGGACCATGTCGTCTCGATCTGGAGCCACTTTGAGCAACTTTCAATAGTATAGACTTAGATATGAGCCGATGTCAATTTCGGCTCAATATAGACAACAGCTGGTCTGATCAGATTTGGGTCGATTGAGATGTAACTAAGGTGCCCAAGCCAACTCAAGCTACTACTGTTTTTCGGGTCCATTAAGCCGTTATTGTTATGGGCTTCTGACCGAGCTGAAAAGCAACCAGAAGTCTTTATTTTTTAGCCATTTGGAGCCACTGCAAATTGAGCTAAAAGCCGTGTTTGCTAAAATTTTGGATGATTTTGAAGCTTTTATGTAGATTTCAATATGTTTTTACAAGGAGTGGTAACACAGATGCTCTTAACATCATCCGAAGCGTGGGAAACAAGAAGAAGATGAATACGAACGAGATATCCAGCAACAACAAGAAGGAGAAGTATTGAATAGAGGAACTTCCGAGTATTTCTTGAGCTCAGATGTGTCCATATCAACGGAGCGGGTGACTCATTATTTCATTGAATCATTTCTTCGGACAGAAGAAGCACATTTTAAGTATTGATCTTTTCATAATCTGCACCATTTATTGAGGTATCTTAATTGAGAGTTTATGATGAAAACAGCATTTGCTGGTTACAACTTGACGAACGATGAGAGATGTCAATATGCTACAAATAAATTAGTAGGCAAAAATTGATGGTGTTGGTTAGAGCATAGCCATAATTGTACACGTTGGTCATAAATAAAAGTCGAGTTTGACATCAATATCTTTATAGACCTTCACTAATTCTTCACACAGTCTAAACATCAAAACATAAATTTTGGTGCAACAGCCTAGTATTCGAAAAACTCTTCCAAGACATACTAATGAATTTGTAAAAAAAATTTACAAGCAGAAACCTCATTAGCTAGAACCAAAACCGCAACTTGAGCCAATACAAAAATCACAACTCGAGCATAACCAGTGCATAGCCCAAGCCACACTCAGGACCCGAAACGTAAATCGAGATGAATTTCAAGCTAGATCCTGAGCATAATCCTAAGCCCAAATACAAACCTTAGATGGAGGTAGATCTACAGTCAAAGGCAGACTCAATGTAGAGTCTTAATCAACACTCCCAGACAGAGCTCGTGTTTGAGCTGCAATCAAAACAACTTGTTAATCTTAAGCTAGAGCGTGTAAATTTTATTATTTTCGATGATCTATTGCACATGCCAACAGATACTGTATCGTTTTCAATATTCATCTTTATCAATGCAGGATCGTTAATGTCAACTTAGTTACCTTAGTTTCTTCATATTACGTTACTTCAAAGCTCGAGGACGAGTTTTCTCCAACTAAAAAGATCTGATGCAAAACAAACCATGAATAGATGCAAGTGCAATAATATTTTAAGGTTGGAATGAATTCTATCACTTAAAGGATTCTGATTGCACAAAGAAATGTCTTAGCTTTATATGTTTTTAGAATTTTTTTGATTCTTTTGGACTTATGGTCAAGGTACGAGTTTTCTTTATTTTAGAGTTTTCTTTCATTTTGAATTTTTTCGCAATCTTATGTATAAAGACGAGTTCTTTTTTCTTTTAGAATTCTAATTAAAATAAGACCAATTTTCTTAGATGTCAAGCTTTGCTTTTTATATATAAAGACATTCATGCATTTCATTATATGGAGAGATACAAGATGAATAACACTTTAAGTACGTAAACTCTGGATGGTTTGTGAGGAACCTAGCAATTGAATCTTTTTACACGTGAGGTGCGGGTGTAAGCAAGAAATTCATCAATGTGAGGTCCAAAGGTTATTCTTTAATTATCTTTTAGTTATCATTAGCCCTAAATCATTTTGTTCTTTTCCAAATGGGCCAAATCCACTGAATCCTTAGCTCAAATTTCTTTTTAGAACCCAATTCCTCTCCACAAAACCCAATCACTTCCGCATCTTCATCAAATACAATCCAAGCCAACTAATAAACACCAAGATCATATACTCATATTCATCACCTTGATATCATCTGATCCTTTTACGTGAAAAAAAATGGATCTAAATTCCACAGTGAGACAACTTCCAACCTGAGATCAACACTTATAGTTGAAACCAGATATCCATAGCTAAACAAGGGGTAGTACTAAAGCTTGCCATAGCGGGCAGCAATTTAAGCTCATGCAGCAACACGGAAACATTTCACAGCAACACAAATGAAACTAAAATGGCGACCATCCAATAATGCACATCTATTACTGACTATAACACCTGCTTGTTGCTCATCTCAACAACCATAACTCAGCAAACCAAAGAATACATTATGTTTTTGTTATTTCTATTTTCTAGAAGTTCCTACATTCATTATGTTCTCTCAAAAATAATACTCAAAGAAAGACATGTTCCCACTTGGATCACCTCCCAATTGCATCCAACACTCAGAATCCACATTGAATCCCCATTGACTCAATGTCTCCAAACATTTATTCACTATATGCTACACCTGGGAGAGAAAATTAACAATCCAAGCATCAGTTCTAAGCAGGTCCACTGATTTGTTTACCATAAATTAGCTAAATTCTGGAAATCTTGTCAAACGCCTGATTTTTTCAAACATGACCTGTCAACTACTATCACCAAGACTTACGACACCCTTATGAGACAAGTTTACCCGTCAATAGCCATTACCATGACCTTGGGCACTCATGTAGAAGGGCCTCAATGCCATTAGAAATCAGGGTTGCAGCACTCTTTAAGCCTGCAATGGGCAGCAAGCGTATCAGTTATGATCGTAAAAGTCATGATCATTATGTAATGCATCATATTTCAATTCCTTCTGGAATTTCCCTGGTGGTAGTGTATTATTTCCCTATGTCAATGAAGAACAAATAAAAGAATAAATGTTTTAAATGGGTTTGCTTTCAATCCTCCATGGAGTTGAGGATTAGTTCAGAATCCTCTTCCATTCCTCTATATGTGGGAGATGATCATTTGTCATACTTCCCATTCTTCATTTGTTTTTGCAACCTTCGTTCATCCCACTACTCAAAAATTATAATAACTAATTAATTAATTAAGTGAATCACTAAGTCAAACCTTAAGCATGTCTGTGATTTAATTGTCAAGTGACGTTGGGCATGTTCAAGTGCCATCCTCCAATTTTTCCGATAAGTCACAAAATCACACTTGACTTTGCCATCACAAAGAGAGACTATTTCGCTAACTTAACTGTGAACCTTGTACATAATTTTGCAATCTTGATGTTATTGTACCATTATTTGCTCTAAGAAACTTGAATCTTTTTTTTATACTGTAACATGTCGATGGGAAAAAAGATTATCCATCACATATAAAGCAATTTTCTGATGCAGCCAACCAAAAAAATCATATTTTGTTTTATTTTTTAATAAAATTTGTTCCGTTGTCCCCATTCTAAAACATCAAAAATACAAAATCTGGTATGAACCCTAGGAGATTTGATCATCGTGCAAAAATAAACCCTCGGGCACGGTTTATTTAAAATCTTTGTTTCCCCAAAAATTACTTCCCACTCCAAAATTTTGGGACATATAATATTCCATTTCACAATTTAAAAGAACAAAAATTTAGCGGGTGCCTTCAGCGCGGGCGCCTAATTAATTAATTCCATGTAATTAACTCATTCCACATAATTAATTCTTTCCCTTAAGTAATTCCACAAATAGTTAACTATATTTCCTAATGATTGATGAGGAAGAAGTTATGCAAGTGAGAGGCGTTAAAGTTTCTTTTCTAGGGAACATGTGGAGATTCAAATTTTTGGTTGGGCTCCAGCTATGTTAATTTTTGAATGTATGGGATTTCTGACACGTCATCAATCCATGTGATCAGATCTCATTGATCCAAGTGCTGAGGTTTTTTGGCTTTCCCAAACACTCATCTCAACTCGTCTTTTACCAAGATTAAATCCTAACCATTCTATCAACCTCTTTATACATCAGCACGACTAGAATTCAAAAAAGGTCATCAAATGTAATATAGATGTATATGTATATATATAATTCTTCAAACGAGAACATTTCGCACGGAATTTTCTGTGCAAAAACTTTTTTATTTTTATTTTTTTCCAAAACTTTTTTATCCGTATTCATTTTATGGTGTTATACACCCCTTAAAAATAATGGTTGAAAAATAATGTGATTTGGCCTCGTTCAAGGCATTACAAAAAGTGATATTGTTCTGAATCGTTAAATTTTGTAACTGGTTGATCGGTGCTCAAATCCCCCGATGGTTTACCCATTATTTTCCCTGGGGTATATACGTGTATGGATTAAATATAAAAGAAAATTTTGCAAAAAAACTTTCTAAAATATTTTTAAAAAGTTTTCGCACGGTTTTTCGCACCAGAGTATCACTACATATATAGGAATATGGAGGTGTGCTGACATCACAATATCGGAATTCATGTGTTAACGTTTTGGGGGTTAAAGATTTTTATTTTATTTTTTTGCAATGTTTTCTACAACTTGTTGGCTACCTGCCTACCAATTTTCAAGTGAATCCAACACTTTTTGGGCCTCTATCCAAGCATTTCAAAAATATTCCGTTGATAATGAGGTAGCCAACAAGTTGTAGAACACATTGTAAAAAAATCTTGTTTGACCCCCAAAATGCTGACAGCACAGGAAATTTCATGAGCTGTTAGCACACCTCCATATTCCTCATATATATAGTAGTTTTCAGGTGCAAAAACTATGATTTTCGCACCGTGCAGAAACAATTTTAATTTTTTTAGAAATTTTTTAAGAAATTTTTTTTGATGTTTAATCCAAACAATTATATACCCCAGAAAAAATAATGGGTGAACCCTAAGGGGATTTGAGCATCTGATCAACCCGTTACAAAATTAACGGTTTCAGAACAATGGAACTTTTTGTAATGTCTTGATCAAATGCCAAATCACATTATTTTTCAACTATTTTTTGAGGGATGTAAAACAACATGAAATGAATAGGATTTCAAACAAACATAAAAAGTTTTCGCACTGTGCCAAATGTTCTCATTTGAATTTTTGTCTATATACACACATCTATATATGGGTAAAGTGTTCCTAGGGTGACTCTCGCCCCCATTTTCACCATTATCCCATATTTTCGGATTTTATTTTTCATAGGGTTGTTCACATCATGGATGATCAACATACCAAAAATCAAGTCATTCCAATACTTTAAGAGTCCCAATATATCCCTTATAACTTCAACGCTCTTAAAACGTGCTGAAAACCCCATGAAGTTACAAGGGGTAAATGGGGGCTCTAAAAGTATTGGAATGACTTGATTTTTGGTAAGTTGATCATTTATGAGGTGAACAACAATCCCAAGAAAAAAATTTGATATATATATGTGTGTGTGTGCGTGTAAAGTGTTTTTAGGGTGACTCCTTAGATGAAATCTAAGGAGTCGTCGCCATTTCCCCCCATATCTAATAGGTTTTTTGGATTTTATTTTTCATGGGGTTGTTCACATCATGGATGATCAACATACCAAAACTCAATGCATTCCAATACATGAAAGTTACTGTGGAATAGCAGAGTGCATGCAATTAATGTATTTGTGAAAAAACTTTACCTTATACATAATGCTGCAAATCGAATGATTTCTTCCTTAATGCGGAGCCCACCGTCTCTTTAATGCATGGGGCAACAAGATGAGAATAATTTCCCGCGCCGAAGGCGCCTGCTAAATTTTTTACGCTAATTTGTTGTTTCGCGTCAAAGGTGCCCGTGCCGAATTTGTTGTTCTACGTCGAATTTGGTGTTACATGTCGAAGGCGCATGCGCCGAATTTGTTGTTCCGTTCCGAAGACACCCGTGCCGCTAAATATTTTTACGCCAATTTGTTCCGCGTAATTTTGACTGTGGAAATAATTTTTTGGGGAACAAAGATTTCGCGGCTCTTAAATGAACCGTGCCCGCGATTAATGCATTTGGGAAAAAAAATTTAACTTGCACTTAATGCTGCAGATCGAATGATCTCTCCCTTAACGCGGAACCCACCGTTTCTTCGACGCGTGTGGCAATAAGATGAGAATAATTTCCCGCGCCGAATGTTAAATTTTTTTACGCTAATTTGTTGTTCCGCCTTTAAGGCACACGCACCGCTAAATATTTTTACGCTAATTTGTTGTTACGCGCAATTTTGGCTGTGTAAATAATTTTTTGAGGAACAAAAATTTCGCGGATGAAAATCTTAAATGAACCGTGCCCGCTGCACGGGTTATGACTAGTATGTATGTATATATATATCCCACGAGGGGGTGTCCTAGTGGTAAGTCATTCCACTCCAAAGCCAAGAGTCATAGGTTCGAGGCATATGGCCTCCGTGGGTTGGTATTTGTTGTGGGATTATTTACCATGGGGCTACATCTTCCCTCTCGGACTTACCCGGTGGCCGTTGGGGACACGTCGGTCACCTCCAGTTTTCATAGTCTCGACCGGGCTCTCGCCTTACCCTCCTAAGCCGAAGGCAGTGGGAGGTGGTTGGGGATTTTTCTGTGTGGTCAAAAAACAAAACAAAACAATATATACATATACACACACACATATATATTGCAGTGGCCTGGTCGATGGTCAAATAGCATCGGATTCTACTCAGATTTTATATATTGAGATTTATTACATATGGATCTTACTCGTAAAAAATTAAATTTTTTTCTTTCAGCTTTTTTGAGACTGGGTCGCACCAAGCACTTGAGGCCGGGCCGCACTCAGCACCAAGTGCTTGGTGCGACCTAGCATCATGTGAATGTATCTATGTGATCAATTTTCTGGTGCGTCCAACCAAAAAACTCATATTTCTTTTCATTCTTAAAAAATTCATTCCATTAGATTTTATTGTTCACATACCAAAACCCCAAAATACAGAATGAGATGAATCCTAGGAGATTTGATTCTCGATCAAGCCATTACAAAAGTTCTATTGTTCTAAAACCGTAATATATATATATGAGAATAATGGGTATCATGGCAATGGAGGCATCTACTCATATACTAAGACACAAAAAGTGTGGTGATACAACAAGTACAAGCCCATGTGGGCTTGTACCACCCTACTTTTTGTGTCTTGTATATGAGGAGATGCCTCCCATGTCATATGATACCCATTACACACATAGAGACATGCATATAATAACCTGATCCATGATCAAATAGTATCGAATTCTTCTTAAATTTTGCATATTAAGGTTTTAGAACATGTAAATCCCATCTGCATAAAAATTTTAAACAAAATTTTCGTTTAAATTTTTTAGGGCCGGCCATACAAAGTGCGCAGTGAGACCCAACCGCAGTTGAAAATTTGTCTATATATAACCGAATCTTCTCTTAAGTTTGTAATTGATGAGCATCATTCTTTCATCCATCTTTTCTGAAAGGGGATGTAGTGCGCACATACACACATGCATTTTGTGTTCCTAGCACTTCTATTGAATTGGCAATCCTAATTGCAGCCTACATTGATTAAATCAAATGCTCAAGAAATCCATGACTTACCAAACAAGAAATTTAATTCTGTCATGGTTATTAAAGAGGCATCGTCTCGATGAACATAAAATATCATAGCTGCATATATCCTTGAGAAGTAAACGTCGGAATATATGAAAAAGTGCTCATTAAAGTTTTACAAGGGGGGAACATGATTTTCCAAGATACTACCAAATAAGTTTCTAAATTTCAAACTACTACCATGAACTACCCCCTTGCACAATTTACTTTCTAACGCAATTAACAACACTTACAAATGACCATTATGTTTTCTATTATAAAATGCTAATATATGAGCCCTATTGAAACTGACTGGTGATGCTTAATTGAAAAAATAAATAGACTGACATTTGACCCCACAGAACTCCTCCCTATCTTCGGTCTCCCCTCATTTAGCCTTATAAAAACATCACCTTTCCTGCAATCCCCACTCCTTTCTATCTCATACCCACCGCCTCCCATCTCCTCCCATCTCCTTCTAACTAGTACAACCACCTCCTCATCTCCCATGTCAGGACCACCACCATCCTCCCTCATCATCCTAATCAGCATCACCTCCACCTCCACCTTTTCTCTCCCTCATCCCCCACCAGCACCTTATCCACCAACACACCATTTCATCCTACCTCAGCCTCCCCATCACCCTTTCCTCCACCACAACATCCTCTCCACCCTCATCCCAACAACCACCACTCCACGCTCTTTCCGACCACCGCAACCCCATCCTCCTGACCATCAACCATTGGCCGATTCATATCTGTTGCTGCATCCTTATTTGTTGCCACCCCTTCTCTTCTGACTCATGCCCCCCCCCCCCCCCCCCCCCACACACACACACACACACACACACACACAAAACAAAAAAAACATCCCATCCCACATCCTTCTGACCCTTGATCTGCTGCCGATCAAGAATGCAGGCCAATGGAAAAGGGTGGAAAAGACAACAAAAGCAGAAGTTATGAATCAAACGAGATTCCTTTTTCTCCTGAAAATGATTTTTTTCATCAAAATTTGGTCTTTTTTCTTATACAAAAATGTTGTGATTGTCATGTGACACTGATGGGCTCTGCGTGTATCAGAGGCGCAACAAGGACGGCACGCGCACAAGGGGAGCGGCCGAACCAAGCTAGGGCCGTTTTTCGTGAATCCTTAATTCCTTTTCTAATTAATTTATTTTTAGAATGGCAAACTTGTAATTAGATTAGAGATGATTAGTATTTAGCCCTAGGGTTAGCCGCCGGCCATGGTTATGCTTGATTTTGATATTTTGTAGGAGAATTCTTAGTAAGAGTGCATGCGTCCTCTCTTTTGGCGTCTTGGGAGGGTGGTTACCCCTATAATTGTAGCCAAGTTATCCTTTTTATTCCTATTTTCATCAATTTAATTTCAGATTTGCGTGAGTTCTATCATTTTGGTATCAGAGCACATCGATCCATGGCGACGGCTACGAGATCCAAAGATCGGATCGATGCGGTAGAGGAGAAATTGACGGGGGAGATCGAGGGCATCAAGGGCGAGATCGCAAGCGTGAAAGAAACCCTAGCGGATCATAGTGGGCAATTGAAAGAACACGGCGAAGCCCTAGCGAAGATCATATTCCAACTCGGTGAGATTTCGTCGCTTCTAAAAGGAAGTGATGGCAACCCTAAAGCGGCGACAAAGGTACCACCTTTGGACAAGGTGAAGGAGAAGAGAGAGAAAATTGATGTGGAATCCGTTCATGAGAAAGAGGAATATAACGAGTAAGATGGAAGGCTGGAAGGAGGATTATCGAGAAGCGGTGCGCCGAAAAGCGGAGGAAGCGAGGCGGCCCTAGCCGCCTCCCCCCACGATAAGCGCCAAGGCAACGGGGGCCGCGGGTCCCTCCCCAGGCCCCCGCGGGCCCCAGGACATTAGGCGGGGGGGCAGCGTCCACCAGCTCTGGCTGGGGCAGGTGAATGCCCCCAGGGCCCCGGCGTGCCCCGCCGATCAGCGGCAGGGCCGATGGGGCCCCGAAAACTCTTGGTCGTGCCCAGCGGCCCCTCAAGGCCGTTGGGGCCCCGCCGACCAGCGACGATCCCCCGTGAGGGGTGGGGTACACAGCAGGAGGAGAGGCAACCTTTTGGTGAGCTTCCACCATATTTGGAGTACCAAACACGTGGTTTCAACGACAGATTTGACCTTGGAAATTTTCAGAAGTGAGGTGAGGACGGAGGGGGTTACGGGACCCTCTCAACCATCTGTATGGCGATGATAGATGGCGCCCTCCACCTCACAACTATGAGGGACACCCCGGAGACAGCAGGGGAGGGTACAGAGACTATCAGGAGGAGCATAAAGGCAGGGATGGAGGCTATGGAGAACATGGAGGGGGACCACAGGGGGTTATGGAGAGCGTGGGAGAGGGCCACAGGGGGGACATGAGACACACTAAAAGAGGTGGCAACACTACCACCAGCCCAGATATGGCGGGGGACGGGGAGATCAGGGAACATTCAACATGGACCGATTGCGAAAGTTGAAGATGCCCGTATTCGATGGAGTGGATCCAATGTCGTAGATCAACAGAGTAGATGGATTTTTTAGTCTCTCTCGCATGACTGAGGAGCAGAAACTGTAGGCATCAGGAATTTGTCTGGATGGAAAGGCTCTCGCATGGTTTCAGTGGAAGGATGTGAGGCGCCCTTTTCGCTCATGGGAGGAGATCAGAGACCAGATGGTTGAGAGGTTCAAAGACCCCCACGTGGGGAACGTGAGGGAGAAGTTGATATCACTCAGGCAAGATGGCACAATGAGATTATCTAGAGAGATTCGAGGCCCTATAAGGACAGATGCACGGAGTGACTGACGAGACGATGGAAAGCACCTTCATGAAGTGTTTAAGGGTCACTATTCGAGTAGCGATGCGCATGCAGAAGCCTCAGAGTCTGATGTAGGCCATGAAGTACGCTCAAATGGGGAGATGACCATGAACTGGAAACTACTCAGGATGGAGTTCCAGAAGGATGTGAGCGCAGTAGTCTTACAGGGGGACTCCAGCCTATACAGAGTACTGGTCTCGCTGAAGACCATGATGATGACCATTCAGACATAGGGTGGTGGATACCTGGTGGAGTTATACTCATTAATGGGAGAGGGTGGCGCTGAGGCAGGCGAGAAGCAGCACATTTCAGGGGAGGTACAACAGTTGATGGAGCAGTTCGAGTAGGTCTTCTAGGAGCCACATGGACTTCCATCGTCGAGTGATCATGAGCATGCCATAGTCCTGCGAGAGAGCGTGTCTCCCATCAGTGCGAGGCCCTACCGTTACCCACAGGCACAGAAGGACGAGATTGAGAGGATGGTGACAGAGATGGTACATGCGGGAGTAATACAACCCAGTGTGAGCCCATTTTCCAGTCCGATGCTGCTGGTGAAGAAGGACGAAAGCTGGCGCTTCTGCGTAGACTACATGGCCTTGAACAAGGAGACGGTGCCAGATAAGTTCCACATACCAGTGATAGATGAGCTCTTGGATAAGTAGCACGGGACAGTCATATTCACAAAGATAGATCTTAAATCAGGCTACCACCAGATCAGGATGCAAGGGAAGGATGGGCCTAAGACTGCTTTCAGGACGCATGAGTGCCACTATGAGTTTTTAGTTGTGCCCTTTGGCATGGCTAACGCACCAGCTACTTTCCAGGCTCTCATGAACAAGGTATTTCGTCCTTACCTGCGACGATTTGTACTATGTCTTTTTCGATGACATATTAGTGTACAGACGTAACTTGGAGGAGCACTTGGACCACTTGCAGGTCATTTTTCAGGAGCTGTAGTACCACCAGCTATCCGCAAACAGAGAGAAGTGCTTATTTGGACAGCCACGGGTATAGTATTTGGGACATGTGGTATATGCAGATGGGTAGCAGCTGACAGGACGAAGATTGCAGCAATGCTGGATTGACCGCGCCCCACCACTTTCAGGGGGCTGAGGAGATTTCGGGGCTTGACAGAATATTACCGCAGATTTGTACAGGGATATAAGACGATCGCATGGCCACTCACGAAGCTACTCAAGAAGGACCAGTTCATTTGGAGGGAGAGGGGACGACCGCTTTTGAGGCCTTGAAGAAGGACACGATCACAGTGCCAGTCCTGACACTGCCAGACTTTTCCAGACCTTTTGTGGTGGAGGCAGACGCTTCGGGGCATGGATTAGGAGCAGGGTTGATGCAGGATCAGCGCCCCGTAGCGTATTACAGTCAAGTGTTGACAGCTAGAGCCAGACTGCGGTCGATTTACGAGCGAGAGCTGATGGCCATTGTCATGTTCATCCAGAAGTGGAGGCCGTATTTGTTGGGAAGGAGTTTACTAGTATATGCACGGATCAGAGGAGTCTCAAATACCCATTAGAGCAGCGCATGGTAGCAAAGGCACATCAGAAGTGGCTGCGGAAGCTGATGGAATACATGTTTGAGATTGAGTATCGCCCGGAACTAGAAAACAAGGCGGTTGATGCACTTTCACAGCGGGAGGACAGAGTTGGCGGCACTGGCGGTTTCTGTACTACAGGATTGGGAGCCACTGCAGCAGGAGGTTGAGCAGGATCAAGAGCTGGCAGACATACATGTGACACTTTTGCAGGGATATACATAGCACCCAGTTTATACTATCCAGGACGGACGGCTACTACATTGGGAGCGCTTGGTACTTCCGAGGACTTCTACATATATTCTGTCCACACTCTAGGAGTTTCACAGCAGTGCCGTACAAAGACATTCTGGGGTCCTCAAGACCTACCAGAAACTGGCGAGGGAGGTCTACTGGAAGAGAATGAAGGACGTCTCGAGATGGTTGCAGTGCGACGTCTGCCAACGTCACAAGTACCATGCGATTGCTCCAGGAGGTTTACTACAGCCAATGTCCTTACCCAAACGTGTGTGGGAGGACCTTTCCATGGATTTCATTGATGGATTGCCGAAGTCGGGAGGATATACAGTCATATTTGTTGTGGTAGACCGCCTCAGCAAGTATGCGCACTTATACCACTTCGGCATCCTTACAGCGCAATGTCAATGGCAGAGGTATTTGTGAGGGAGGTCATTCGCTTGCATGGCCCCCAAAGTCCATTGTCTCTGATAGGGACAAGGTGTTCTTGAGCAGATTCTGGCATGAGCTTTTTAGGCTGCAGGGTATAGTTTTGAGATGGAGCACAGCCTACCACCCACAGAGAGATGGCCAGACTGAGGTCGTCAACAGAAGTGTTGAGACATATCTGCGGTGCTTTATTTCAGAGAGTCTCAAGGAGTGGGCCCGTGGCTGGCATGGGCAGAGTATTGATACAATATATCTTATCACACCGCAGCTCAGACGACACCTTTCAGGATTTTGTATGGCTGAGATCCTCCATATTTAGTACACTATGGGCAAGAGACGACACCAGTATCCAATGTGGAGCAGTACCTGACAAAGAGGGACCAGATTTTGGAGGAGCTGAAGCTCCATCTGACTAAAGCTTAGCAAATTATGACGACGATGGTAGATCTTCACCGCAGAGATGTGCAGTTTGCAGTTGGGGAATGGTGTACTTTAAGCTGAGACCCTACAGGCAAAGATCCTTGGCCCACATGAGGAATGAGAAGTTAGCACCGAGATATTTTGGACCTTTCGAGGTCGAGGCCAGGGTGGGACCAGTTGCTTACAGATTGCAGCTTCCCCCATGGTCGGTTATTCATCCGGTATTCCATGTGTCTCAGCTTCGCCAGGTTATCGAAGACCACACCCCTTCGCCCACTCTTCTGGAGACATTGATAGATGATATAGAGGTGGGATTGGAGCCTGAGGAGCTGAAGGGAGTATGCAGAGGGAGCACTGGAGAGCGGGAGGTTCTTTTGCAGTGGAAGGGCTTACCAGAGCACGAGAGCCAGTGGGAGTCCCTGGACGTGATGGCGCAGCAATTTCCAGACTTCTACCTTGAGGACTAGGTGACTCTTTGGGGAAGGAGCAGTGATGGGCTCCGCGTGTAGGCACAACAAGGAGGGCGCGCGCACAAGGGGAGCGGCCGAACCAAGCTTGGTACGTTTTCGTGAATCTTTAATTTCTTTTTCTAATTAATTTATTTTAGAATGGCAAACTTGTAATTAGATTAGAGAGGATTAGTATTTAGCCCTAGGGTTAGCCGCTGGCCATGGATATGCTTGATTTTGATATTTTGTGGGAGAATTCTTAGGAAGAGTGCGGACATCCTCTCTTTTGACGTCTTGGAAGGGTGGTTGCCCCTATAATTGTAGCCAAGTTATCCTTTGTATTCCTATTTTCATCAATTTAATTTCAGATTTGCGTGAGTCTTATCAGACACATCTATGATAGTCAAGTTACAGAAGTCAGTTTAAGTCAGAAATTTGGGACAAATATAACGTAATATTCTGACATCTATAAAGTTCAACGTAATTTTGTGATACATTTTGTGAAATCTAGTGAAAATTTCCCCAAAATGCTAAAGATCTTAGAGAAAATACCTTCTTTAATAGCTGTTTGACTCGGTCATACGCTTCCCTTAGCAGTTTCATTACCTGCAGTAGTACAACATCCTCTGTTAGAGAAGCTCAAATTTGGCATTAACAAAAAGGGTACACAACTCCCACATACTTCAGCATCAATTCGTGATTGCATCTCTGACCCTGGCCTTTCTTTGACATACACAGGACCAATTGCATCACTCATGCCACAAGTTGACACCTGAGAAATAACAGGCGAAATATTGGATGAAGGGTAGAAGTACAAATGAAACTGTACTGTATTTTATAGAAATGAAACCAATACCATATAGTGTGCAAGCTCTGTAGCAGTGTGGAGATCATTACTTGCACCCGTTGTCACAGAATCTTCACCAAAGATAAGTTCTTCAGCAACCCTTCCCCCCATACAAACATCAAGGCGTGCTAACAATTGTTTCTTGCTTATTGACGTTTCATCGTGAGAAGGAAGCTGTGTAACCATCCCTAAAGCAGATCCTCTGGGCATAATGGTTGCTTTATGAATAGGGTGGGCACCATCAGTATTTAGTGCAACAATGGCATGTCCACTCTCATGGTAAGCTGTAAGCTAAAATAAAAAGAAACAAACTATGAATTATGGTAAGCTGTAATGAGCTAAAATAAAAAGGAAAGGACAAAGAATTACACAATAATTAATCTGGAATAGATATTCTTTGTTTTTAATTCTAAGTAATTGTTAGTTTTAAGTAGAATACAAAATTTTAGCATTGACTATATTAAACAAAGAAAGCCGACCGCATGATACCTTCTTTGATTCTTCTGATATGAACATCGTTTTTCTCTCTGTACCCATAATTATCCTGTCCTTCGCAAACTCCAACTGTGTAGCTGTTAACTTATCAATACCTTCTACTGCAGCCTTAATGGCAGCAATATTAACGAGGTTGGCCAAATCTATTGAAAGAAGAGGGGGAAAAAAATCAGTACGCTATTTTGTTCCCAGTAAGATAGTACTAGCAAAGATAGTTCACTTCATGCAGGTCTAGATTGTCATACTTGGCCCTCCAGCCATACAAACCATGAAGATCGACAGTTTTAGAGTTTTTCTATTCGGCTTTTCATCTGTATACTTGTGCTGGAGTGGAGTACAATTCCAGCTAATGAATGCACCACCCCCCCCCCCCCCCCCCCCCCCCCCCCCCCCCGCTCTCCCCCAAAAAAAAAAAAGCTTTTTGCGCGGTGACCTCATGGTGATAGAGCTTCAGCTATCTGACGAATAAGGTAAACAAACCAACACACAATACACCCCCCCCCCCCCCCCCCCCCCCCCGCTCCCCCAAAACAAAAAAAAGCTTTTTGCGCGGTGACCTCATGGTGATAGAGCTTCAGCTATCTGACGAATAAGGTAAACAAACCAACACACAATACACCTGTGTATTGTGTATTGGCTACAATACCAGTCACCTGGCCTTATAAGAACTGTGGAAAGGCTATCCATTCTATATAGATCCGTCGGGAAATTTTCCATATCATCATAAGCTCCTAATTTGGTCAATTTTGCCAAGGAGCTCCCACATTTTGGGGTCATTCCTAGAACCATCCAGCCTGATGGGAAAGGCATAGGTGATGCTGACAATGATGTGGCAAATGATCTTTTCACACGTTTAAACAAATTTTTAACAGTAATTTTGCATTATTTGGGGACACTGAGACCCTATCAGAAGAAAATAAGTCAAAATTAACTAGTTGGACGGTAGAAATAAGTCAAACTAGGTTAATCAGGTTCGGGCAGAACTAATATGAAAGGAACAACAAAACAGACCTGCACCATTAAAGCCAGGAGTACCACGTGCAATCGCTTTGACATCAACATCATCAGCCAATGGTTTATCCTGCAAATAGAGCTCCAAAATCTCTTGCCTTCCCCTCACATCAGGACTTGGAACAACAATCTAAAAGTTTTTTGTTGTTGTCAGTTTCTTGGACACCAAGACCGTAATTGATTTAAAAACTAGAACTCTGAAGTAAAAGCAAATAAGCATATTATCTGTGTCCATCCGTATTCAAGAAGCAAATAAATTTGGCAAAAGATAGAACAAACGAAGATGATCTGATATCTAAACGATAAACAATCAACAAACCCAAGCTTATGTGCACATGTATGTTAGTATCAAACCATCAACGCTATAGAAAATGGATTCTGCAACCAGTTATAAACAAATTATGTAACCACTTCTTTGAAGCCATAACCAAATGTGAACAAAGGATGACTCGTATTGGCCTTATGTAAGCACAAATGCACGATAAAAAATCTTTTTTATGTAAATTCCAAATGTGAAGTCTGCATATCTTATCGGAGAAATTGAATTCCACAGATCCGTAGTTTTTTTTATTTTTCTTATCGAACAGATGATAAGAATGAATTTTTGACCATAAAATTTTTTCTTTTTTTTCCTTTTCCGTGAATTTCACCAATGAGTAAAAATAATTAATATTATCAAATCAGTTATTTGAATCTAGTACATAAAAAATTTTAAACTACTTTATTTATTATTTATTAAATTTATCATTAAATTTATTCAAATCTTTATCCAAAGCAAATTGTAAATTTGATTTGGGTAGAAAGGGATGATACATTTTTGCATTCACGAAAGAGAATGACTTTTTAAACCTAATTTTACCTAAAATAAGAAGAGGATCAACTACGTACCTATTTAGCAAGTTAGATATGCTCACTGGGTGCTCCTTCCTTGCATATGCAATAAACATTTATACAAGTGGTCATTCATTTAGCAGGTCAGATATGCTGGGAGGGATTCTCCATCGATCCTCACATGCCCTCATAGAAACAAAATATCAAGTAAACCGACAACATGTGTTCTTTCTCGTACAACCTATCATGTGTTCTTTCTCCTACAACTTGGTGTGCTCCATATTTAATGTATCCTTGTATATAAGATGAGCCACCAAAACATGGGCAATAAGCAATGTAATGTGCACCCTAATAGGCCAAACCACCATCTGAATGGTAAATCAATTACCATAGGATTTAAATGGGCCACCCAAAGAATTAACACTCTGATAAAACTAAATGATTGACCATCAAAACCTTTAATGGTTATACTGATCTATGCATGATAAAGCATGTGTCTAGCACGTTCTTCTATAAACATCTAGTCGATCATGCTTATGTAATCATTGCATGGAAAGAAGTCTGCCAAGTGCACCGCGGCTTGAATTGCCTCTGATTTTTTATTTGACCATTACAAGAAACGAAATTTTGCAACATGCACAAAAGGTTCAGTGCACACTAATTTAGGTATGAATGTACAACAGTTACCATTGTAAAGGAAACAAATTCTTGTGATCGTATTAGGATATTCATTCATGTGATCTTGTTAGGAATATTTGCCACAAGTGTTACTATAAAAGGGTGGGGGAAAAAATCTTACGATCTTAGGAGATTCATTCATATTCAACTACAAGCTTCACGGATGAATGCTCCAAACAAATACATAGGTTAAGTCTTAAATTAAAGTAAAAAACACAGACAAAAGATAGTAAGTCATAGACCGCTTCAATATCCCTATCATAATGGAATTTTTGCATTTCAAATTTTCCTCAAACTTCTACATACCCAATAGTTCTATCCTTTGTTGGAAAGGAGAGCTTGCTCCTCTAATCCACGCAAATGGGTGCTAACTTTTTTTCCCCCCGCGCGGGGGGGGGGGGGGGGAGTGGGGAGGGGGGGAACCTCACAAGGGATTTGGCAGTTGGAAACCCTTGATCTCAATGTTGGATATTTATTTTTCTTTTCCTGGACTCTACGTCATCTTTCTCAGGAAGATTGAGGCTTTATTCTTGATCTTTTTAATGCTCTTAAGCACGAGAGTTTTAGTATTGCACTCTATCTTTTCCCCTTTGTCTGTACAGGTTGATTACTCCTACTTTACCATTAGATAGAACCCTTATCAGCATTGCATTAGAGAATCTCCACAAATATTTCCAAAGCCAAATCAAATTGGATCTTACTGTCTGGTCACTGGCCTAAAGATTCGGTTGACCACCTACTCTTAGGACAACAAGCTTGTGTCAGTGAACCATTTGACTCAGAGGTTCAGTATACCACTTGCTCCAAAGGACAAGAAGCTTGTGTAAGCACTCAAGCAAACTATTTTAGATGACTAACTTTATAAGTCGATCAACCTAATAAGACTCCATATTATAAGCTACAGTATTCAATCCAACTGGTTTCATGGATGGTCATCTGTTTGATCAACCACGATCGACCACAAGAGGTATTCGACCTAATTTTTTGGGTCTTCACCGTGGATGAGTTTGGGCCTTACATCTGATGTGCGTACTATATAGATCCTCCTCGATCGACACACACCCACACACAAAGAATAGCATCATGTTATAATCCACAAACCTAAGCATAAATCCAGAGAATATTAACTACCTGCTAAATTGAACTCAGTTGTGAAAATCTAATGTGAATTTTTGTGAATATGGATTGTATATATGAAGCAAGTAAATTCTAGGGAAGGTACATCTTACGGTTAGTGGATCAACGGTCACAAGTCAGGGTTAAAAGAAAACTGTGTGCTCTTACAAGTGAATATCCCCTCCCATATCCTTCCTTGCACACACCACATCCAAACGCCATTGCGCAAAAAGGAGCCATCAAGAAGTTTCATCAAACATATCTTCAGATAGGGAACAACAGTCCGTGAAAGATTAACCAAATCCTCACAATTAGTGATTTGCCAACCCACAAACTAGTGCCAAATTCTAAGCCAATGAAACTACAAACGAACGAAAGGACTAACAAAAAGTCATACGGGGCCACTGGGCAAGTAGGGACAGCCACCTTAATCCTCGTGTAGTTTAAGCTCATACAAACAACCGACAGCCATCCAAAATTGTACTGGTAAAATGGGAACTCTTTTATCTATTGAAATTGCACTCTAGTGCCACCCTAATCTAGCAGGTTTTCTTATATTTCCATGTAAACATGAGAATTTGGCAATTTACTAACAATAGATAAAATTCAGAAAGACGAGTTGTGAACTTGATAGCAATACTAATTGACATCCTAGTGTCAAAATTTAATCTCCCCTTTTCCTCAGGTAGCATTTTTTAAAATATATTATCATGCTTCCAAGTAGATATTTTGTGTATAGATCACTAATTTATTAAACAAATACTACTACAACTGAGAGGTGTGTGCATGCGAGCTTGTGGATATCATTTTTCAAGTATACTTTTCTGAACGAAATTTACCTTGTTACTTGTGTTACTTCTTGAGATATAAAGCATAAAGGAAACAATTCCTAAAGGGATCGTTATGAAGAACTAAAATATAATCACTACCAGACATGTTGTTGAACTTTCATTTATCCTTTATAACCGTTCCGTTGTTTCCTCTCTTTCTCCTGTAAATAAGTTCGGTGCTTAAATTCCTTATCTACATTCTTTTATACTGTAGCCAGTAACTTAAAGCATGCCATCCCATTATTGACTGTATAAGAAGTTGTGAACTGAAACCAACTTTGATAATGCTTTCAGCATGATGCAGCTCCCATAATTGTCCTCCAACAAATTTGCATGTGATTCTTAAAATCACATAAATGTCTTTTACACATTTATGCTTCACATACTATCTGATGTGGCTTGCAATCCGGCTCCAGTGGTATTTTCGTAAATTTCCAAATGAAGTAATCTTTCTCTATAAATAGAGAGGAGCCGGCCCTAGTTTTGGATTATCGAAAATCGACCATTTGCTAAGAAATACTGTTAGGGTTCGCGGGGGATTAAACTTGTTTCATTAACACAACTTAGGAAGAGATCCACTCCAGAAATGGATGGATCTATCTTCTCATTTCTAGAATTCTACTAAAAATTCCACTTTTATATTTCTTCTCTTCTCTTAAATCTGAAATCGTTATCTTTTTGGAGCAAATCATATCATTTTGGTATCAGAGCGCTCGATCCCATGGCGAACACGAGAGCGACGGCGGCAAAAACTCTGGAAGAACGACTCGATGCGAAGATCTTGGGGTTGAGGAAAGAAATGGCCAATCTAAAGGTTGAGTTGAAGACAGATATGAACGCTTCGTTAGAGGTGCACATGAAGAGGATGTCGAAGCAAAATTCCAAGGAGATAAAAGAATGGTTTGTGGAGATGTCGAAGATATTCCAACAACAATTTTTTCAAAGAGAGCTAGATCCGAAAATGTCGGGAACATCGGAACAAAAGGCCACAAGTCTATATATACCAGATCTGAAGCTTTCAAGAGTGGATCTACCAGATCCGGAGCCAGATCTGAAGATTTCAAGCGTAGATCTACCAGATCCGGAGCCAGATCTGAGATTTCAAGAGCAGATCTACCAAATGCTGGTCTGAAGATTTCAAGCGTAGATCTGCCAGATCCGGAGCCAGATCTGAAGCTTTCAAGCATAGATCTGTCAGATCCGGAGCCAGATCTGAAGATTACAAACGTAAATCTACCCGATCCGAAGCCAGATCTGAAGCTTTCAAGAGTAGATCTATCATATCCGAAGATTTCAAGCGTAAATTTACCAGATCTGAAGCCAGATCTAAAGATTTCAAGTGTAAATCTACCAGATCCAGAGCCAGATCTAAAGCTTTCAAGAGTGGATCTACCAGATCCGGAGCTAAAGGCGACGCCTTTTGACGAGGAACTCCATTCCCACGGTGATCTGACACTAGATCTGAAGTTTTCAAGAGGATCGCATCAATTTGGGCGCGGCCGTTCTTTTGGTGAGTTTGAGGGAGATGACGAAGACCACATGTGGCCTTCTGATCCAAGAGGAGGCGAGGAGACATGATCCAACACTCGGAAAAGACGCAATCGTGGATTTCGTGGATTTTATGCTCCACCTTGAGGACAAGGTGGAATTTCGGGGGCAGAGTAATGATGCGGCTTGGAATCCGGCCTCACGTGCATTTTCATAAATTGCCAAATGAAGTAATCTTTCTCTATAAATAGAGAGAAGCCGGCCCTAGTTTTGGATTATCGAAGATCGATCATTTGCTAAGAAATATTGTTAGGGTTCGCGGGGGATTAAACTTGTTCCATTAACATTAGGGAGATATCCACTCTAGAAAAGGATCGATCTATCTTCTCATTTCCAGAATTCTACTAAAAATTCCACTTTTATATTTCTTT
Source organism: Scilla litardierei (assembly GCA_030789695.1). Classification (NCBI taxonomy): domain Eukaryota; kingdom Viridiplantae; phylum Streptophyta; class Magnoliopsida; order Asparagales; family Asparagaceae; genus Scilla; species Scilla litardierei. The sequence goes on along the minus strand of CM061133.1, from coordinate 316,344,253 downwards.
TCTTCTCTTAAATCTGAAATTGTTATCTTTTTGGAGCAAATCGTATCACTATCCGTATCACTATCCTACAGAAATTCATTTTCACTTGTAAATTGAAGCAGCTTATCCATGCTTCTTTTCCATCGGGTGGATATATGTCAGAAATATAGAAAGAACAATGTGTAATTTCTCTAAAAAGATATATCCAGTTCACTACCGGTAGCAGAGTGCAATTTTCATGCTTACAGTGAACAAAAGCACCTTAAACCCTGGCTATAAGTATGCTCTAGTTACTTTATTATAAATAAGCTTAGGTGGCAACTTCACGTTAAATTCTTGATCCAACAAGCTAAATGTCAGAACCTGGTAGTTTCCTGATATACATGCAAATAAATGTACTAAATTGTCTTAATAATTCTGATTGCAAAATGCTAAGAGTGTTAATTTCCCCTTATAGCATCCAAAAGAGAACATAATCAAAAGAAAATCAATAAAACTTACATGCCTATCAAATCTACCAGGTCTTGTCAGCGCTGGATCAAGAATATCTGGCAAGTTTGTTGCAGCCATCAGTATTATGCCCTAGATTAAAATGTGAACACAGTGAAGATATGAATTGAGGCATGCATAGTAAACAATTATCAGAATTTGGAACAATATTCATCAATACCTCATTCTGCTCAAAGCCATCCATTTCCACAAGCAGTTGATGTAAAGTCTTCTTAGTATGACCTTCCCACTGTTTTCTAGTAGATCCCACAGCATCTATTTCATCAATGAAAATGATGCAAGGTGCCTATGAATGACAAATGGATATAAAATATGCAATCAAGAAAAAACTAATATAGCATAACCAATTACTCGCCGAAGAAAAAAATATAGACAAAAATAACTAGGTATAACTAGTACTAAACTCACCAACTACTATAAAATATAAGTATTACTAAAATCTAGTACGAAAATCACGGACAACTATAAAATATAAGTATTACTAAAATCTCTAACAGATACAGACAGCCACACATGTTATCTGCATAGTGCCACTCATTTACCTTAGCGAATATCCTACAAGCGGCATCTTCAGCTAAGGATGCCATCGTCTACGTTAGAAACAAAATACTCTATGACAATCTCATCTAACATTCAAATCAAAACGAGAATTCCAAGACTAGAGACATTTCAAAAAAAAGTAAGATGAAAAATATATTAGACATTACAGATTTTCATTATTCTCACCTGTTACATGAAGTTCTAAAATAAAACCTACGCTAAAAGCCATTAATAGCGAAATAAAACTATTAAGACAATGCATGCGTTCCTCATATAAAAGTTATGTTAGAACAGAATGGACCAGAATGGGTGGGTTTTTTTTGGGAGAGATGGCTCACCCAAAAGCTTGAACTGTTATGTAAGGCCTAACTTTCAATATATGTCCATCGCGTTTTTTATTGGTTCTGATGTGGGACCATTTTTCTTAACACTACAAACACCTACCAACAAACTCAAGGCAGACTCACCTTAAATTTGCGAGTACGAACTAAGAGACATGATCCACGTGTACTTTAAAGAAGGAATTAATTCACGAGTATGTAGAAGAAAAGAATGGATCCATGTGCACTGAAGAAAAAAGCCACGCAAATTGGGCAAATTTAGATTGAAACAAAGAAGTATTAACCTAATAGCACTGATACCATGCTAAAACATGAGGGGTCACATTGAGTTAAAGTAGTGAAGACATAATCTGGCTTAAAATACTCTAACTCTTAATCTTAAGCTACTAGACAGAGTCCCAAGTTTCAATATATACTATTCTTGCCAATGTGGGATTACTTATCTTAACACTACTAACAAGTTCTAAATAACACGTCCACTATAAGCCACTAGTAAATAGTTCAAGCCTTATATGTATGCATTTAAAGCATGTCACTTCTTTTTAAAATCATAAGTGCAGTACCTTACACAATCCAAACTAACAAGTTTATAGTGTTCAGATATTCTGTTTGGAAAAAATCAATTTGTAATGACCAGATCAGGTTATCAGGCATTGTGTCCACAAGACAGCTTACAGCATCACATTCAGTTCCTTGCATGACAACCTTACAAGAAAATCACTTTGGATATCTTAATGTAAAGTAATTGGAAAATATTAATGGCAATCAACATGCATATATTTTGATGGGAAAATTGAAAACTATCAGAGAGATGATATTTTAACCAAGAGAAGGAATATCTGCCTTTTGAAATATGATGCTACACAACTTTGTGTGCAAAAAATTAGAGTTCCTAAGGATATTGAAACTGGTTATTGATCCCAATCCATTTATCAGACCATGTCTTTGTCTGGATGTCACTAATTAGAACCAACAACCTATGCCATAATGTGAAATTATTCAGGTTACAGTTAAAATCCAAAACAGAATTACTGTCTAAAAGTATACTAAAAATCACAGTAAAATTTAGGACGTAACTTGTTCTTTATTGTATCGGAGTTGGACAATTTGTTAATACATGTTAGTGTTTATCCACTAAGCATATGTTGTAAGGTACGCTTACTAGGTGCAGTTAAAATGTGCTGACAAATAGTTGCAGTTAAAAACTGAGCTAACCATGGCATTCCATTGCAGAAACAATTACGCTTAGAGCTTTCCTAGAAATATTAGTTAAGGAAGAACATCAAGTTACGGTAGACCAATGCAACAGGTTTAAGAAATTACTCCATTATTGCGCAGTTCAAATCATCTACATCTTAGTTCCTGAATCATATGTCCATGCTTTTTCCTAAATCATCTCCTCTGCATACTGAATGTGTAAATTTGGTGACTATACTGTCATTAGTTCTCTGATATATCCTGATTTCTATAGGATATCAGATTATACTTACAAAGGGGATCTAAATTAGATGTGTTTAATGTGTTAGATGGATAAACCCAGTTTTACAGAGTAGCAAATTATCCAAAGTGATTGCTTCAGTGCCTGCTTTAATTCCTAATTGCTATGGGGGTTGCAAAGTAAAAACAACAGTGTTACCCTCTATTTGGAACACTATCAGCAACAAAGGTGAATGAGAAATCTATATACAAAAAAGAAGATTTGATTCTTATTGGTCAACACACATTGAATGTACATCACAATAAGCAACCATGGGGATGACAATAACAGTAATCAAGCTCCAAAGGAGTTCCATGTGGCAGATAATAACAGTCAAAATAATATGTATATACTAAATTAGACGTGATTATAGAAAAGTCTACCTTTTTCTTTGCAGCCTGAAATAGGGACCTGACACGGCGAGCACCAACTCCAACGAACCTGGAGAACATCATGACAAAACAAAATCATTTAATTCAAATAAAAAGTAATGTGCCTTGGACTCTTAAAGGTCTTCAGTATGAGCTGATCCTTATGAATTTTGAAATTAATAAATATATATAACTACAAAATAGATATTTTTAAAAATGGATTAAGAACCACCAATATCAATGGGTCTTAAAATTTGGAAACATGTTCTAACTGGAATGTTGCACTATTCAATGACATGATTCTGAAAACGTGATGTGATTTAAGGTGAAAATCTTCTTCCCTCCCCCCAACCCCGCCCTTTCTTTTTCAAGCTCTTTTTTTGGTTGAAAGATGAAAATGCAACGAGCCACTACATATTCCAGATGCTTACTTCCCTACAGCGTGTAATCCATAAACGAGTACGGAATAATGAAGATACAGTTGGCATCACTTGCTTGTGTGGATCACGATTTGAACGAGTACAGAAAAATGAAGAGTACACAACAACATTTGTGTGAATAATATGTCTTTGTCAGTACACTTGGAAACTTCTTTGTCCCAAATCCAGATTGCTTTCACATGGAGTTAATCTTGAAAACATGAACTATAATACTTGAAAAGAAGACGCAATTCTCAAGAGCCAAGTGTTGGCAGAAACGTTGATCGCCTTAGAAGAGGGCATAGTATAAGCTCAAGCTTAGCAAGTCCAAAAACTTGTGCATTACGATTAAGATGTCCTGTTATCAATTTTTAAAGCTCGGTGTTTGTCAAATGGTCCTGAACTGAGATAATTTTTCTTTGCATCACTTGATTGTCCTTACTACTTAAAGATAAGTATGCAAGTAATTTGATGTAAGCACCAGATTTGTATGTTTGCGCAATATGCATGTATTTGTTTTGTTGACACTTGGAAATTATCCTACTTATTCAATAAAGCTGCCCTTTTAATGTCAAATCAAGTGATTGCCATGGGAAAAGAAACATCAGGACAACCATGACTAAATAGTAGTGACTTCAAATGGTTGGAGTAGAATACAAGAAAATGATGTAGAGATATATCCCTTACTGGAAAGCAGTAAAATTGGGACTGTTCCCTAATCAAACTGTCAACTATAGCACCAACACTTTTATTGTGAGGCCGTATCTAACTTCTAAATGTTTTAGATACAATGCCACTTGGATACTTGCAGGATGCTTCTTTAAGATATCTCCCACGTGAGTAAACCAATCCAACGGGTGTCCTAAATTTGAATATATTTTAATCTAGTGTATATGGTTTTATATATTTCATGGATACACTTTTGACACTGTTTGATTAATTCTTTAAACTTCATTACACACTGAGATAAGCTTTTCCATTTAGTTTGATATAAAATTGTAATGTATAAATATATCTGAATATAGTTAACAATATAATCCAAATAAAACATGAGTTGCAATCTCCACCAAAATTAGTTTAAGACAAGGACGGTTCCTAAAATTCATCCAAATATACAAATGTCCATATTTATCATAAATAGTGTCTATTATCAAAAATAAATACGGCCACTTCTGGTTGGAAAAGTCCATAGAAAATGTCAATTATTATTAGCATATCCTAGTCTTACCAGATTTGTCGCATTGGCATCGTTTATCCATGCAACAATAAATATATACTTACACGATTTGCCATTTCTTGGTATCCTTGTCATGTTGTGTTGTTTTACTATTTCATATTCCTTTAGTGCTATATGTAAGCGAATGACATAAAGACATACAAATAGGAATTATTAATAGCACACATTGAAGTGACACAATATATTTACCTTATAGTGAACATAAAACCAAATAACATGTTAGAGAAGATTTGAAATACATTATATAAATTTAGATCATCAGTAAGTGCCCATGTTGCCAAGATTGGAAATGACATCTGATTGATTACATGTAGAATGCTGCAAATATATCTACTCTATCAACAGAGCAACACATCATATAAACATCATCTACAGAAAGCACTGAACCCCTCATTCTTAAGGATTAATGCATGTGTTTCCTTTAGTTCTTTTTTTCTTAGAGCTCTTTCTTTCTGTTCATTGCATATAGACAGTTTTGTCACAGTTTCACTACCCAAATCACTGAGATCATATATCATATGAATATCTACACTCTAAAATACAAATGTAATATTGTAATAAATTGTTCAGCAGATTATAATGTTTTGCTTCTGCAAGACAAATATCATACATTTCCTCAAATTCAGAACCGGCCCGATAGAAAAAGGGAACCCCAGCTTCACCAGCAATAGCCTGCACTGAATTAATGTCAGCAATAAGCAGCATAGCATATTTAAAGGAATGCAAGGGGGAAACAGGTCATAGTACATCAATTAAGTGAAGCAACACAAAGCAGCTAATAAAGGCTCATTATGGACTATGACAAGCAGATACACATGCATTGGTTCTAACTTTATGATGGAATGGTTATTGTTAACAATCAGTGTGCACGGAGAACCATGTATCTAGTGTATGCACATTGTGTCTCCATAAGGGAGTAATGTACTGTGAGCAGATAAGTAACACAATATGAGCTTAAAACAAACCTAGCACAACCAGAAAAAAAAGCTAAAGATAGAAAGTGGAACTATATGCATTATAAAGTTAGAAACAACCTATTATCAAGCATATACCCATAGCAAGAATTCATTAGACACCAAACCTCTACAGAAAATATAATGAAGCAACACTATGTGGCTACATGCCCTCTAATATCAATTTAATATATAATAACTACCAGTCATGGTGGGGCGTCTATATTTACAATACTAGTGATGGAAAACCATTTTCCTACTTACATGTAATGAGTAAACCATTTTTGGTGAGTTACCTGGTGCAAACATACAAGATATAACAAATGAAACTTCTAAAATTAAATGACAAGCCCTCAAACATCTGACCAACCATCTGCCTAACACACTCCACATGTTTGCATCTTGAGTACAATTTACTAACATAAGTATCTATAAGCAATGGTGATTTGATTCAACTTAAACTGAATCAAATTGAATCAAAGTTTACTCATCTTGGTTATAGATGCTGCTCCTTCCTTATATCAACTTAAACTGCATAACCTGAAAAGGGAGTTCTGCTTGCCTGCCAATCAACCTTCAAGGTTTCATGGCAAGAACCCATCTATTGTATGATTGCATCTGACAGTAATTTGGCATCAATTCAACATCAATTAACATCAATTCATCAGCCACTCGTAAAGCCTACAATCCTTGCTTTTCATTTCCTCCTCCTTTTTCATCCCTTTGGGGAGAGCTTTCACAACTTGGGAGTCATGCTCCACCAACTTCCTATGATTTCTGTTTCTAGTATTTATGTAGATCATATAGAAATAAACGCAAAAACTTAATACTACAATGGGACAGTAAAATCAAATGGTTCCAGTATTTGACTAGGGCTTAAATCAATCAATCAATCTCAAAGTCTCTCCTAGGAAATAAGTACCTCAAATATCCAGTAATGTAAAAAGGCGTGTTAAGCTTTGTGTTTACACCCCTTAAATGGGAGACAACCCACTTCTCCTATGTAGGATAGAAGAAATGGCAAGATATCCTTTTGCCTATTGCACATCCCACAAAGACCATGAAGGATCCATGTCCTATAAAAGAGTAAAATTACTATAACCTAATCTGTCTCTACTCCTTGGAAACCAACAGCTCAAATTTTCAAGACAGACCCCACATAAATAGTATTCGACAACAAAAATAAAGGTTTTATTCCACATCTTTTGAGTCAGTTACAGGAACCGTTTTTTCATCATTCCACTCTGTCCATCAAGACAATCACTATTAATTTAGCAAGTATCATATCTTTTGCCACCCTATTCCAGTTTCATTTAGGTCTGCACGAGTCCTACCTGCCTCCCTCAACCGTGTTGCTTACTGCCCCTCATATGGAACATACATGACTTGTCATTGCACATGTCCAAACCATCATGCTATACACGTTTTCTAGATAAATGCTTTATAAATTATTAATTGCCAAAAGTTTTGGCACATAAAGTATTGATGGCAGTATGACTGTCTGAAATTTTCTTTAATTTCATGGTCAAATGGGGTGTGGTGGCATTTTGGTAGTTTTGGTCCCGAGTGGCAAACTTGTTATTTTTAGCAAGGTTTGAGGTTTCGGCCGATAGCCTTTGGTATCAGCCGTATCGTTTCGGTATCGATGGGTAACGAGACCGAAACTAGGTGTCAGTTTCGGTATCGGCCGATACTGAATGGTATCGGTCCGTTTCGTTCGATACCGGCCAATATCGTTCAGTATCGGTCGAAGACGGAGGAAGAAGAATGTGTAATTAAATAAACATTCTCTAAAAACCCCAAAAGTGAGATATTGACACGCAATTCACACCCTACATTTGTCTAAACATATTACGCATTATTTACAAGTTTGTCATATTGTAACTAACGAGAGAGTGTTTTTAGCTAAATGATTAACGTGAATAGCATATTTTTAACTAATATTGTTCATAATTATGTTATAAGTTACAAATTATCTTTATTAGTTTGCCATTATCTTATTAGTAACATATTTTAACTAATATTGTTTAGTTACATATAACTTACAATTTTTGAAACTAACGATACGAACGAACCGAAACTCACTTCTGAAACCGCCGAAACAGGCGATATCGATACTGAAACCTAAATTTTCGGAAAAGTGATACCAAGACCTCAAATCTTGATTTTTAGCGTTGATGGCATGTTTTGTAATATTAAGCAAATCGGCCATATATATAAGAGTGAAGGGTTAGGGTTATGGTTATGTTGAATTTGAAGAAAGAAGAAAGGAGAATATGAGTAGATTAAGAGTAAATCTTGGAGAGTTAGCCATTTATCTTGAATCAAAGGGTGGAGAGTGGTTTCCTCTCTTATTGGAACCAGTTAACTTGTATTTCCTTTTTATTATCTATAAAAATCCACTTTTCTTTCAAATCCCCAAATTTCTTCCACCAAACTCCTAGAATTTCCTATCAAATTGAGCTCTACGAACCATGGCGACGGCAGAAACAAAGAAAGGATTGAAGCTTTGGAGGCGAGATTCGATACCGACCTCGGGGAGTTCAAGAAATCAACAAAGAAAATTTTCTCTACAATGAATGCAAGGATGTTGGCGATGGAAGAGATGCTCTCAAATCAGATCTCAACCCAAGTTGGCCTCCAAATCGGTGCAGCTATGGAAACCCTAATGAAAAAAATTGAAGAGATGCATGGAAGCCCTAGCTCCAAGAAGAAAATCTAATCCAACCAGACCTGAGGGAAGATGAATACCCCAACGTAGATCAGATAGAAAGGAGCGAGCTTTGAAAAGAGGAAGGGAAAATCGTCATCTTTGAAGACGATCAACCAAAGGGGGGTGACAGAGGGTCAGAATGTGAGCAAAATCCTAATTTTCAGGTGACAGAAGGGGCGCCCGGCGTCTAGATCCATGGAGGAAGGGATGCCGACCACCAAAACCCTAGATGGGGGCAGCAGCCCCGGATCTCATGTTGTCGGGACTCGCCGGACCCCGGCGACCACATAGGAGGCCGACGAGCCTCCGACAGGTGCCTAGGAGCCTCGTGACCCCCTGGGGTTCTCGCGAGCCCCAACAAAGCCATACGGGCCTCGCGAGCCCCGAGAATATCCTGGGTCCTCACAAGCCCCCGACGAGCCTCTGAGGCCTCGCAAGCCCCCTGCGGGCCGCTGGCCCTCTGCGTAGTTGCAAGGGACCTTGCAGACCCCAACGTCCTCGTTAGGTCCTACTGTTCTGTTCAACAACAGGGCCACTGGCCCCTGGCAACCTTCCAGGGGCGACAGCCCCTCCCTAAGCACCCAACAATCCTACGGGCCATGGAACGATGATTTCGACACTCGTTGTCAAGTGCGTGGAGAAGACAACCACTTCAGAGGATACGGTGACCGTGACGTTGATCCCTTTGGGTATGGCGAATGATAGTGGTCCGAATTGGGCTGACGAAGACTGATGGAGCCACAGAGAAGCAGGAGGACCATGGAGAGATTGAGTATCATAGAATACATTTCAGCGGTTTCATTCTCGCCAGTCGAGAGGAAGATTAGAACATGAATGTTCGGCCTTGATGGCAGGATCTGGTAACTAAAGTTGCTATTCTTCAATGAGAAGGATCCATATTGGTGGGTTTACCGTGCGAAGAGATACTTCGCAGTGAATCGCATGATCGAGGAGAAGAAACTGGGGGAGGCTGGTGTCTACTTAAAGAGAAAGACCTTATCCTGGTACCTGTGGAGGCAATAGTGGCAACGTGTGTAATTGTAGGAAGAGTTCAAGGACTGCTTATTGGTCCGTTGCTGTGACACTCAGGGCGGGGATCTACACAAGTAGCTCCTTGCACTTTGACGGGATGGGGGAGAGATTCAAGGCGCTGGCTGGTCGGGTGAGGAGTATCCCTGAGGTGACGGTGGAGAAAAAGTCATGCAAGGACTCAGCGATATCCGAGCTGAGCTATGATTACAGAGGTCGAGAGGATTAATGGAGAGACGATGGATCTGGCCCAGTTGGTCGAGGACAGGCTTATCATGGAGCGACGGTCCAATGAAGCGAATAGCATGGCCACATTTTGCACTCAAATGCCCGAGGAGACCTAAAAGCCCCAGCCAACGACGGGCCAGATACGCAAGGGAAGGGCAACGAGCCTCCAACGGATGGCAAGTACAAGCATCTCACACAGAAGGATATCCAGGACAGACAAACCAAGGGGTTGTGATACCGTTTTGACGAGAGATTAAGGCCAGGACATCACTGTCGGGATCATGCACTGCAGATACTTATCGTCGAAGAAGAAGAGGTGCAACCGCTGGCGATGTGTCCGGAGAGGACGAGCACCCACAGATTTTATGTACCACCTTAAGGACAAGGTGGGTCTTCGGGGGCGTAGTGTTGGGAATGAGGTGTTGTGGCAATTTGGTATGGCTTTGATGGCATTGTTTTATCACATTAGACAAATTAGCCCTATATATAGGAGTGAAGGGTTAGTGTTAATGTTATGTTGAACTTGAAGAAAGTTAAGAGTAGATCTAAGAGAGTTCGCTCTTTATCTTGAATCAAATGGTAGGAGAGTGGTGTCCTCTCTAATTGAAACCAACTATCTTGTATTTTCTTTTTATTATCTATAAACATCCTCTTCTCTTTCAAATCCCCAAATTTCTTCCACCAAACCCCGAGAATTTTCTATCATCATCTTTGGCACACATATTAAACCAATACACTTTTCCAATTTAACAATCATGCTTCTCTTCAAATCTCACTCAGTATTCATGGATCAACAATGCAATTATATCTATAGTTTCTGCTACTAATTCAGCTAAATTTCATATAATCCTATTAGTATATTGCTCTTTCTACATTGTTCAGACTATAAAGTTTCTTCATTGTTGTACCTCTAGAACTATTCCCTTCTCCCGTTTCATTACATTATATAGCACAAGGCTAGAGAACTCGGTTTCGATTTTGGTTCCTTTAAAAAAATTGGTTTTGACAAGTTTCAGTAATTTCATTGGTTTCCGTTTATGTTTCGGTTTTGGTTTTATTTATATATTTATGTATATATTTGTTTATAACTGTAGGTGTAATAGTTGAATGTATTAGTATCTATATGTAAAATAAAAATGGTTACATATAAAAGACAACGGCAAGTTAACATGAAAAAATAACTGAAGCTAACAGTTCAAATGGATTGGCTCTGAGTATCCAAAACCTGTTAGTTTAAAGTTTAAACTCATTCAAGTGATGGAGTATAAGTTTCATGTTCTAATATCCAAAACCTATCTCTGTTAACCTTACTCAAGTAATAAAGAAGATTTGGGTTTATATCAAAGAACCAAACCCCAACCCTTCCCTGACCAAATAAAAGCCCTAACATCATAGACTTCTTTTATACGTTTCCATCTCGATCGAAGTGGGAGTTTGATTAAATCATCAATGATGCATGAAGCTGCTGACGATTTAGCAAAGATGTGGACAATCTAGCAACACGTTCGAGGATGAAGCAACACATGTTCTCTTTTTCCGGCTTGCTTTTATTACGTACTCTTGATTGTAATTTTAGTTGTTTTTGAAAATTTCTTGAAGGTTTTTATTTAGATCATCATTATTTGTTGATTTTATAGTCGATTTTGATTTTCCATGGTTTTTAAAAGGCTCATTGATCGAAATCCTAACTGCTTAAACATTACATACCCAAGTCGCCTTACTGTCATATAAAATAAAAATTGAACGGGAAACTATCACCACGTAAAGATGAGATCACCTTCATCGCCACACAAAAATGAGATGGGGAGAGACTACGGCATGGTCTAAGGTATCATGTTTGTTTGTTCTCTCTCTTTTTTCTTGCATCTTTTTTTGGTTTTTCTCTCTTTTCATCTATGATTTCCCATTTAAGACGTTGGTTTCATAATTTTTCACATTTTTATGGTTTATTGCATTAATAAGCTGAAACCGATTTCCAAGCTTCGATCAGTACCTTCTAAAACCAATCAGAAACGACTGAAGCTATGTTGTTTCAACCAAAATCTTGAACACGAATACAACATTCTTCATAAGACCATGCTCATACAAACTAATGCAAAGAGATAGAAACATAATATCAAATTATAATGTACTAGAAATAACCCGTGCACAAAGTACACAGCCCAAAAAAACCCAACACACACCCAGGACGCAAGACCCATACGGGTGTTTCGGTGGATGCAAAACTGGATGAAATGGGAAGCATGTGTATGAGTGGGCATTGTCTTGTATTTTTGGGTTTTTTTGATTGGATGTGTGTTTTTGGGTGTTTTGGGTGTGGGTTTGTTTTGGGGGGTTGGGGTGTGTTTTCGGGTTTTTTTTTCTGTTTATGGTTTTTTGGGTGATGAGGCATCCTATGTGGCACCCCTCTTTGGATGCCACATAGGACAAATGTCACATCAACCCCCCTCAAATGTATAATAGATAGTTATGGCGATGGTGATATCTACCTCTGCTACATTGTTCTCTGGTCAGAACTCCACTAACCAATATTAAAGGATACATACTGTAAAGCACATCTTTTAGTTATAGAGTAACTATTGAGAATTGTCTTCTCCAAAAGTCACTAGATGACATCCCTACAAACTATTATAAGCTTAACCATATGTTCGTTGGTTTTTCACTGTGCATATTGTTGGTCATATCAACAAAACTATAAACCTGTTTTCCTTCAAAAATCACTACATGATGGTAGGGATGATGAAACTTTTAAATTTAAAGCATTATGTGAAAATTGGCCGAGCATGACGATATGAATCATCCGAACACAGCCAACACCATCAATATTAACTAACAACAACTAAGACAAGAGTAGATAGATCTGGGCTTTGAAGCGCCGAGAATTAACATTGTGGTCTATTCCATATAATAGTCGAAAGAATATCCTTTTAACGGTCAAAAAATCAAATTTTCAAAAATGCTTCAATGCTCTTCACCAAAACAGTAGGCTGAACAAGGGATTCAATGCTTCAATGTTTCACCGAAACCGAACAGCTAGTATGAAGTTCTCTGCTCTTAACACAGATAGGGATTGAACAGAACTTCGAGTGTGTGGTCCATTGACATCCTCAGAACAAATCCTATCTTCCAATCAGTTTCAATGGTGTAAAGGTATATGGTTTCTTCTCTACCATAGAAGCGATTTCTTGACTTCCGATAAAATCTGATCAAGTCATGCGAGCAGCATTGAAGCACATTACATTTGGTATTCATATTTTGCAAATCATATTTTCTCTTGTTTAGAGTCTCTTGGGTTGCATCTTCACCAAATTTAGTAGATTTGGTTAAAAGCTTGTTTGCTGAACATTAGGATTAGATGTTTAAATTGCATCTCACCTGATTTCCCCCAAGCTTTTCCTCTTTCAATAAAAATCACAGATAGATCTTATTCCTTATATGCATACCTTTCAACCAATCATCTTAGCAAATTGTCAGACATCTTCCCATAATACAAAAGTCGTGTTTCAAAACATTCATTGGTAAAACAAATAAAGGCAGCCCACCCCTTTTTATTAATAAAATAAAGTTAGGAGAAAAACTAAGCATAGTCAAAAGGAAGAAAGGAAAATCATAAATCTAGATCTAATGACGTCTTCGTGTGCCTCTGAATTTATACGAGCAGACCAGCATCAAATAAGTTAAGCTGAAGGTATTCTTATCTCATAACCATCTTCTCGCAAGAAATACAGACCTAAAAACTTCCAATACAACGATGTCTATTGTGTGAAGTACAATTTTACTCCTGGATATCCTCAGTCCACAATGGTACGTCGACAAAATACAAAGAAGAAAAAAGAAACGCATCTAACTAGAGTTTCAATCTAATTAGAAAGGAATGTGAAGTAGAATCTCAATCTAGCTAGGACTATAAAAAGAAAATGAACCAAAAATGAATTTAAATCTATTAAGGATCCCCAAAAAAACTAAGGACCTAGATGAAGCCTCTTCTGAATGTGCATAAGACGTTCTCAACATCTGCTACAATAGATGGAAATGCACCAACGATTCAATCGATTCAATCAAATAAATATTACGAAGAAATTTCTCATCTGATCTGATGGGCAATGCTCTTCAGACATGCAAAATCAATCTTAAAGACCACTCTGAGCCACAAAACTAATCTTGCTAAACCATTAATATAAACTTTTTTCTGGTGTCATCATAGACACACTCCAACTTTGTATACTTTAAGTTTAAATATTTCCGTCTCCAGCGTTTGGCGAAGTAATCCAAACTTGGACCAAGGTGACCCTTGCCACTTATTCCTACTCTTTTGCAGCATCTGCCGCTGCTGCTGGCAACCAAGAGGTCCAAGATAGTCAATTCTGTGTTTTCAAACTGATTACAGATTGGAACAAGCAAAACAAACTATAAATTGTACTAGTTTTGGTAGAAATGTCAAAGAAAATCTGTGTCAGACTACTCTTTTTTCAAACACAAGCAAATTTCTAGCCCTTTCCCTTTATAGTTAACTATAACATAACATGAAGAAACACCACAATCAGCTCCTGAGAACTAAATCCTCTGAAAAGAACAGATAATACCTCCCAGAATCTACCCATCCTAACTTCATGCATGGGGGTTTCCACGAATATCAACAATTACCCCAGTCAGTTCACTAGAACTTATTCTCTAAAGGTACAAGACATGAGGCTTACTAGTGCTTAGTGTCTCCATCAGTTTAACAAGCCTGGACTAGTCACCGTCAATGTAAAGAACTTCTCTAGTACTCCAAACTAGTAACACATGCATTCACATCCAGATGTAAGGGTATTGGAAAAATTGACACCAGGGGGGACAACATATAAGTTTATACTCTAGGTTTATTCCCTAAATTTTTTTAAATTCACTGTCAATGAACAAATCATTAGGAAAAATGAGGATACTAAAAGCATTTTCAGATGTACACCTCAATGAAACCATTGACAAAAGATATAGATATTGAATATTTAAATGTGTGATTGAAATCTCTGTTGAACAAACCTTCGCAAGCAACGTCTTCCCCGTCCCAGGTGCACCAGTCAAAAGGATCCCCTGAAAAAAAAAATCAAACAGACATAATTGATATTGATGCTACAGCATAAAGTTTATGCCTATTAATATGAGCATTTAAAGGATAGTCCACTGAGATAGGTGACTAGAAGAGCATGTAAACAAATGTCAAAAAATGAAACAAAGAACAGCATCAGATGCAGCATGAATACTTAGATAAAAATGATAGTAACAAGGTTCAGCATGAGTTTTCGGATATTAACACAAAGTATCCATTTGATACTTCAATATGAAATCATATTAGGGCTAATCGTGAGTTTGCTGGTATCTTCTTTTTTTTTTCAGGTTTAATTAGTAGGATGCTTGAAATTCACATGAAGTTCCCAATCAAAATTATTACGCTTGAAAAAAGAAACTTACAGTACTTACATAATTGATAAAATAGATCTAACGTGTGATCCTTAAGAAAAACTGTGTCCACATCTTTAAGGGATGATCACACACACACATAAACACTCACGCCCAAGCATACACACCCCACCCCTGCACACACATGAGCCCACACCATTCACGAACACATGCCCAATACCCCAACCAACCCCCCACCTCCCAATTTCAAAAAAATAAAAAATAAAAAATAAAATATCAGAAAAAAGAAAAAGCTCATTTGGAATTTTTTGCACTATAATTTATGAGTAAATGCTTTAGTTAATGCATATCGTTTGATAGATAATGTAACATGCAGCCACCATGGATAATAATACTATTCCCACAAGTACCACCATTCGCCACAATTAATAATATTCTCATAAAATATCATCATCTGCTGATAGGATCAGATTGACATTTCAACAATTCAAAATAGAACCATGAAGAATTATAGTCCCACATTGGGTAAAATAGAAAGAGGTTATGCATATAAATTAGTAATTTAGTAGTTAGGTCTATACCCATAAGATTAAGCTTTTGATTGGAAGTGTTCTATCCAAGATTATCACCTCACCTATATAACTAAATGTGGGACCCCTTTAATTCTTATTATAATTCTAACATAGTATTAGAGCTTAAACTCTTCTCTAATCTGGCTAGATGGCTAGCTGTTCTCTGTAATCTGGTTTCCAAACTTAAAGGTGAACCCACCTTGAGTTTGCGGAGATGGTTAACAGTAATGGTTCCACATTGGATAAAAGAGAAATGGATAATGTTCAACTTTATAAAATATATTTTAGTAGTTAAGCGTCTAGCCATTGGCTTAAGCTTTTGGGTTAGATTGTTCTAGCTAATATTATGTCCACACCCATATCACTAAACATAGGAGCCCTCCGATTCTTGTTCATGCAGAATGGACTAAAATAGTTCAATATGATATCATTCTTAAATAAATTGAAAAAACATCCAGAGCATATACGTTTGATTCACATTTTTGTTCAATCATTCTCATCAACGTGCAAGGTGAGTGATAGAAGTCACTTAAGGCAAATCAACAAAGTAGACTCGTAGTTCTTAAATCATTACCCGAAAAAGCCAAATTTTTACAAAATAGACTAAACAGTTTGATAGTATACCATTCTTATAGATACTAATAACCCATCCAGAGCACATCTGCGTGTTTCACATTTTTGTTCAATCATTCTCTTCGGCACATGTGGTGAGTGATGAAAGAAATGATGGCAAATCAACAAAGTAGATTCATGGTTCTTAAATCATTCCCCCAAAGGCATTGCGTAGTGCATTAGTTTCACTCTTGAACAAGACGTCAAACTGATCCTCAGCCCCTCTTTTGGATGAATGATCAACACATGTTACAAGCTAACCTACGACGAAAGCACGGGCCTACCTCTAGTCTTCTAGTCCTCATAATACAGTCTGGAGGCTTTGAGATGCATCGTTGTTGTTGAGATTGAGCGGAAGACAGGTGGCAACATTGTCATTGGAGTCGGTGTCATCTTTTCAAGAGTGACAGGAAGAGTGGTCCTTTGGTCTTGAAATCAAAAGAATGTTAACTAGGAATTAGGCCAAGCATGGCCCAAGTTCCACTCAAGCCAGCCAGGTTGGAGCAAGACATTGCTCAAGCATTTAAGATATTATTCAGAGATGACCCCAAGTTTTTGGCTAAATTCTAAAGTGGGCCGGATTTTGGCTTATAATACTTGTCCTAATGGCCCAAAAGACTTGTGTACTCATGACTATTTAACCATAACCTTTCAGGGATTTACGCTAAATAATATTTGTTTGACCTTTGTACCATATTATGTGGATTCTTAGACTACAAACGTAATATTGAACATATTTTACAATATAGTAAATTTCATGTGGTCATATTAGTGAATGTAAACAAGCTTGGCCCTCTCTTTATTATTATAAGAATGGTTTTAAAGGATTCAATTAAATAGAGAAACTGTTTTGCTCACTAACAAATTTAGTGTTCATAAAAATATTGATCTTTCACTTATTTGCTATTTATTCTTTGCTAGTTAATTTAAAAGGAACGTATTAAATTAGAATTCATTTGCTTGCTAGATGTGGGTCCAATTGTGGTCCAAGACTAGACTGTTTATTTTGAAAATGAGATCAGACTTAGAACGCCTGCTATGTAAACAAGCTGTGCTAGATACTAAAAAAATTAAATAGACCCAGCCTTGGGCATATATGAGTCCTAGAGATAAGCAACTCCTGTCTGAACTGACAAAACCAGGTGATTCAGTTTTGATTTCTGAAAAATTACGGTGTGGTTCGGTTCCTATATTTAGAAGATTGTGGTTTAGCGGTTTGATCTGGTTTAGCACCACTAAATCATTTTAATTCGCTTGACACTTTCTTATTCACTGATTTTTCTTTTTTGTCCAAAAATATTTTTGGGATCATTTTTTAGATTATTGTGTGATGACGTTCTTATTTGTTTAAATATGGGGATCTCAAAGGTCAGATCTTACTCATTGAAATTGTTTGGTGGGGTCACTTGATTGTGGTAATAGATAGCAGTTTTTATTTCTCGATTTGTTTAGATTTACTGAAATTTGTGCAATTGGAGGGGAAATCATCAACAGTTGGATGCATGGATGTATAAAGATGGGCCTTTTGATGATTCAAGAAGAAAAAAGATTAAGGCAAAAATCGAGGATGGAGTCCAAATAAGTTTCCAGACAATATTGCAGATTTGTATGATTTGTTTGTCCATTTTGGGTAATTTTAGGTATCTTTTGGGATTTTTATCCCGCACATGCTATTAATGGGCTGGCCCAATCCATCCAAGCGGAACCGAACAGCTTTTTTACACTTCGATTTGGTTCGACTGGATGTAATAACGTTGCGGCCTGGTCTAGTTCAGGTTGCAAAAAACCTTATCCAATTATGTTTGAGCTGCATTTTTTTTTTTTTTTGCAAAAACCAAACTGTTGCTCAGCCCATTCACACTATGAAGCATCAAACCATTGTCTTTTAGACGTAGAGAGATGATTTGCAACTACGAGTTTTGCATGTTTAAGTTTAGGGAGAAATTACAAAAGCAAAAGAGAAATAAGTTGAAAGTTAAATAGCTATTGGTTTTGGATTTATAAAATCGAACCCAAAACAAAATATAGACATCTTACACATTTAGTATTATGCATTTAACATCATATATTCATGTGTATAGTTTGTTTTTCAAATAAAAGTCTTATGTATGATATGTAATGACCTTGATTTTTTATACATGTTTTTATTTAATTAAATGATTTAAAATAATATTTTTTGAATTTTTGGATTTTCTGTACCCTATTTTATTCCAACCCCGTTAACCCAAACCCGTTTTATTATTAAACCCAAAACCCATCTCTCTTAAAACTCGCAACCCATTTTCATTCCTTATTAATATCTTTCTCTCTCCCCCACCTTTTCTTCTCTTTTCTTTTCCTTCCATTTGTTTCCTCGCTCGTGTAAGCCAAATGATGGTGATCGCCTGAACGTGGGCAACTGGGGCGTAATCGACGGCTATCTTTTATGTGCCTCTACCTCTGCCATTTCATCATAATCTCTCTCATCTCCTCTACCCGTAACTCCTATCTTTCCCCCATTTAAACCCTAAAATCTTTAACCCTAAACCACAACTCTTGGATTTCTCTCGTCGCTCCGATCTGAGCTCTCTCCAGATAATTGTGCAAGTGGCGGCTACCGTAGCTGCAAACACGACGAGGCAGCGGGGCCCTCCGACGATAGTGTTATGTTTTTCTTTTTTCCATTTCTCTACAATGACAGTCAGGTTTCACAATCTATTTTTATGACCTTGAAAAACTCGGCCTTGTTTTTGAATGGATGAATTTGATGTGCGATGTATTTTGATGTTGGAATTATGCCTCTCCATGTATTCGGATGTAGTTATTGGCCCAGAGATTGTTGTTGAGGTGATGCATTCGCCTTGTGTGGTGTTCGGCTGTTGTTTTGGCCATGATGACCCTGTTTAGATCTTGTTTTGATCATGTGTTGTTTGGCTGATGTTCCGACCATAATGACCATGTTCGGGGTCTTATTTTGATCCTATTCTGTTGTTCGGCTACTCTTCTGGCCATGATGATCCTATTTAGTTCTTGTTTTGATCCTGATTTGGTCCCCGCACATCGTTCGAGTTCTTTTGATCCGGATGCCTTTGTTCGAATGTTTAGCACTGAATTTCCTGTTCGGATGTTGTTTTGGCCCCGAGATTCATGTCTGTTGTTCTGGTTATTGGATTGCAGGCCATTGTGGATATTTTAACCCATATTCAACAATGATATATGATGATTACTATATCTGAGAATACTATACACATGTAGTAAAAAAATAAGTAAAAGATGAAACTCTAATAAAATATGTTTAATCAAACCCATATGATATATGCATAAATGATTAGACTGTATAGCTAAGCTTCAGGTCAACCCCTCATATTTGTGTTTTTGGGCTATGCTAGTATTACGTCACTGATTATGTTGAATATCTTCATGATTCGGTTTATGTCCCTGATATTAAGGATGGACATCGGTTTTGGTTAGTATGCTATTTACAATTAATATCCCTTAAGCATAGGCCTAATTCACAACTACAAAGACTATCACATGATTTATACGCATCTTTTGTTAGACACTGAGACTCTATTTCTTAGCTATGATATGCATAACATACTTACACAATTAAACTGTTACAACTATGAAACTATCACATGATTATATAGTGATAACTATGCTTGTTATAATTAGTAATTACTTCTATGCATATGCCACTTAAACTGTACATAGTTACAAGATTTGACATGACACTGATTTCTTATACATGATACTACAAGCGATAATGCTTCACATGAGATCACTATACTAGATTACAGAAATTCAATAATGTTAAATGCTACTAAATCTGTTACTGTACTTACCACTACAACTGAACATGATATTGCACCATACATGATCATATGATTTGCACTAGATTATTGGGTTTGGGAAAACTCATGTTATTGAGGGTACGGGAGCGACTAGAGTCACCTGTTACTATTCTTAACCAACACTGATATTATACTTAACTGCATTTGGCCCATGTGAGCACCATCGTAGTAAAGATGAACTCGTATGTTGCATATTATGTCCTCTAACATGAGTCACTTCACTATATTATGGTCACTATACAGTTATGCATCCCTTGCTAGACAGAATTGTCATGATTATTGCATTTTATTGATATCATGAGTTTGTTGTACATGATACAGATCTTTCCATGTGGTATATATGACTACTTCAATTATTACTGTGTATTATTATTTTATACAGATCTTGCGTGTTTGCTGATAATTTTGGAAACCTACAAACCTACTATAACAGCTACTTTGTTGAACGCCAAGTGTGCGGTACAATTTCCTGGAAGAATAGGTTTAGAAAAATATGAGCTCTTGGAGCATGATCTGAAGAATAACTAGATGGGTCTCAACAGTATTTTATTTTCTTATCCCTTAAGGTTTAATAATTGTAATGGTGATGCCCAGACATTACCATTTCTAGTTCTTGTATTTTTCGTAAACTGTTAATGTAATTCTGAATTCAGTGTTCTTATTATTGATCTCTATCGTTCTCAAATGGCTTGCAGGATCTGTTTATTGATATGCTTAATGTATGCTAAACCAAAAAAATAATATTTAGATTTACAGATATCTCTCTCTTGATTTAGGATACAATGTGGCTTGTTATGTGCCACTCCCTTCCTAGTGGGAAGGGGGCGTGACATGAAATGATATAATTTAGTAAAAATAAAAGGACAAGGGTCATTGCATTTATGTTTTGTATGATAAAGATGTTATTAAATATATCGTAACGAATAAACTATTTACATAATTATTATAAGCTAAGTTTGTCATGCATACTTCTTAAAATGTGTTTTACATGAACCCTTGTGTGCAGGCTCAAAAGTATTTTTTTATAAATGTTATCTACGTTATTCATATATACCCTCACAAGCCTACTCAATATCTAACAAACGTAAATTCAAAATAATTTTACACACTTACTCATGTGAGTTGAATTGTTAATTTAGATACTTTATCTATTTGTGAATTACAAAATCATTAGCTACTACATTATGCAATATTACGCAAAATTAATCGTCAATGAAAAACAGAAACAAATACTGTCAATTCTCTTTTCTATTTTCAAGTAAATTTCGTTATCATTGTTAATTTTTTAAGGGAATTTGACAATCTAATTTTTCCCATGCAAAAAAAAAAGAAACTCCCAATATCAATATGAAGAAAAGAACTCAAACCAGTGAACAGTACCAAAATTTCATACCTTGCTTTAAATTCATTTTAATTAATACATGGAAATGATCCTTCATGTATGTGTGACATGCTTTTTTTCAACCTCCCATTCATTGTGTGCATGTGTTTTTTCTGTGTGTCTGGATTTACAGCATACTTGTCATCATCATTCGATATATGATTCATGCTGTCTGACGCGATATGCAGTAAAACTTATATGACTCAGTTGTAAATACGGCAGTGTTATTATTTGTGTAATATGACGAATTCATCATATAATACAATGTGTATTTTACAATACACGACACGGTACATAATAATTACAATGAAGTGTTACTTCTTAAGTCTGGTTTAATGGTAAAAGAAAGCAAAATCATCTACCTGTAGACATAATACAAATATAAGTCTGGTTTTGGTACATATAAGCCCTGCACAGAGACTAGAATAAGTTTGTTAGATGTTTTTTGGGTATAGCTTTGTATGCCTCCTGTGAATAACATCAAATGTGTATAATGCAATCTTATACCAAGTAGTGTCACTGCGCGATTTTGGGTATTAGAGGAATCTTGGGTATAAAAACACTAAAAGTTAATTGTAAGAAAATCATAGCTCCATTAAGAATTGCATGTGATCAAAATATTGTGTACAAGAGGGTCTTTGCATTACTTGCAGCACTCTCTAATTGTATGCAAGAAGAAGTACTATGCTAGCCCTGTTCGAAAGGTTGAAGGGGAATAGTTAACCCCTATTTCACCTACTTCAAACCCTTAGGGAACGTTCACTGTAGAAGTGCTCATATCCTTGAGCCTGAATGGCATGTGTAATAGCAAAATCCAAATACAAGCAATAATGGCATTTGCATCGCTGTTGAATTGCAGCATTGAAAAAGAGTGTTCCTCCCTGCTTCTTCAGACGAATGAGAATCTTCAAGATGTTTCTAACCACCAATACTTTTACCATATTTGAATGACTTCTCATTTCTCTCCTCACAGTGTTTCCGGAAGAGGGAATCATCGGGGAAAAGATAACACGTTAAAAAAAATAAAAAACGGAAGTTAAAGGGCAAAAGTAAAATCGGGTGTGTATGATACTCTATTGCATAAGTACTTTGATAGAAGAAGCCATATATCCAATATGTATACTATACTTGGTTTCTCACGATGCAAGATGGACACATGTCAGGTACTTCATAGGCAAATCCTTGTAAGGTATTCAAAAATTTACCTGTGATGCACCCGAGAATAAGTTAAAAAGTCTAATCCATCGATGTGGGTTCACATTCCCTATGATAGGGATGAAATTTTTAAAATTTATCTGCTTTCCAAAATAAGAGTTATGCAATAACTATATATATACATGCTTGGCAAATAACATATATATTATAAACTATCATATGTGGAAAAATGTTGTGATTCTTAGTTATTGTGTTCTTAACAAACCTTATAAATCCATGTCATAGATAAAAATCACTGACCCTCCCACTATTTTTACTGGTTGTATCCACGGTTATGCAGCCAGCATGTCAGACTTCAGGATTTACCATATACATGTATGTATGTCATATCATTCACATAGTAATGTAACCTACTAAATGATGTAGATTGTAGACCTAGAACTTAGAACTACAAATTTAGTATTCTAGTCATAGAAATTGAAATGTTAATATAAATGTAGTCATTGTCCAGCAGTGTTTAAAGGAATGTAGGAGAAATAACAGCAAGAAGTGATGATAGTAGTGTTTTAAGGAGAATACTTTTTCAATGGTTTATGTAGAGAGACAGAAGAAACCTAAGAAGATTAAGAGGAAAGTGGAAAAGAGGAAAAGAAGAGAACACCGCAGAGACTCTCTTAGAAAATAAAGATATTACTCTCTACCCTCATCACAATTCGGAGTTTTGATGTAATGGTAGATTTCAGTATGGAATCACAGCAACCCAAGTTCAAATCCAATAGGATGCACATTTAAAAAGCAGATTTAATAAATCCTGTCAAACAAAAGCCCAGGTTTTGGCCCTATAAAAAAGAGCACACAACATGTGGAGACGTATTAGTATATGAAAATATAGACATCAACCATTGTTGCAAATTTGGAGTTTCAGTTTAGTGGCAAAGACTTTAAACTCAATTCTTTTCCACCTTTGCTGCTTTTCCAATGCTGTTAAGCCTTTACTAAGCTTTACAAATTAAAATAAAAACAAAAATTACAAAGCAAGATTCTTTTCTTTTAGAAACATATCAGTCAACCATATAAAGAAAGAAAAATATGAAAATGATTTCAGACTCGGTACAAGATGTTGCACAAGTTCTCCCTATACTTTTACAAGGAAATATCTGTAAAAAAAATTGTGTCGTTCCGATATGTACTTGAGTCTGATGTCATTCCCCAAAATTTCCTTCAATAGTTGATTCGTATGAGTCTAAAGATATCAGCAAATCTAAAATCAAAGAAGGTAAAAAACTCATAATTGCCTCTTTAAAGCTATGATCTAAAGACATGGACACTAGTGTTGCACCCCAACATGGACAAGGGGTGTTTAACATGGCATTGTCAAAACTCCACACAAAAGGACACATCTATATATGTATATTTTTTATAAGATGCACATTTGACTCATATAAATATATGTATTGGATTTATATTCATATGCGAAAGAACTTAATTTTAGTAGAATTATCTATAAAACAATAGCTTTTGGCATAACATTATTTATCGTGTACATAAATTTAAATTAAATAGTAGTGTATTAGAAAGTGTCGGGCATTGATGGACACATGCAACGTGTCCATCTGTGTTAGACACGGCAGTTTTTGGTGAGGTGAAGTGGCATACATGCCATACCGTTAAAGTAGAGTCACACTGAAACATACTTTGCATATAACATTGCTCTAACACCTTCTTCAAACAGTAGTATGTGGCTCATATCTGTTCTTGTAAAAAATTTATTAAAAATGCGGAATGTATTTGGCCATTAAAATCGCTGCAGAAGGGCTTATTGCATCAGTAAGTAAAGAGTCAAAGCAATTATCACATTGCAGATGTACAGTGGAAAATAATATATTATACGAAGAGTAGCTGAATTCTACCAAGGATACAAGAATTGCAAAACACAGACATATCTGTAAATGGAAAAATATCTGAACAAACCTTGGGTAACTTGCCGCCAAGGCGTGTGAATTTTGTTGGGTTTTTTAGATACTCCACTACTTCCTCAAGTTCTTGCTTTGCATCATCACAGCCTTTGACATCTTTGAAAGTTTTCACATTCTGCATTTGTGCAATCATGACATAAGGCATACAACAGAAACAAGACAACAACAAAAGAAACAGATACAAATATCTAAACAGACACCTTCCAAAAAGAAATCAAATTATTGATGCACTTACAAGTACAAGTTACAGTCAAATATATGTAATATCAGTTGCATATAATTAAATGTGCTCTGCCCACATATATGTAAAACACATGTGCATCCTCGCTTTTGATGATGTTAAATTGCATGGTGATATATACAAAATGGAAATATAAATCACGGGCATGACCAACATAATCTTATATGCTTACAAATGTCAAATGATTTCTGAGATTTTGATACGATTTGCTTATTAAAAAATAACAAATCTGAATTTAACGAAGAGAAAAGAAATTTAAAGTGGAAATTGATATTAAGATAGAGCAATCCCTTCTGGAGTGGATCTCTCCCTAGCTTGTATTGATGGAACAAGCCTAATCCCCCACGAACCCTAACAAAAATACTATTCAAATGATCGTTCTTCGATAAAAGAAAACTAGGGCCGGGTCGTAGGCTTTAAACCCCTTCCTAACACAAAAGATAATGAAAGACTAATAAGCCCCTCTAATCACTAAACACACAACTAAAGAAATAAGCTGATGCGTTTCGCTAAGGTTTTGATGGTAAAAGGGGGATTTTTATTAGAAACTCAGATCTGAAATTAAAGAAAATCCTACTACAATTCAACTACTCGCTAAATAACGACTAGGAATGAAAAAACAATTAATCTAAGGAAATAGGAAATCCTAATACAAGAGATCTAAGGAATAATAAACAAAGGAAATGAACTTTCTTTCACAATTTTCGCATCCCTTTTAGGGCCGGCTCAACCCCTTTAAATAGAAAAACACCATTTGAGTTATTTTACTCAAATGTCCCTCCCACCAAAAACCAACCGCATCACTACCCTGTCCCTGATAAACCACCTTGTCCTCAAGATGGTACATGAAGTCCACGAGTGAGGTCTTCCGAGCGTTGGGACGAGTCTCCTTGCCTCCTCCCGAGTCAAACGGATGATATTGACCCCCACCGCTTTCAACGACGCCTGGAAAAATATCGTCGGGCCAAGGCGGAACACAAATGGCGTCGTCGGGCCCCCACAAATACTCTGAAGGATCGTCGTCATCGTTGCGCTGCTGGAATCCTCCTCCGGGTCCCACCGGTAACTGAAAATATGGCGTATGAACTGTTCGGGCCCCATACTGTGCCCCAGGCGGTGCTGACGAGGTCAGAGGGTGCTGTCGGGCCCAGCGAAATTTCGGCGGGCCCACCTGCAAGTCGGACGTCCCTCAGAAGGGGACGCGCTGGCTGGACGAAGCCCCCAAGGGGGGCGGACCTGCCAACCCCAATTTATGGGCTGATGGTCCCCAACCGCTGCCCCGGGGGGCTGTCGTAGCCTCTGGAGGGGCGGGCGGCACCTGCCGCCCCTCCTGGGGTTTCGTCAGCCCCCCAAAAGCTGCTGGAGGGGTGGCCGCCCCCCTCCGGTGGCCGGCGCACCTCCCTGTGGCGGGGAAGTCACCGGGAATGCTCCCCAATCGTCTGGATCTGCGACGTCTCGTTGTTCGGGGTGCTGGCCTTTGTCTTCGACATCATCCGGAACCCCTTCGTTAACAATCACCTTTTTCACTTTTCTCGTCCACAAAGGTGGCTCATTTTGGCTTGGATCAGGTAGATCTGGTTTTGAAAGCTTCGGATCTGGTAGTGAAAATTCCAAATCTGGATCTGAAACTGGAAGATCTGGATCTGTAACTTGAAGATCTGGATCTGCAACTTGAAGATCTGGATTTGGTAGATCTGGCCTTGAAAGCTTCGGATCTGAATCTGAGAATTTCGGATCTGAATCTGAAAGCTTCGGATCTGGCCCCGGGACTGGTAGATCTGGGCTTGAAATCGTCAGATCTGTCATTGTCTTTGCAGGGAAAAGGTAGCGACGATCGATCACCGCAACTTTCTCCTTGTAAAGACAATCGATCTCCGCCAAATCCTCCGCTAGTTGACGGAGCGCCCTTTCTTTTCTCTCAAATAATGCTTCGATCTGTTTCATAGATCGAGTGCTCACCCTGTATCTAGTGTCTGATACCAATTGATGTGTTTTGCTAAGGTTTTGATGGTAAAAGGGAATTTTTATTGGAAACTCAGATCTGAAATTAAAGGAAATCCTACTACAATTCAACTACTCACTAAATAACGACTAGGAATGAAAGAAACAATTAATCTAAGGAAATAGGAAATCTTAATACAAGATATCTAAGGAATAATAAACTAGAAAATAAACTTTCTTTCACAATTTTTGCATCCCCTCTAGGGCCGGCTCAACCCCTTTAAATAGAAAAACACCATTTGAGTTATTTTACTCAAATGTCCCTCCCACCAAAAACCAACCGCATCATAAGCCTAAAGAGAGACTCGTGCCGCGCGCCGCCTCTGCCCGGTGTAGATCCAGACCCCATCATTACTCTCTCCCAAAAAACGAACGTTGTCCTCAAGGTTACAGTCGGATAATTGAGTCAACCTGCTCTAATCTAAGTGTGGGTGTGGCTCTGCATCGTCCACACCTCCGTCAAGCATCACCTCCACATCCTCCTCTGCCGCAATCTCCAGCTGCATGGCCCTCCCTGCGCAACGGTGCACTGGTGTGAACCTTTCGTCACACTTAAAGCAAAGGCCCTTGGACCTTCGCTCCCTCATCTCTGCCTCTGTCATGCGGCGAGTCCGCCCTCCAGACCATGTCTCTGTAGCATCCTCCCTTGCCATCGCGGGTGCCCCCACAGTGATCTTACGTGCCTCCGTAGGTGCTGAAATGTGGTATATCGATCCGCCCCCAACCTCCCTAGACTTCCTCTCTTCAGCCAACCTGTCCTCCACTCTCCTCGACACCCGCATCATGGCAGTTAACCCATGAGGGTCCTGAACCCTCAGCTCAGCCCTGATCATACGCTTCAGCCCCTTTAAGAAGTTTCGCTCCATTGATTCATCAGATACACCCTCCACTCGGCTCGAGAGTCTCTCAAACTTTTCTATATATTCCCAACCCGACCCATCCTGTCTCAAGGCATACAACTGCTCAAACAGTTCTCCCCCATTGATATCCTGGAATCTCTCCATGAGACACTCGGTCAGCTCCCTCCAAGTCCGTATAGGTCTCTGCTTCTGGGTCCACATGTACCACGAAAAAGCCTCGCCCTCGAAGCTCAGTGCTACCGCCCTCAGTCTCTCCGCCTCGGTGAAGCCCGTAACATCAAAGTACCTCTCTATCTGGTAAATCCACCCATTGGGGTCCTTGCTATCAAAACATGACGTCTTCAACTTCCTCATCTTAGTCTCGGGGTTGGTGTCACCTCGTGGTGGCCCTTCCCTGTTGGCTGCTTGACGCATCTGGTAAGGATGCTCCTCCGCTCTCGGCTGCCCTTCATCTCCCATGGCCCTCTCGTTGGCGAGTACGCCCACATCATCCCACTCGTCAACATGCTCCCGCCGGGGCCCCCATCTAGCCACCCTCCTTCGCCGTCCCCGAAAGAAGGCGGATCTCCCCCTGTGGGCCCCCGATATGCCTCCACCCCTCAACGCCCCTAAAAGGAGGGGAAAACCTCCCGCGGGCCCCAGGTGGGCCCACCTGTCATCGTCGCCCCCAGTCGGGGCCTGCCCGCCTCCTGCGGGCCCCAGGTGGGCCCACCAACCTCCGTCGCCTCCCATGGGGAGGATCTCCTCTTGCGGGCACTAGATGGGCCCGCCAATTGTCGTCGCCCCCGACAGGGGCGGAATGCCCCCCGATGGGGGCGCCACCCTCCTCCGCCCCCTAGGGGGCGGATCTGCTCTAGCGGCCACGTAAGGGGGCCGCTGGTCTTCGCCGCCCCCAGCTGGGGGCAGTTGCCCTCCGACGGCCCCAAAAGGGGGCCGCCGCCCTCGCCACCCCCTGTTGGGGGGCCGACCACCTGCGGCCTCCTGGTGGGGCCGTCCGTCGGTTCATTGCCCTGTGCCGCCCCCAAGGTGGGCGGAAGCCCTTCGCCAAACCATAGGATTTGTCTTCCGCAGTCGCTGTTGCTTAGAGTTGTCTGCAAGATCAGATCTGAAGATCCAGATGTTTTTGGATCCGGTTCTCGCTGAAAAAATTGCTGCTGAAACATCTTTGCTACCTCAGCAAATCCATATTTCATCTCCCGCGACTGTTGTTCCGAGATCCGCTTCATGCTCGCTTCCATGGTCGTGTTCATATCCGCCTTCATCTCATCCCTCAAATCCATCATCTCCTTCCTCAACCGCGAGATCTCTGATCGAGCCGCTCCTCCAGAGTTTTTGTCGCAGCCGCTCGTGTGTTCATCATTGAGTCGAAAGCTCTGATACCAAAATGATACGATTTGCTTCTAAAAATAACAAATCTGAATTTAACAAAGAGAAAAGAAATTTAAAGTGGAAATTGATATTAAGATAGAATGATCCCTTCCGGAGTGGATCTCTCCCTAGCTTGTATTGATGGAACAAGCCTAATCCCCCACGAACCCTAACAAGAATACTATTCAAATGATCGTTCTTCGATAAAAGAAACTAGGGCCGGCTCGTAGGCTTTAAACCCCTTCCTAACACAAAAAATACTGAAAGACTAATAAGCCCCTCTAATTACTAAACACACAACTAAAGAGATAGGCCTAAAGAGATAAGTCGCCCATCACGAATCGTGCCGCGCGCCGCCTCCGCCCGGTGTAGATCCGGACCCCGTCAGATTTCCAGCGTTCACAAGCAGTTTTTACAACCGGATTGGTTCTTGAATAACACGAATGCAGTTGGAAGTACCTAAATAAATTCCGGCACAAGTAAAGATATATAGATCATTATCGAGAAAATAAAATAGACTAAGTATCAACATGGCCGATGGCCTTGCTCAAAATCATATCATATTGTTGTTAAAAATAACAGTGCCATTTCAAGATGTAACAAGATGAATTGGAAACCAAAAAATTTAAAAGTTAGCAGTCTTAGGTTAGGCATAACATCACCCCCTCACACATCCAAACAAAAGGAAAAAATTTTATTTTAGAAAAAATCGTCTCTTGGAGTTTGGTGTGGGCATGTGTATCAATCAGACATCCACTTGAAATTGTGCAGGATAAAGGACAATATTTTGGGGGGGGGGATTGTGTATGAGTAAAGTTGTCAACTGCTTATTTAAAATAACTCATGACCCCCAAAAAAATTAAAAAATTAAAATTGAACTGGCACCTTATATAGAGGCAGATATCCATAAAAATCTCATACTTAGACGTTATTCATGCACGTCTAGCACATTCCAAATGAAAGAAAAATTTCTACTAGGTACATGGAGATTCCCTACAATATAAATAAAAATTGTCAAGATCAGGTTTAGATATGTAATCATGAGAATTACAGTAATGTATCAAATATATGCCAGCAACATGTACATATTCAAGTTGCAACTGTTGCACTTCAACAACAAATTTTAAGAAAGGGATTCACATTTGCTTTCTGTTTGCAATCCAACTTTATAATTCATTCACATAATTATATTAAAAGTTGGGGAATAATTGTACACCAACAACAACAGGCAGTTATATAACCAATTAGCATGCTTCCAACAGATGTTGTAGAATATATGTGGTTCTATGTGTTTTAGTATCCAGCCAAAAGGAGGCAAGAATATATTGTGTCCATAACAAATAACAGCACCACAAACTATATACATCATGCATAACTTCAGATCCTATTATCGCATCAATTATCCGCTTGCCATAGTATATAGTTCAAAAAACAAAATCAACACAATTTTTAAAAAAAATCACCAGAACATTAGCGATGCCGAGAAACAGAAAATTGAAATATTTAAAACGGAAGAAGGTAATGGTACATGACAAAATGAGAAAACGAAGAGGGCGCATTTAGACCATACTGAAAACAAGCTAGTAGAGAACCGACTTAAGATGGCACAGCCATAAACAACTGAAAATTTTCGGTCTGAAAATTTTTGGTCCTAATAATGTAAGATGCTAGGGCGTACATTCAGACGGCAGAAAGGAAGAAAGCAAATATAATAGGCAACAAGCTTTAGGGGAAAAGACATGAAAATTCCTTGTTTTCATTGGTTGTAACCCATTAACTGCATTTAGTGTTATTAAACAAGCCAAACTTTACATTTTTAATGTTGTCTTACGACTCTTATTAAAAGTTTTGGTTAAGCTATGCCCATTAAGGTAATGAATGAGCTTGAAAACGCATTTGATAATCACGAGCTGAGTCTCTATGCAGACATTTGTAATCAAGGATCTGAAGAGCATAGGATCCTTAAGGTTCTATGCTCACTAAGGTGATGAATGTGCTTGAACACGCATTTGATAAGCACGAG
Source organism: Scilla litardierei (assembly GCA_030789695.1). Classification (NCBI taxonomy): domain Eukaryota; kingdom Viridiplantae; phylum Streptophyta; class Magnoliopsida; order Asparagales; family Asparagaceae; genus Scilla; species Scilla litardierei. Next base: position 316,313,034 of record CM061133.1, on the reverse strand, counting down.
CTGAGTCTCTATGCAGCCATTTGTACTCAAGGATCTGAAGAGCATATGATCCTTAATGTTGTATTGCGTCTCTGACATTTTGATCATTTTTTCTGAAATGTGTGTAAAGAATGCACATCAAGACAATGTGATTTAAGTGCTATAAAAATGGGAAGATATGTGTGTACCAAAATTATCATCATCAAGCCCTTATCAAACTCTCTAATTGATCTCCATCAAAGCCAATCCAAGTCCAGCTAAAATCATGTTACTTAATCAAACCTAACATTATGTTCAAGCTCAGTTGTTTAATTCTTAAGCACATTTGAAGAAGCCGAATCTCATAATTTCCCAGCCTATTTACAGCCCTGACCATATGATTGGCAAGGGATTATTAGGCCAATCTCAAATGTTTTGCACTTGTTAAGGCAACAGCATAATTTTTTGCTATATATATAACAATATTCACAATCCAAATATGACTTGATTTGCAAGTAAAAAAGAACCAGTTTTCGGGTCACTACATATTAGCAAAATAGCATAAGGAATTACAAATTTATCTTACTGTTTGAAACAAGATGCCAGTTAAATATGTAAATCTCAAACACAGAGACAGTGAAAAATTGCATTACCTTCTCTGGCATGATTTCTTTGTTCAAGTCTTTTGGAGCATATGTAGCACTTGAGCCAACACCAGATGCACCTATACCACCTAAGCTGCCAACATACTTTTGGAGTGCTGCAGCACCCATAACCCTGGCAATAGCAATTAATAAGTAATGAACAGTCATATAATGAAAAAATAAATTGCAGGTAGTCAGATGTTCTTAATATAAACATTGCACCATTTGGGACTTATCAGCATACAAATGAAGTAGAGACTGAACAATGGAAACTAGAAGAAGCCAATAATATTTAAGCAAATTTCTAACAAATGCATTGTGTTTGAGACAAAGGCTATGTATAGGAATCCTGATGGGATTCAATCCCTTAGCACTTGCATCAAGCACCTTCATCGTGATGGGAATTTCATGTTCTAGGTCTAAATATTCAACAAGGAAATTGGTGATTTATGGTCATCATTTTAGGCTATCCATTATGCATTTCAGTGATTTAAATATCGGCCGTATCAACCAATATATCATTCTCGGAGGGATCCTGTACGATACCGGTTTTTTCTCAGGTTATCAAAAAACTCAATATTTTCTAATATCGGGCAATAAGGCTGATATATTGGTCCGAGATATATTGGGCTTATATCAGTCGCTACTATTCTCAAAGTGTAAACGGCGTTGGATCGAAAAAGACCCAAGCCTGTTATGTTTACAAAACATAGCCTCGATTGGGGCTTTGCCCTAAAAAAGCAACGCGGAAAGGAAAAGAGAAAGAGACGAACAAGAGACTAGGGTTAGTGTTTTTGAAATGTGAGGAAAGTCGATGGAATTTCGCTGCAAAATCCATCTCACGTGGAAGAATCATGCAAGTATTTCATTATAGATCCTTAATTTTAGATTTTTTCATGAATTTTGATGTATTTTTTATTTTTCTTGATTTTTCTGCCTCCACTAATTTTACGGATGTGTCTTCTCCTCCTAATCCTACTCATGGTTACACAGATGTCCACACCACTGCTACTCCACGCCACTGCTACTGTTGCGTCTTCTTCTTCTTCTTCCACGCTGCTACTGCTACTGATGCTAATATGCCTGCTTCTTTTTCTGTCTCTTACTATTGCCTCTATTACTTCTTTTTCTTCAACAGCAGCAAGCTGCTGCAACTGTAACGTCTTCTTCAATGGCTGATGTTGCTGCTAATGTAACATCTTCTTCTTCGCATCTGTCCCTTGTTGTTGATGCTACATATGTTGTTTCTACTTCTCCTCCTCTTCTTCTCCTCCAGATTATATTGCTATCTTTGCTATTTCTGCTGCTTCTCCTCCTCTTACTTTTGCTACCACTTCTTCTTCTTCAATCTCCTCCCCCTCCACCTTCTGCTGCAACATGAAAAGTTATAATATATATAATAAACATGAATTGTTTTCTATGATCTATGAAATAAACATGAATTATGTCTTGCAAATAAACATTGAAGAGTGTAAATAAACATTGTATTAACTTGCAAATAATAAGGTTGGGTTTTAAATATTATTATATCTTAATTTAATAATTTCGCACTGTTCACATCTTTGACAAAAATCGAAAACATCTTCAGGAGCATCTAGCAAGTCTTCATTCCCCATCACAGAAATATGTTTTTAGGATCATGGGGAGAAGACGTAATCCAACAAAATGAGCGTCGGCATTAGTCGCATCAAAGTACATCTTACAAGAAATGCTTCTTAAAAAATATTTCCCGGGGACATTAGACTGAAGGCAAATGAGGCATTAAAAGCCACCTGAGTATCGAAATAGATCAAATAAGGCAAAAATTCAAGCTCTTAGAGATGAAATGATCGTTGGAGACGAGGAAGTTAAGGTGGATTCTTCCCATGATACTTGCTATGGAAGGTATACAGTTCAAAAGACTTATGGGCAAGTACGTGCATGTGCAATGGATTGAAAATTTTGAGCAATTATGAAAAGGATAAAAGAAAGAGTGTGCAAACCACTCGTAATAAACATTTAAAGATGGAAAGAGAGATGCATGCGAGTGGGTTACATGATGTATTTTTGAGACGGGATCAACGTTTGGTATGATGGATCACTCTTCTTTTGGCCAGATGCTGCTTGTACAAGTAGCGAATAAATATGAACCGCATTTGAAAGGTCTAACATCTTACGAGATCATTGAGAAGTATCTTCTAAAGGAAATGGTTTCTAAGAACAAGAAGCTGAAGTCCTTTCTAGAAACTTATAGACTGCATGGGTGTATTCTTATGACAAATTGTTGTCCTTTCTAGAAACAGAGTCATTCATAGTTATGCGGGGACGATGTTCTATTATTCGAAAAACATATCTAATGATATACATAATAGCAAATATATCTATGTCTTGGTGAATGCAACAATTGAAAAGTTTGGGGAACAATCAGTCGTGCAAGTGGTGACTGACAATGAATCTAACAATATAGGTGCAACAAAGTTGTTAGCTATGATGCATCCATCTATTTTTTGGACTTCATGTGCCATACACATAGTAAATCTCTTGTTACGTGATATTGGAAAGATCAATCTCATTCAAAATGCTATTTTAGATGCTAGAGCGGTTAACATCTATAAGTATGCCCATACAATCGTTCTTGATATGATGAGGGAGAAGAAAGAGGGTAAACTTATGAAGCCCAGGGTTACTTGGCTTGATATGGTATTGTTATTCTTACAAAGCCTATAATAGAAAAAGGTCAAGTTGAAGTATTACGTCAATTTCACCGAACGGGAACGAACGGGAACTGAAGTTCTCCAGGATACTCAAGCAAACAAGGTATAAATCGAATATCTAATTTAATTTGGTTAGCATATTATGGCATTTGATTACTTGAGGTTTTTATTAATTTTGTGGGTTTATGACATCATCAATAGTCATTCATTTCGAAAGAACGTTACGCTCGCATTGAATATTTTTGAGGAAATTGTTCAAAAATTTCGAATGCCAGATAGCGACATTATATCGATGGTGTGGTTATACAGAGACTTGAGATGTGCAAAAATGAGATCGCGCTGAATTTGAAGCAAGATGAGAAAAAATTCAAGCCGATTTCAATGCTAACTTTAAAAAAAGGGAATGAAAAGTTGAAGACACATTTGCATATAATGGGTTATTTGTTGAACACTTATTTTTATTACCAAAGACGGGAGACGATTGATGGAGATGGTGCTTTTCCAAATTGATTTACAGAGAATATTTAGGATGTATGCATATAACCCTGAGATGCAAGACAATATTAGTTTCCAGTTACTTTTATATCAAAATCGAAACAGATCTTTTGGAAGGGATGTTGCGCAAAGATAAGCTAAAATCATTCACTTCATCAGGGTATAGACAATTTACTAAGACTAATTTCCCATTCTAGTTGTTTTTAATATTCTAAAGTTTAAACTAACTAAATGGAGTTTGGACTTAGTTCTTAATTTTTAGTTAATTGGTGTTTATTGCATGGTGGTACGGTTCCGAATTTGAAGATTCCAATGAGAATTTGGTGATTAATCACTAGCTCGGGTGGATGTGAAAAAATTGGAGTATTTTTTAGATTGTAAAAATTAAAAAATTTCTTTTTCTTTTATATCATCATCTACACATTTCTTATGTGGTTATTACATTTTCATTATCAAATTCACATGAATAAAAAGAATAAACTAAGTATTGATAAATTGAAAAACTTGGTTTATGTCAAATTCAATACTTAATTAAAAGAAAATTTTACAAGTAGAAACAATGATTATCTTTCTGCTTGTTTCATGACGGATAGAAATGTGATCGAGTGAATAGATCTTCCGAAGTTAACAAATACTTCGGTTGAGTCAAACAATGAGGATGATGATGAAGTCTTCCTTGGAGAAAGATTAACATGGTGACACGTTAAAGAAACGATGATGGCTGATCCAACATCAAGAGCTAGTAAAAGGTTAAGGACTTCAAAGAAAGTATAAAAACCATCGCATCATCATCAAAAGGGAAATGGAAGGAGAAGAAGCATATGCTCCATGAATATGCTCCATGAGAAAGCTTTAGGATCTTTATCTAATTGGTCATGATGAATTGGAGGATATTTCCGCATCGAAGATAGAAGATGTTGAAGTACAAAAGATGAGCAAAAATGAGGATTTTGGTTCATTTTAGGTTTCAGAAAACAGTAATATGAATCATGTAATGTAACTATGTTTGTTTATGATAAACTTGAGATTTAGTCTTTAGGATAATTTTAATTTGTTTGTTTATTTTTGCTCTCTTATTTCATAATGTTATATTTCTGTGTGTTTTATTTTCTAATCACTCCACTCGTTAAATTTGACACATTACACACTTCTTTGAATCTTTATTTCTAAAGTTTTTTTTTTTTTTACATGTAAGTCGGGTAAGTAGTGTTAAGGATTTTTTACTTACATCCAATAGCATGTTAATTGATTAGATACAACTATAAGGTAAGTCACCCTTGTAGTCTTTTGATTCATTTTTATTTCTGCACAATTTTATATTTTAATATTTTAATACTTTGTATGCAGTATTTAGTGATAGTTGTTAATTTTAATGTGTCATTATAACTTTATTTGATCCTATTTATGATATTTTGGAAATATAAACAAACATAGATATTTATGATATTATAAATACTCTTTAGTTGTTAAGATTTGTATATTTATAATATCCCATATGAGCAACCTGATATTAACCCATATTACTGATATATTCCAAAATAGCTGCTATCTGGTATGAGAATTAGTCATCTGATATGATACCGATATCCAATATTTAAATCATTGATGCGCTTTTCTTTGAGAACCAAGGACCCTCCAAAACATGCAAGCCTATATGCATTCATGCCGACGCACGCGCAGTATGAAAAGAATGGGGACATGAGGGGGATGGAACGATGCCCTGTGATGAGAATCCATCATGTTTCAATTCGAGACCGAGTCTTTTTTTTTTAAATTTTATTTGAGATGAATTTGAGTAATTGATGTATTTTAATCTTTTAGTTATTTTGGTATTCTGTGATAGTTTGAATCTTTTAGTCAAGGTTTTAGGTTTCGGTTTCGGTCTCGGTATCGCTACTCCCAAAATTTAGGTTTCGGTATCGGTATCGCTCGTTTCGACGGTTTCGGAAGCAAGTTTCGGTTTCGTCCGTATCGCTAGTTTCGGCGGTTTCGTTTCGGGTATCGGTATCGGTTTCGGAAATACTTAGATACTAAATATATAAATAAATGAATCAATTGAAGTTTGTCTTGTGCACCCACCATTTTACTTTGCGCACCTACCACTTATTTACAAGTTTGCCAAAAAATAGCTGAGTTTCTTTCCGCACACATCGTTTTGCTTTCGAACATACCACGTATTTACATGTTTGCCCCAAAAAATCTTTAGGAGGCAGCTGTCACTTATTTTCAATCGTGCCATTTCCTGTTTTTAAATACAGCCCACTTGTAAACTCATTTGAAAGCAAATGCAGTCACTCCCGTGACTAACTCCTCGTCTTTTGGGGCGGTGGGCTCTTCTTCTTTGGGGATGTGGGAGGCGGGAGACAGGAGGTGGGAGGGCGGGAGGAAGAAGGGGAGGTGGGAGGCGGGAGCCAGGAGGCCGGAGGAGAGGTAAGTCTCTCTATCTCTCCTTTTTTTCTTCCTCTTTTTTTCCTTTTTCTTCTTTTTCTTCTTGTTTTCTTCCTGTTTTCTTCTTCTTTTTGATGTTGCTGTAAAACAGTGAGTTTTTTTCCATTTTCCCCCTTCTTTGATGTTCTTCCTCTTCCCATTCCCCTCTTTTCTTCTTCTTTTAATTGGTTTCGGCCGTTTAGGTGCCGTTTCGGCCGGTTTCGGCCGAAACCGGCCGAAACTGGCCAGAACGGCAAGGTTCCGGCCGAGACCGGAACAAAACCCAAGTTTCGGTCTCGGCACCCACCGAGACCGAAACGAAACGGCCGATACCCAAGGGTATCGGCCGAAACCTTGAACCATGCTTTTAGTTATTTTCAATTTTAATCTCATGTCAGATGTAATTATCAAAAGTCAAGTTGTAAACATATATAAAGACCATAAACTTATTTTATTTTTCAAAAATGAATAGAATTTAAGAAAAATTGGTGTGAACTGTGTTTCTTAAAAATTAAATTTTTTGCATTAGAATGCAAGAGTGGGTATAGATGTCCGGGCGTGAAATTCAAAAAATCTTCACAAGCAAGACAGGAGTCGTAATAATGAGATCTTCGAAATTCGTGACATGAAAATTTATCAAATCCCTAATTTTCTTCTTCCCCAAATCCACACCATAATTTTCCTCTTTCATCATGCATCACATTTGGTATCAAAGCCAAATCCTAACTCTTTTTTCTTTTTCTTCTTCATTATCAACCTTTTTTCTTTTCTTCTAGTTAGGTTTTTAAATAAGAAAAAGAAAAAAGAGATCAAAAATCATCAAAGTTCAAAAAAAATTAAAAAACAGACAAAATTCGATAAAACATATAAAAGAAGAAGGAAAAAGTTTCTTACGGTTCATCTTCCTGCCAGCCCCCCTCAAACCATAACCTTAACCGTAAGCCCTCTCATGTCACAGCAGTCCACGCCGCCATTGCCTTCCCACATCTTGTCATCTTCGTTTTTGCTGTCTATAAACACGGTCCCACCTTCTCCATCTTCAAACGTCACCGTGCACATGCTGTCATCGCCATCGTCAGCTTCACCGTCGAGTGTGACTGTCACTACTATCACTGACGTCGGTAGCCCCCGACAACCGCACCAGCAGCTGCAACGATCTGCATCAGGGCAAGCACACAATACCCTAATTCAATAAAGAACACAAATGAAATTGACTGATTTTGTTGCCAACACCAATCTGTTATAGTAACAGCTCCTATGAACCGTTTCTGTAGTCGAGACGTACCGAGAAGCTATGCCAACCTCAAACCATTAACATTGTTCATCAGCTCCACCGAGCCGACTAAGCCGAAGCGGAGCCGACCTGAGCCGTCCCTGAGCCGACTGAGTCGTTGACCAATCAATACATTGTTCATGCTGCTGCTACAGTATGGCTTCTCAATTGTTACGATTTTCTTTGAATTTTCAATGTTTCTGCAGTATTTCAATATATTCTTAGCATATTTTGATGATTTTCAGCTGTTTTTCGAGTTTTTAGCGTGAAATTTTCGACACTGATCATCTGGATTAAAATTTTACAACTTCTAGACGCCTTCATAATGCTTCAAAGCTGATATTCACTCAATGTAACCTCTACTCTGATCAAATGTTAATTGTTAAATTCCAAATATTTTTCTATTTAATTTTGTTCAGATTAGCTAATATCACTGATATTGCATCATTTTCTAGTCTCGATCAGCATATAGCATCATCACATCAAGCATTTTAGCATATAGATTCGGATCCTATGATTTTATTTTAGTTATTTACATAATTAATACACGCATATAATTTGTATTTAGGATCATACATCTACATTCATGTGATTATTTGACATTGCATGATGTACGTAATGGCAAAACCCTAGGATCAAACACATGGAGGATAACCCAACTCAGATATTAAAAAATTAATTTCAAGAGATATACCTAGAACTTAAAACTGAAATAAATCGAACAGATGATCACAAAGAAGACCTAGAGAACAAATTGATCAAAGAACAAAATTTTGGGGATGAAGGCAAAAGTACATTTAATAATGAACCAGTTAATTGATTGATTAGAAATAAAAATAATAAAAATCTAAATAATATGAGACAAGATGATATTTTTGATGATAACTTAGGGCGAGATAACATCACATGGTGGATAGGATATATGCTTCCAACTTTGATTGTACATATAATCCTCAGACCTTCTCAGATTGAATAGTGAGATGTAACATTTGTTCAAATGGTACCAGTTATCAAACGAACGAAAGGTTCACATTGCTAACATTGCTAATATAAAACTGATAGGGATTACCAAAATTTTGTGGGCATACATAGATAGACAATAAAAAAGATGGTATTTAGAACAAATACAGATATGGAATGAAATGAAGATCAACCTCAAAGAAAAATATGTACCTTCTACAAATAAAAATCGCCTCATAAAACAACTAAATGAACAACAGAAGTATAACTGTGGAAAAATCCATAACTAAGTTCAATGACCTATTTGTTAGGAGTAAGCTACAAGAAGGTCCTTGATCTATCTTTGGTAGATTTCACTCTGCATTGAGGGCATATATTAGGCGTAAGATGCTTTCTCACATTGTAGACAATGTACACAAGCGTTCAATCTAACATTAAATTTAGAATCCATAAGAACCTTTTAGATAGAAAGCCTACTTTCAAAGCTGGGAAGCAACCCAAGCGACCAAATGACAGCATGATTAAACCTGAAAGAATGAAACTATTGCCATTAAATAGACAATTGAAAGTCTAAGGTTGGAGAAATATTACAACAAACCTAAAGAGATGTAATGTTTCAAATGCCATAGCTTTGGCCATATCTCTAGCTGGTGCCCCAATATGAGCTTACATATGGGAGAGATTATCAAAGAGGATGGGTTAATCAAGGAATAAAATGTTCCACCTAATGATGCTGTTAAGGAAGATGATCTAGAGGGCTTATATGTCATTGGGTGTTTAGTTACTAAACATAGGGATGATGATGATTAACGAATGAAAAATGTTTTATTTACCCATGTCAAAATTAGAGATGTCATTTAAAGTAATGATTAACGGATATAGTTGCACAAATTTAATCACCAAGTCAGGTATATAAAAGATGAGACTAAAAGCCAAACCTCACCAACCACCTTACAGCATTACATGTGTTGAGGATAACTCGCATTCTATTATCCAATATTATTTAATATGTATCCAGTTTTCAAGCTATCGAGATATCATTTGGTTTGATGCCATACTTATGAATGATCAATATATTCTATTAAGTAAGTTGTATGACTTAGATGTTATGTATTTTAGAAGAGCCAACATATACACATTTATATTTAGAGGAAAGAATTATATTAACCCCTTACAGAACCAATAGTATAGTTGAAAATCAAAAATGAGTTGATCTGAAGTAAACTATTAACTTAGATTACCCATTATGTGAATCCGAATTCCTTATGGTTAGGCTTTGATCTTATCTATAATGTATTTCTGATCATTTGCATATGATTTGAGTGTTTTACATCTTGAGACTGATGGAATTCTTACAAGTAACAATGTGATGAGAAAGATGGAGAGGTGAATGGGATGATTTGATAGACAACACGGGGAATACAAGATAGGGGGCCTCTATTCCAGAGGAGGACCACTCTCGCAAGATCTACAATAGAAATATACTCCTAAACTCTTACTTCTCCTAATTCTAAACCCTATATTTCTTCTCCATTTCCTTCATGTCCTAAGATGAGCTCATTCCCTCCTATTTATATGGCCCAACCTCCCATAATTACAAAATTGCCCATTGGGCCACAAATTACAAACTTGCCCCCTCAGGCTCCAAAACTACAAAATTACCACCTTTGTGGCTACAATTCACATTCCTAACACCACTCCGCCCCCGAAAAACAACCTTGTCCTCAAGGTGGTGCATGAAGTCCACGAGAGCACCCTTTCGAGTGTGGGAACATGTCTCCTCGCCTCCTCCTGGATCAAAAGACCACCCACGATCTTTATATCCCCAAAAAATTGCTGCATGAGTGGGGAAGCGTCCGTGGCGGAGTCTGCTACGCCGTGTCTCTTTCCGTTCTGAAATTGGGCTCCAAACGGGCCCGAAATCGTCGAAATACGGAAGACGCGCAGAAAATCGCCACAAAATAGCCGAAAAATCCCAGGAAAATTGAAAAAACATTGTTCACCGGCTTGAGCCGAGCCGATTGCGCTGCCGGCGTGAGCCGATGGCTCAACCGGCTCAAGCCGACGACTCAGCTGAGCCGACCGGAGCCGTCGGCTTGGCTCGAGCCGATGGCGGCTTGGGATCGACTGGATCGAGTCGATCCCGAGCCGTTGTTGGCTAGCTGGCACCGGCAACGTTTCCAAGCGATTTCACCAGCCGTTGTCGACGAGACTAGGGGTGTTGGGTTCGCCTCATCTAGGCAAATGAGTTGCTGGTGGTCGTCGCCCGAAAGGTCGCCGACATCTGTGACGCTCGAAACATCTTGCCGACATCGTTTCTTCCTTTTGCCGGCGACGCCGTCCGATGGAGGCGGGGATGGGTCCCCTGAGCTCGCCTCGCCAAGGCACAGCTGATGGCAGCGGTCGCATGTCACAACATCGCCGGCGGGGTCGCCAGCAGGGTATTGGAAAACCACCGCCGAGGCCCATCGGATGCCCGATCGAGTCGCAGGACCCCCCAGCGGGCTCGCCGAACTCATGGCGGCCACGTGGGGGTTCGCCGGGGCCGCCGCGGCTTTCTGGGAGGTCGACAAAGCCGTCGCGATCTTGTGGGAGGTCGACAAAGCCGCTGCGACCACAGGGGAAAACGTCGTGATGGGATTTGGTTCGTTGCGGCTCTCCGGGGTCAGATCTGAGAGTTCCGCCATTTTCTGCGGTACGGCATCGGAAACTTCCGTAGAGCTTCCGACATGATTGCTGCTTCCGCACTTATGGATTGCGATGCTTCCGTCTGCATGGCTTGGATCTACGGCAACATCGCTAGCAGCATTTCATCTTGCCCCCATGGATGAGGATCTTCGCTCTGATACCACTTGATGAGAAAGATGGAAAGGTGAAGGGAATGATTTGATAGATAACATGGGGAATACAAGATAGGGGAGCCTCTATTCAAGAGAAGGACCACTCTCCCAAGATCTACAATAGAAATCTACTCCTAAACTCCCACTTCTCCTAATTCTAAACCCTGGATTTCTTCTTCATTTCCTTCATGTCCTAAGATGATCCCCTTTCATCCTATTTATAGGGCCCAACATCCCATAATTACAAAATTGCCCATTGGCCACAAATTACAAATTTACCCCTCGGGCTCCAAAATTACAAAATTACCACCTTTGTGGCTACAATTCCCATTCCTAACACAATGATACTCACAAATCTATTGCAGAATCAAACAAAAATTTGGAAGAATTTATAGTTATGAATGACGAGATAATTAGAATTTGCCCAAGGAGTTTCATCCTAGAATCAATAAGGAGGCTTTGCATGCTTCATACATGCTCTCCTAATTAGTGATGATCTCAGTACGACTGAGTCAACTATTTCACAAGAGCTTAAGGATAAATATTCATCAGCAGCATTTATTATTCGTCATTCGCTTGTGACACCATGGAGTTGATCGGGTTGTTCTACACAATTATGCTATTTCTATCGCCATTCACTAGGCGATGAAGTTTTCAAGCTAGAGAAAATGATAATGATGCATCAAGATTGAATTCAGGATCAAGTTCTTTTTAGATTTTATTTGAGATAGAGTTTGAGTTCTTTTGAGTTTTTTTTAGTTATTTTAAGGTTTCACATAAGAAGTAATTTTTGAAAGTTAGGTTATAAGCCTATATAAAAGCCACAAAATTATTTTACTTTTATGAGAATGAATAAAATTTGAGAAAAGTTGGTGTAAACTTTATATTTCCTAATATTAAATCTTTTGTATTGGAGTGCAAGAATAGACTTGGTTTCTTATCATGAGATCCAAAAAATCTCCGCATGCGAGACGTATGAGTCAGTGATCATCAGATCTTCTACGTGCGAGGCCCGAAAATTTATCAAATTCCTAATTTTCTCCTTCCCCAAATCCCCACCATAATTTTCCTCTTCCGTCTTGTATCTTCCTGCTTATATGACTTCGGTGCACTCCCAGCATTAATACATATAGCTGAAAAAAAAGATCAACTGCTTATATGACTTCGGTGCACTCCCAGCATTGATACATATAGCTGAAAGAAATGATCAACAACGTTGAAGCACACTGAAGCATCAATAAACTTTTAAATATGATCCGCACTTCAGAACATTTATTTGAGATAAAACCAGCCATGAATTCATGGGGAAATTTATTCCAAGACTATTTACAGAATTAATTTAATTTAAAGGAATATTGCCTATATCTATCTATCTATCTATCTATTATGTATGTCTGCTCAAACTAGGATATAACCACAGACAAAAAAGGCTACCACAAATGTTACTAAAATTGGACCAAAAGTGCTTATTTCTTCTAGACGATAAGGAATATTATACGTTCGAAATAACCCTAAAAGAACGTACCACATAAGGCCCACGACGACTGTAAATAAGATGGTTGAAAAGAGTTCTTGAGCAAAACGAGTCGATCTATTTGCGGCTTTGGGGTCAACCTGATGAGTGAAACCAATGAATGAGTCTGTATTTGGCATGCAGAAAGAACTAGTATTTGAGAAAAAGAAATTACAGCTTTCACATACAATGGAAGAGAAGAAATATGTAGTAATAGTTGAAGTTATAATTCATCTTCTACTTACCATAACCACATGCAACGGCTGCTTATCTGATATTCCAGGATTTAAGAATGGCTCATCATCATTTCCAAATGCACGTTGCTTCAACTCTTGCAGCTACTGACATGAAAATTGGTTTAAGGGAAGTCAAAAGACTGCACGAGTACACAACCAGCTATAGACCCTCGTTACCAAAAGAAAGTAACTGCTAGTTGAGGAAAAAATATAACATGCATATCAAAGAAACGGCAAAATGTTGAAACAACAAAGAATGAAATGAACATATGGTAAGGAAAATAACTAAAAAAATTTTGAGTTTTTACAAATTCTTCTCTGCACAAAAACCTTTCTTGTGATCATGCCAAAAAATAAAAAAAGAGTTTCGCACCAAAAACGTTGTGATGCTTTTATAAAACTCCCAAATAAGCTAATTTAGTACATTATGGACGCCAATTATAATTCAAAATAATTCTAGATAGACATCCCTGCAACAGCAGATAATTGTAGACACATCTAGCATAACAAATTAAATGGATATAACACAAGTGACATCAAGCAATATAAACCAGAGGCCCAATTCCATGGGAAAAAACAACATGCATGTTCCATCAACAGAAGGAATACCATTATTTGCTAGCTGTAACGCCTCGTGTGGGCTGGATATAGTCGCAAGGCTGCAAAGCTCTAAAACAAGTGTGTCGTGCATATAGACCAGTTATAAGTTCCACTTTAGGAATACAGTGAATGGAAAAGGAGGAGAAAGAAGATTTTACACCGAACACTAATAGAGGACTTGGAATAGTAGCATGTTGATCACATAGAAAACATGTTAAGTTATACAGTAAGACAAGCCACATAGGATAACATGTTAAGGAGAGAGCGTGAGCCGCCACCGAACCATGTGGGCTTCAGCTACATGCGGCCGCATAAGTGCATGTGGCTCGGTGTCACATGGGGTTGCAAGTATGAGGGATAAATATGCAGACAACCCGCATATAAGGATTATTCAGACGTCCAGCCCTCATAATCCACATGTTGGCCGTATTATACATCTGCGTAATCCATATAGCACCCGCATAATCCACATATTGTCAATAGAAAAAATTCTGATTAATTGTTATTTAGTAAATTAATTTCAGCAATAAGAATTGGTCATTTGCAATTACAAAGGTGAAGTTTAACATGTGGATATTCAGCATCATCATCATCATAATGCATATTAAAGTTGGACTTGCGTTTAAAACTTTGAGATTGTTTCATGCACATATTAATACTTTGCCAACCTGCAAATTTCTATATACGATAATAACAAGTTGATAATATATTTTTCCTAATTTTCCCTCATGTTTCAATCATTTGTTACATTTAAGATACATGTATATGTATATATCTATTATTTATTTATATACATTAAAATATTTATTTTTGTGTGATCCGCATAATCTGCATAATCAAACGTATAATCCATTTATGCAATATGCTTTGTTGAACAGCACGCATAATGAAACTAACTGGTTTTAGAACACTGAGGTGAACATGTCATTTTAACTTGCATAATAACTATGGACGCTCGTAATATGCCAACAACAATGACATTTGATAAACAAACCCAACAAATAAAACAGTCCTAGTTTAATGAAAAAGAAAATGCATAGGATGCAAAGAGCCCTATAATGTTAACCAAGGGTATAAAATGACTTAGCAATAAGAACGTAGAAACTTAACACTACCAATGTTGGAAGGCTGGAAGGCTTTCCAGAATGTTCATCTGGAAGATAGTCTGCAATAGCATTGGTGACAACTAGAGCCCTTAGATATTCTGCAACTCCTTTGCTATCAACTGCATGGCTTCTTTGTTCAAAGCGTCTGATAACTGATTCTGGACTGCAAAATGGATTAAAAACTAACTTTATGGCTATCATCCAGAAGGCATACGAGAGGGGAAAATATGTTTCATTATATGTTCGATTGCGCCGTAAAAAGAACTGATGGTTAATCAATATGTCGATTAATCACGCTGTACAGATGGTTGTGAAGAAGGTAATTGGTTATGTTTATGTTTAGGTTTATGTCAAGAAAATCTAGTGAATTTGTAATTAGTTTTCTTCCCTCAAAAAAGGTAAAAGCATCCTCTTTAATGAAAATGCATGTACATTTATTACAGCTTGCAAGAACAAATGAACTTTTAAAGGCAGCATGTAGCATGACCATAAACAAAAAATAACTGAAAAGATTATGGAGACAACAAGGGTTAACATTCTTTTGAAATTAAGTGAACTACAGTTCAGCATCTAATCCCAATCCCAGATCATATATACAGATTTAAATATAACAAGAGATCTACCTTTTGCAATTTGTAGTAATAATACTGACGCATATTGATGATACAAACTACACTGCAAAAACAATACTTCGAAATTAAAGATGTTAGGCTTATTGGGAAAAATTTTGAATTCTTATCTACCGCCTAATTAGCAAGATACTTGCCAATCAAGAGATTGACACTAACAATAGAAAAATAAAGAAAGCTCGGGGGAAGGGAGGAACAGAAAAACTAGCAACATATTCATCAGAAACTTTGAGTTTTGCTCCAAAGGTTGGGTGTTACAGTCAACACTGATTTATCCAATTTAATATCCTTACTTCAGAAATAAGAAATTTACAACGGTTGAGGTTAATCATATTATAAGGTATTCATTAAGCAAAAGCCTTCTTTGCACCGCAAGAAACTTTCATATAGTTTTAGGATCATGTAATATGCTTACTCTATAGAGTACTAGCTAAGTTTTGAGACTTCAGTTTTAGTTGAGCAATTTTTTTATAACACATGAATCCAAATGATCTGGATCCAGAATCTGATCTCATTTCTGCTTAGTTGAACATTTGTTGGCTTATTTAAACACAAAAGTAGCCCACCAATAGAAAGGCCTGGGTCTAAACAAATTTAAATTTTGAAATAAGTCCCTAACTATAAGCAACCTACCAATTATGAGTTATTCAGATTTAAACTCATTAGATGAGCATTTACAATTCCCTATCTGTCAACGGTGGTAGGTAAAAGTACAGCCCTACCATCTCTAACTTACACACAATTCCACCATCTAGGATGACGGTTTCTCCCTTCCCTTCTCTTTTTAACCACATTAAACCCTATCTTTCCATCTTCGATCTTCCTCCATGCTCTCCCTACTGTTTTCAATATAGTTTAACTCTAATAGAAGCAACCAAATTTTAATGACCTCTTTATGAGAGAAAATTCTGGACTGATTCATTTTGTATCAATAACTTCCAGGTTCAGCAATTGGCACAGACACTTAAAAGAAGCTATGGAATCCAGATTTATACAGATGCTTTTTCACAAGGTTAGAAACTGGATGTGAGCAATGGTAAGAAGAAGCCATATTAGAAGTTGCACATGGTCATTTACAATCTATTGTCATGTTCCACACAAGATAAAAGGTGTTAATATTATTATTGCTTTCCCGCTCCCTAAAGATTGGTTGCACCTAATTATTTTTGCTCTCTGGTTTTCGCAATGACACACTCTTGTTTCGTTTACACTCCTCGGTCATGCTCTACTTCTTATCAAACAAATTTGAAGTAAAAATAATTATAGCTATAAGCCTGTGAGATATTAAATACATATAATTTAATCATTCATGGTATATTACTTAAATATGGATAAAGGTCAGATTTACAAGTCATGTTAGTAAGTGGGAACAAATACCCCCTACATTAGTCAGAAAGGATTTGGCAGTCACATTAGTAGTAACTAGTGAGAAAGCAATACAAATAACCTCACCTTTTAGGTGGAATATGATCTCTCCATCTTTCCGAGAGTACATGCTTCAAAGAGAGATATAGATAGAACAACTTCTATAGGAGCCAGAAAGAAGGATTTGTGGATATTTGGCATTGTTAAGGGGACTTAAGCATTGATCTCACATAACTTATGCAAACAAGGCCTCAGGATAACCAAAGGTGGTTAAGTTTTGTCAACCAGGTAGACATTTGCATTAAAGGTGCTGGCTTAGAACCTCCTGAAGTGGATACAGCAACATCAATTGGAATTGTCTAGGTTCTGACTAAGAATCCCCAGTAGTACTACCTCCAATGCATGTTGATTTTATTCAAACGCCCTAAACTGGAAGATTTCGCAGCACCTAATACAGACAGATACCATTCACATAACCATCTGGGGTCAATGGTGCCTTTGATGATAAGTGATTTATGTGATGCAACATTTCCACTTCCATGCTTGAATTTGGCAATGCCAGACAGCAAAAGACAAAGAGGGTAAAATTTTATGCATCATATGCGATGAATGGGACCATCCCCTACATAAAAGGCAAATAGACCTAACAAGAAACGTGGTAGCTTGCCTGCAATTTATAGTGATTAGGGTATCTAATCTCAAAAAATTCTTCATTTTTAGAAATATTATCACCTTATAAGGATTAGATTTAAAAATAGGCATAAGCTTTAACCTTTAAAGCAATGTTTCTCTAATTGCATATGGGTTGCTTGCATATTGAATTATGCCAAAAAAATCTCCTCAAGGATTCAATTGTAAAATAAAAGAGAATAGGAAGGACTAACCCATGGATTTATTTAGGCTAGTATATGGACCAACAAAAAACAATTGTATCTTCGAAACTCAATGTATTGTAACTTGTAAGAGGTATTGAAGAATATCATTTTCCTTGCATGCTCAAATTACTCAAGTTTCTCATTATTTCGGTTTACCTTGATTTGCAATTCAAAACCTATAGTCCAATATAGAATCATTTCTGTTGAATCGTTGTATGAAACATATATTTTAAGTCATATCATGTTATCATTGATCTGTATCATCCCATGTTGAATTTCCATAACTAAAGGTTAGGGGATGGAAGACTGCATCAAAAGCAATACCATCTATGGCACATCCCATGGACCACAAGACTATCTATGGTATTCTGGCATGTCCATGCTTTAAAAAGAAAAAATCTGAAACATTAAATCACTAAAAACCCGTTTAAGAACTACTGTATCCGTTTTCTTGATCGATTAACATAAATGTGCTAATTCAAACGTAAGTTACAGATGTCTTGCCTTTCAATAACAACCATAAGCGCTTGGTCCATTTAGCTCTCTTCAATCTCCTTTGTTAGATTAAACACTAACATATCCTTCTTAATTGCAGCCATCAAAGTTTGTTTCGGCATCCCTTTAGTCCTCATTACTCCTTTAACATACGTTTGCCTAATAAGACAACTTATGGGCCTTCAAACCAAACCCATTTCAAATGGTTCTCCTTCATTTTATCCTTAATATGAACAATCTATAACATCGTATGGGTGCACTCATGTCTTACAATATCTTTTTGTGCGTTGCGACTCATCCATCTCAGCATTAGTATTTGAGGTAACTCATTTTCAGACCATGTCATTTCTTAATTGTCCAACATTTTAACCCATGGTACATATTTATTTTATTGACACCCTATTTTCTCCTCGAATTTATGGATTCTCTATTGTCACTTAACCACCCCAACAGCACTTCACCACCTTATCCTTCCCGCTCGGATTCAATGATCGCATTTTCTTAAACTCGTCATTTTGATATGTTCTAAATATGTTTTGTCAACATGTTTCATTGACCATGAACTCAGTTTTCCATTTAGCATGCATAACATTCTCTCTCTTACGACTAGCATGTTAACTTTGATGTTCGTTTAATGCTTTGACACTGAGAACTACTGCTTACAATCTTTTTGGATAGGTTGGTTCGAGTGGCATGTAATAAGGCCATAAATTATATCTTGAAACCTTATAAATATTTGTTCATACCCACGACAAGTTGGCAGCTTTGATTCAATAATATGTATGTTGCATCTGATAATGTGATCAATTTGCAATGCACTATTTCCGATTACTGATCTTGTGCTTATCTTTTTTAATTTTGGCTGAGTTATAAAGCCCATTTTAATAAGGTGATGAAATTGTATCTTTAAAGTTAAATTTTTGCAGTATCAGAAAGCTGATAGCTTATATCATGAAGCGCATGCTTTCATCCGGTTAAGTGTTTTATCGCAGTTACACGATTTATCCACTAAATGTTGACTGTATCATAAGCCCTGGTATGGAAACTAAACAAAAAAAACCCCATACCTGTGCTTATTGAGCTCGGCAAGCAGCGCACTCTGCTTGGCAGCATCCTTAGGGTTAGCATCAGCCTCCGCCATCAACTTCTCCAGCCTCTTCTCCTGCCGCCAGAACGGCCACCAGCTCAACCACTCCGACATCAACAGCCAATCAAACCCTCTCCTCACGCTCTCCAACACCCCAATGAAGAACGCCAACAGCGGCAGCCTACTCTCCTTCTGCATCTCCACCTCAACCGCCGACGATTCATCCGCAGCTCCATTGAAGGCCTCAGGCAGGGGCGGCTGCTGCTCTTCGCCCCTCTTGATCTCAACCTCTGCTTGCCGGAAAAGGTCGGAGCTTTGAGTGGTCTGATGGTCCAAGAACGGATCTTTATTGGAATTTTCTTGCGACAGGGCCCTGGGTCGGTAGATGATGGGGCGGCGGCGAGAGCGGAGGGCGACGAACGAGAGTTGGCGGGCTGCTCTGATCGAGGGCGATGGTTTAGTAGGATGGAAGGGGAGAGGGGAAGGGGCGGGTCGGTAGAGGAGAGAAGCTTGGGGAGCGGACATGGGGCGAGGTCTGAGAGATCGATTGAGAAATGATCTCTCAGCCTCGATGTCAAGACTGCAGAGAGACGGATTAGGGGTTAAGAGATTGTGAACCACAGAAAGAAAGAAGACCTTATCTCGATGGACTGATTACTGATTATGGCTCCCTCTGGCTGTGATTTGTGGGGGGAAAAAAGGTAAGACTTATTTCGTGGAGGAGGAACGAGGGTTTGTGAGAGAGGAAGAAAAGGTTTAGACCGGCGAACAAGCAAAGAACCTGATTTTAGTTTTGTTTTTGACGTAAAATTTTAGGAACAAATTTTCGATAAAAAATAAAAAATAAAAAATTGTTACGAATATATTGTCTAGAAGGGTTTTTTTCATATTAGTCTCTTAAATTATCTGTATTTTGATATTAGTCCCTTAAATCTTTGTAATTTGAATGTAGTCTTTTAAAGGGACTATTCAGGTTAAACGTTAAACATTTAATGGACTATTTAGGTTAACAAAAGGGACTATTTAGGTTAACGTTAAACATTTAAGGGACTAAATTCAAATTACAAAGATTTAAAGGACTAATATCAAAATACACATAATTTAAAGGGACTAATATGAGAAAAACCCTATCTAGAATTAGGTCTTCATCTCTTGTATCATTTCATTGTATGAACTCTTCATATTCCCCTATACATAAAGGTCTGGGGTCTCTCCAATAAAATACTTCACAATGCATTATCAGCACGCTATTCCAGAGATAAAGGCCCCGAACGTTGTGAAAGCTTTGAAGGACAACAAAGGACTGCCCACGCGCAAACGCCAAATCAAAACCAACGTTCGTTTTCTTCGATCTTGATGTATACTATGTTGAGTATTGACTTCTTCTTACTTGGTTTTGATGATAAGCAAATATAAATACTTGTGACTAATCACATCCATGCAGTTAATTCATTGTATAATCCATTCATGAAGATCTAATAGCAGTGAATGACAATCAAGCTCAATGTATGACAATCAAAGATCAATCTAAGCTCAAAGAGTCGATTGGGTGATCAAAATAAAAAAATAAAGCTATAAAGACTTCAAGTTCAATCAAGGGAAAGACACGAAGCTACAACTCATTGTAACTCTTTTCATTCTTGTATGTGCTGTCTCTTAGACTGTGGGCTTGAAGTATAATTAACATGGAGCACTCGCACATCACTCATTCTATCCTAGGAATCCACTAGAATTCATTTCAAATGCCTCTAAATTATAAAATCCTAAGATGTGCATTCTGGTTGTCTAACAGCCGATTGATGCTCAAAAGTCAGGCAACTGTCTATTGATAGGCGCCTGTGTTTTGTTCTTCAGTCGCCTGAAATGCACACTCTTTTGAGCTGGTTTTGGGCTTTTACTCTTAACTGATAAACATGTGACTGCTGTAAAAATTAATGCGTCTGTCTATAGATCAGGCGCATGTGACGTGTTTGTCAGTCGCATGTATTATCTTGCTCAAAGACCCCAAGTTTGTCAACTTACGCACTTGTGCTTTCAATCGCTTTATGTCAGAGTTACAAGCGCCTGCCCATGGCACATGCGCATGTCAGTTCCACTACAGTCGCATGTCCAGACCTTGACCAGAATTCTCATTTTGGCAAGTTACGCACTTGTGCACACAGGCGCTAAACGTTGGTTTCATATTCGTCTGCCTATGGCACAGGTGCATGTGGAAACACATCAGTCGCATGACCTTGATTACGCAGAAATCTTGATTTTGGTAACTTTAACACTTTGCCACTCAGACGCTTGAAGTTGGTTTCCCAGGCGCCTACTTGTTTTCCGGCATCTGTCCAACCTTCATCAGTCGACTGTCCTACGTGGTAAGTCACCGTTGGAATTCTCACCTATCCTCTGACACAGCACAGCAGACGGTTGTCGATCCTTCATCAGTCGTCTGTCCTGCCTGTAAATTCAATCTGTTGGAATGGGCCACACGGATTTTGAGAGGGCTTTTTGGTAATTCATTTAGTGCTTTGAGAGAGCTTCTAAATACCACATTTATTGTTCCATTGGGAACTTCTTGGAACCTTTGGCATTCATTGATTTTATCTCTCAAGCTCAAAGCTCTCAATCTTTCAAAGCCCTCATTCTTTATTGATCTCCAACCTAGAATTAAAGTTCAAATCTTCTAGGAATTTGGTAGTGACAAGTGAAAGGGATACTCTCTCTTCTAGGAAGAGATCAACATACTTCGTCCTCCTTCAAGTTCTACTTCAAGGCATAGGTGTTTGTAAGTGTAATTTCAATTTCATAACTTTCGTTATATTGGTTTTTTGCTCTCGGTTTGTGAGAGTGTTTGATTAATCCCAAGTTGTAGGAATCAAGGTCATCAATCGTTGTATTGATTACACTTGTATGGTTGCTACAAGTTGGTTGAAAGGAAAACTCAAGCTATGGTTTTAGCTTGAGTATCCGGTGGTATCCCGGGTGGTATGGACATAGGATTACCAGGAACAAGTCGGGATTTGACTTGGATAATCCGAACCATTGAAACATGTTATGTTTTCTTGTTCTTATTGTTGTTACATTATAATTCTGCATCTTTGTTGGTTAGGATTTTAATTAGGTGTTAATTCATATTTAATTTTATAAACACTATTCAACCCCCTTATAGAGTTTTCCTCACAGCACATGGTCCTTGCAATTGGTATCAGAGCGCTAGGTTAAGCTATGCCATCCAACAACAACAACAACGTTCCTATACATACTTCATACAACAATCATGATCGTGATGGTGCTTTATCGGTGTTTGAAGGCCAATCTATCGTTCGTCCTCCGCGTTTCAATGGCACAAATTTCGGCTATTGGAAGTGTCGGATGGATACATTTCTTAGGAGTGCTTCTCTATGGATAATCCTCCACAATGAATACATAGAGCCCACGGACAAAGACTACAACAAATGGACCCCCGCCGAGAAGTTGATTCGGGTTGAATATTGCTTATTTAACCCCACATCTAGCAATATTTTGTGTGTAAATAATGTTTAATTGGTCTCTAATACATTCATATATTGTATACCATCATTTATTAGAGATATCACTTGATTTGTACACAAAGTATGAATTTTATTGAGTATTTCACCTTTTTATATTTTTCATGGCTTGGTCTCGATCTCACGATTCCAACGACTATTTATTTGTATTTTTCTGAGATCTGTGCTAATTACTGTGTATTTTTGAATACAGAATACCAAATAAAGGGGGAAATACGCAAGAAATACGGCCGAAAATACGAAATACGGCCGCTTATCGTACGGCAGTGGAATGCGGGACACATGGCGCTCTTACAATCGTCGATCCGAGATTCGACGGCTACCAAAGGCGAGGGCGGCGTGGCCAATCTCCGCTCGCTGGATCTTGATCATACGGCCTCGATTGAAGGTGAAGATGAAGCGAAGCGAGCGAATCGAAGCCGTTAGATGCTGATCCGACGGTCCACGAGCGCAGACGAAATCGGGAGGCGGAGCGGCAATCGAAGGGCGACGTGGCGACATCATCACCGCCCGCTCACGATCCAACGACCCGAGATCGACTCCACTCGCTCTCGAAGAGCAGCACATTTAGGGCGACGTGGTGCAATCGCATTGAGAGCCCACGCGATCCAACAGCTCAGGGCGGAGCGGATGCAAACAGAGCGGAGAAACCCGCTAAGCGGGGTCACGTGTCAGCGCGTGGAAAGATCCCTCTCGGATGAGCAGCTATAATTTGCGACGGCCGTTACTTTGGGTTTAGGTTCGATTTGTGTTCGGGTTTCGACCCGTTAGGCTATTAAAACTTGCAATGTTTCTATTTAAGCGTATTCTAGGGTTTTTTGGCCGTATTCTTGGCGTATTTGGGCGATTTTGGAGGCGATTTTTACAGAATTTCCCTGAGATTCCAGAGAGCAACCTGGGGTATTTTTCAGAGAGTTTTTAAGAGGAAGAAGAAGGGTTTTCTTAGGCTAAAAGAGAGTGTATTTGGTGATATCTCTTGAACTCTATTGCGTATTTTCAATTCTATTTACTTCTATTGCTTAGAGCTATGTGTAATATGATGAAATCCTTGATTATTTTCAGTATGTGTGGCTAAATTTTGATTGTGCATGGTATGGTGTAGTTAGTGGATATGATTTGTATTTATTTGGTTGAAACGTCATGCTAAAATTGTTAACGTTGATAAAGTTATAGTCTTTATTTTAAAATCTCCTCTTCATTTTCCAAAAGAACATGATTGAGTTGATGATCACACCACAAGGGTGAGTTTTGATCTCTCCAAAAGGGAGTTTCATATCTTATATTTAAAAGATTATAACTTTAGCAACGATCGTATTCAATATTGTGCTTTAATCCCAACAAGGGTATCCTCCGATGAATTTCTCTCAAAAGAGGTTTCATTGAGTTATTTATAATCAACCAAGTTAATACAAATTATGGACCCTAATGAACCCATACCATGTGCATACTTCTCATCGATAATTTCATAAACGAAACTTTCTTTTGCTCGTATTGTTCACAAATTAAAAACCACGATCAAACCCATTCAACCCATCATCTTCAAAGTGGTTGGTCTCTTTACGTTGAATCTCTATTTGATTTAATCTTTGTGGTTGCAACAGATTTTCTCCCGAGGATTCGACATCTGGACTCCCAGATCTATATTACTTGCACGAACTCTTACGCTTGAGAGAAGCACATTTTTGGGCTAAGCAAGTTTTTAGCGCCGTTGCCGAGGAGAACGGTTTGTTACCACGGTTTATTTCATTCAGAGGACCTTCGGTGAGATCTTTCCACTTTACCGTACATAAATTTTGTTTATTATTTAAAAAAAATTTGTGCATAAAGTTTTGTTTATTGTTATATATAAAAAATGGAGTATATGAATTTCTATTGCACAAACGATTGGTATGATGCAGAGTATAATGCTGCACACAAACATAGGATGGAGAAGCTCAAGTTCGTTAGTTTTAATCAGACTGATTGTGAAACTTTCTTTCAGGCCTGGAGGAGGTTCACAGACATAATATCGAGCTATTCGCAGCATGGGTACACAAAGAACGAGCTTATGGAGTCCTTCCTAGATGGACTACGACCACAGCTGCAGGAATTCTTGGGAGTCATGACGCCGACAGAGGCGTGGAAATACATGGAGTCTTTATAAGAGAATGAAGAAACCATAAAAGAGACTTCAGAGTGCGATTCAACGGAGCCTTCAAGCCTCGATCAAGGGGAGCAAAGCGTAGACGTATCATTGTAATCCTTGAAAGAGGAAGTTTACTTGCTTATTCAGACACAGGAGTCCACATCCCATCAATTCCAAGAGAATTTCCTTGCTCGGTGTCGGCAGATTCAGAAATCCATTGAAAATCTTAATTTGATTGCCACTTGCTTAGAAGAAAATAATTCTTTTGAAATTCGATTTCAAGAATCTAATATGAGTACACCTTCTATTGCAGGTATATCGAGCGAGCCATGGCACGATGAAGTTACGAATGAAAATATCAACATCGCAGGAAGTGTGTGCAAAAGAGAGGACGAGCTAGCAATTTTGGATGGACAAGAGGAGGACACAGCTAGGGACATTGGCTTAGAGATCATCGCCATGGAGCCAGAACCATTCCCTCCTCCAGTTTTTTCCCAAAATCATTTACCCCTCTCCCCAATGATTGAGCATCATCCCAAGAGTAGTGCATATCTTTCAGGGAGTAGTCATCAACATGCTTTATTTTACTTTACTTACTTTGATGACTGCATTTGGAATATGTTTGTGGCGAAGAATTTTAAACTAATTTGGACTGACATAACTCGTCTCTTGCCGGACATTGGCAAACAAGTTATAGAGATGATTGGAGTTGTGTTGCTGGGGTCCAATTTAGCTAAAGGAGGAAGATTACTCGTCGAGGAGCGCAATGATCAAATTGAACAACTTCCTCCACCATTAAAGATTCGGGATCCGCCATTTGATCACGGTGTGCTCTTTCCATTTGCGTAGATTTTATAAGCTTTCTAGGATGCTTGCATGAATAAACTCATACCCCTTTCGACATTGAGGACAATGTCCATCTTTAGTTGGGGGTGTGTATGAGACCTCAGGATTTTTTTCAAAAACAAGGGGAAAGAAAAGAATAAATCACCAAATATCATCATTTAAAACTCCTTCTTATACCACAAATGCGGATGATTATGCGTTATTTGAGTTCTAAAAATTGTTTATGGCTTGAGTTAATTATTTTTCCTTCATGGAATTACTCGTTAATATGCTATTCTTGAAAACTTTCAATTGCCATGATTAATATCTCGAAATAGTTTGAATTTATTTCATGCATGCTAATGTGATGAAAAAGCTTAAGTATACACGATTTATTAGAATAGTCTTAAAGTTAAAGAGGAATTTGGACATTGTTACTAATGTTTATGTTCATATTTATGGGTGTTGAGTTGCTTACAAAAAAAGAGAAAAAGATGAAGAAACAAAAAAAATGATGAATAAGTGTGTCACGAAATAAATAACTTGGTTGGATCGAGTAATACAGTCCGAGGGGTCCTTTTTGGCCTAATGCCATATTTTCGTTTGATTTGGGAGCCATTGACCGGAAACTCACTCATTTGATGGAGCGCTCCAAGTTATACATTTTTCCGCAAATGTTGCTTTATGCGCGTTACACGGAACTAATAAAAGAAAATAAAAAGGAAAAAATGGTGAATAAACTATGCAACTTCAATACCCATGACGTGAACGGTCTTTTTGAGATGCCAATTCCTTGGAAATGAGAAAACTAGAATATGACGACGTGCTATACTTTCGCTTATGCAAAACGATGCTTGCATGTTCTTTATTCGAATTAAATTAGAGAAAATTTCATGTGATTGATCTTATTCATGAATTGTGTATATTGATAGTCTAGATCATGTTGGAAAGTGTGTTATTGCGCCATGTCATAAGCAATTGATAGAATTTATTGTCTTATTAATCATCCGAATTAATCGCTCTTTTTGCTAGGGACTAGCAAATCGTTAGTTGGGGGTGTGATTCGGGTTGAATATTGCTTATTTAACCCCACATCTAGCAATATTTTGTGTGTAAATAATGTTTAATTGGTCTCTAATACATTCGTATATTGTATACCATCATTTATTAGAGATATCACTTGATTTGTACACAAAGTATGAATTTTATTGAGTATTTATACCTTTTATATTTTTTATGGCTTGATCTCGATCTCATGATTCCAACAACTATTTATTTGTATTTTTCTGAGATCTGTGCTAATTACTGTGTATTTTTGAATGCAGAATACTAATTAAAGGGGAAATACGCAAGAAATACGACCGAAAATACGAAATACGGCCGCTTATCGTACGGCAGCAGAATGCGGGACACGTGGCGCTCTTACAACCGTCGATCCGAGATCCGACGGCTACCAAAGGCGAGGGCGACGTGGCCAATCTCCGCTCGCTGGATCTTGATCCTACGGCCCCGATTGAAGGTGAAGACGAAGTGAAGCGAGCGAATCGAAGCCGTCAGATGCTGATCTGACGGTCCATGAGCGCATACGAAATCGTGAGGTGGAGCGGCAATCGAAGGGCGACGTGGCGACATCATCACCGCCCGCTCACGATCCAATGGCTCGAGATCGACTCCGACTTGCTCTCGAAAAGCAGCACATTTAGGGCGACGTGGCACAATCGTGTTGAGAGCCCGCGCGATCCAACGGCTCAGGGCGAAGCGGATGCGAATGGAGCAGAGAAACCCGCTAAGCGGGGACACATGTCAGCGCGTGGAAAGATCCCGCTCGGATGAGCGGCTATAATTTGCGCCGGTCGTTACTTTGGGGTTGGGTTCGATTTGGGTGCGGGTTTCGACCCGTTAGGCTATTAAAACCCGCAATGTTTCTATTTAAGCGTATTCTAGGGGTTTTTGGCCGTATTCTTGGCGTATTTGTGCGATTTTGGAGGCGATTTTTGCAGAATTTCCCTGAGATTCCAGAGAGCAACCTGGGGTATTTTTCAAAGAGTTTTTAGAGGAAGAAGAAGGGTTTTCTTAGGCTAAAAGAGAGTGTATTTGGTGATATTTCTTGAACTCTATTGCGTATTTTCAATTCTATTTACTTCTATTGCTTAGAGCTATGTGTAATATGATGAAATCCTTGATTATTTTCAGTATGTGTGGCTAAATTTTGATTGTGCATGGTATGGTGTAGTTAGGGGATATGATTTGTATTTATTTGGTTGAAACGTCATGCTAAAATTGTTAACGTTGATAAAGTTATAGTCTTTATTTTAAAATCTCCTCTTCATTTTCCAAAAGAACGTGATTGAGTTGATGATCACCCCACAAGGGCGAGTTTTGATCTCCCCAAAAAGGAGTTTCATATCTTATATTTAAAAGATTATAACTTTAGCAACGATCGTATTCAATATTGTGCTTTAATCCCAACAAGGGTATCCTCCGATGAATTTCTCTCAAAAAGAGGTTTCATTGAGTTATTTATAATCAACCAAGTTAATACAAATTATGGATCCTAATGAACCCATACCATGTGTATACTTCTCATCGATAATTTCATAAACGAAACTTTCTTTTGCTCGTATTGTTCACAAATTAAAAACCACAATCACACCCATTCAACCCATCATCATCAAAAGTGGTTGGTCTCTTTACGTTGAATCTCTATTTGATTTAAGCTTTGTGGTTGCAACAGATTTTCTCCCGAGGATTCGACATCTGGACTCCCAGATCTATATTACTTGCACGAACTCTTACGCTTGAGAGAAGCACATTTTTGGGTTAAGCAGAAGTCCGCAGAGGTGAACAACGCCAAGTCAATGAACGCTCTCCATAGTGCCTTGTAGCCCAATGAGTTCAATAAGATATGCACATGTAAGAGTGCACAACAAATTTGGAATCATCTTATTGTTACGCACGAAGGGCCCAACAAGGTAAAATTTTCGAAGTTATGTGGTGCTGTGCAAAACTTCGATATGTTTCAAATGTAGGAAGATAAGAACATTGCTTCGATGTATGCTCGCTTCACACACATCACCAACGAGCTTGAAGCTCTTGGAAATACATACATTCAACAATGGAAGGTGAGGAAGATCATCATGTCTATTACATCAAAGTGGGAAAGAAGAACAATGGTGATTGAAGAGGCCAATGACATAAAAAGCTACACCGTGGTGAACCTCATCGGTACAGTCATGTCATATGAAGTGAGAAGAGAGAACCGATTGAAGATAAGGGGAATGTGAAGCCAACGGAGGCAAAGAAGAAAGCTATAGCGTTCAAAGCTACTTCTTCATCCTCAGAAAGTGATGAGCCCGATGATGAGATGGATTTGGAATACACGGCGCTCATGGCGAAGAAGTTCCAACGCTTCTTTCGCAAAGATAAATTTCTCTCTAAATCTAAATTTGATTCACTAACTCTTCTACTCTTTGTTATAAGTGTAACAAATCGGGGTATATCAAGAAGGATTACCCGATGTTAAAGAACAAGGAGAAATGGAAAGTATCGAAATACAGCAAGTCCGACAAATACAAGAAGAACATGAAAAAAGGACTTGTATGCACTTTCGATGACTCAAGCGAATATTCATCAAGTGAACCCGAGGATGAGAAGGGTGAGAGTGAACACATGTGCTTCATAGCATGTGAGGATACACCCTCTGATGGGAGCTCTAGTGAGAGTGATGACCCGAGGTAACTATGGATGAATTTCGTATTACAAATGAAGAATTATTTTCCAAGTACCAAAATCTCATGCTTAAATATATTAAGTCTAATGAGTTAAATGCTAGTAAGTCATTCATGCCACCCATCACCAACAATGACACTATTGTTGAAACATTAACCCTTGATAAAGCTACTTTGCTTACTCAAAATGGGTCATTGAGAAATGACGTTGAATCCCTCAAATCTCAATTGGATCATGTATCCATTGTGGATTGCAATGATCATGAGATTAAAAATCTTCATCTCAAAACACGTGTTTGGGTATTGATAATGATTCTCTTAAAACCCAAGTGCACGAGCTCGCCACACCTGGGTCCACCTTGCACACCACCATTTCTTCTATTGAGAAGAAATATGAGCTCATTTCCTCCAGTGTTAAAAGATTCAACAAAGAGAAAGGAAAATTGGATGATTTGCTTTCAAATCAACTACCGGCCAACCATCATGTTGGAATTGGTTATTCGAATGCAAGTGCATCCAATGCACGCACCACCTACAGTGGTATCACTATAGATTTTGTGAGGCCATCCTCCGGTGCATCCACATGTGGTGTTCATAACACATTGGGTAGCAAAACTACCAAGAATGTCACCACTCCTTACACTCCCTCTTTTGCAAAGAAACCCACCAAGGGTGGTGTTACGGCCTTAAGGCCGGATTAGAGAATAAATGCCCAAATAGTTGAAGCCCAAACAAATAGCTCTCCGACCATCCGGAGTGAGTACTAGCTTGACCGAGAAGCTCGCCCCGACACTGGGAAGCTTGCCATGCTAAGTGGCAAGCTCGCCAACAGAGTCAAGAGAAGAGCTCGTCAGCTGATCGAGCGGAAGGCTCGCCAGCATGGCAAAGAAGAAGCTTGCCTACTCTCCACATAAGAAGCACGACCAGAGAGAGACTTAGGACGCCAATCTTGGATTCCGAGCTTGGCTCACTCTGTGGGCGACCTACCAGGCACAAATATTTCCTACATGGTGACATAGGGCCACTTATGCCTCCAAGTAATGCCAGAGGTTAAGAACGAGAACTGATGGTCGCTTGTCGCGTCTCCATTAATACACAAATATCTCTGACACTCACTGATACCCCTCTAATCCTAGGTTGAGGCGGTTCGATAAATATCTCTGACACCCTCGCCGACCAATAACGTCCACACTAATGCTTCAGCTAAGCAGAAACGCCATCTGATTAGACGACGATCAACCAACTCTCGATACTATAAATACCCCCCTCTAGCCACCGATGAGGGGTTTGGTTAGTTGAAATCATAAACTTACATTCAATACAACAAGATTGGATATCGTCCATATATCTGTGCCTTCCACTTAAGCTCGCCACGTAAAGACGATCTACTTTAAGAGTGGCCTGCGTGTTCGACCTACTCCCAAAAGAATCATTTACTGACTTAACCATCGGAGAGGCTACGGGTTAACAGCCAATCCAGCCTTTTTGATGAGCTGTTCTTCCCGCAAGGAAGATCGACCCAGCTACCAGGCGATCGGTGACCAACCGGTGACCAATCAGCGACCTCGTATCCTTCGCCTACAAAGCACCTCCTAAGGCGCATTAGCCTCTCCTATGTAAGGTCCCTGGCTATGAGGAAAACACTAGAAGGGGGGTTGAATAGTGTTTATGCAATTTAAAAAGATAGTTACACCAAATTAAATTCCTAACCAATAATAAATGCGGAATAATAGTAAACCCTAAAATGAAACAACGCAAACGTAAGGATGTTTCAAGGGTTCGGATTACCAAGTCACTTCCCGACTTCTTCCCGGTAATCCTACGTCCCTTCCACACGGTAACCACCGGATACTCAAGTTAGAACCCTAACTTGAGGTTTCCTTAAAACCCCACATGTAGCAACCCTACAAGTGAAATTGAAGTACACTCGATGTCCTTGATTCCCACAACTTGGGAGCAAGCAAACCACTCTCACAACCCGAGAGTAAATCAAATAACTAAAGTTATGAAATCTGAAATTAAACAACACTTACAATCACATATGCCTTGAAGTAGAACTTGAAGAAGAAGTGTGTTGTGTGTTGAATGACTCTCTTGGAAGAGAGGAAAGCCCTTTCTCTTGACTGCACCGAATGCCTAGAAGATTTCTCTTTGGCTCCAGGTTGGAGAGCAAGAGATTGAAGATTGGAATTCTAGGGCTTTAGGATTTGAGAGCTTTGATCTTGAGAGAAAGAAAGCTTGAATGTTTGAGCAAATGAACCTTGAATGAATCAACTTCTCAATGGAACAATAGAGGCTTCTTTTATAGTTTTCCAAAACCCTTCAAACAAAATCCCCAAAAGCTTCATTCAAATCCGTTGAGAAACAGCCAAAGGATAGAATCTGCACCCACGACAGTCGACTGTTGAACAACAACCAGTCGACTGTTGTACTGTGTCAGAGGGTATGTGAGAATTCAAACGGTAACTTACCACGTGGACAGTCGACTGTTAAACCAACATGCGACTGTAAATCCTTCTACATGTGACAGACCGTAATGAAGGTAAGTCAAGATGATCCTAGAAAAGTCTGGGAATACAGGACATGCGACTGATGAAGAGAAGACAGTTGACTGTAAATCCAAAAGGCGACTGTAATTCCTTCTACAGACGACTGTCAAAACACCTGACATTTTCCAGAGAGTTGAGTCTATAGAGAGGCTCAAAGACAGACGACTGATGCAGCATTGACAGTCGACTGTGCCATTAGACAGTCGACTGTAAATACAACATAAGTCGAAAGGCCTGATCAAAACTGAGAATAGGTTTAGGCTGAGGATAGACATGCGACTGATTAACAAACCACAGTCGACTGTCACTTGGACAGGCGCCTGTGAAATGTACAGCAGTCGCCTGATAAAGCAAAAGCTTAGAAGCCCAAGAGACAACCAATTAAGTATGTGCATAACAGGCAACTGTAGAACAAAACACATTCGACTGGTTTTAGACATGAGACTGTAAATTGTTCAGCAGTCAACTGTTGAGATCATGAGATGCACAATCTTGATTGAAATGAATTGGAGTCAAAGGAAAAATAGATCTAATGATTTTCTAAGACTGAAATGAAGATGTGTGAGTGCTCCAACATAGTTCTACTTCTAAGCTACATACTAGAAGAGAAAAAAATAATTACACTTGTAGAAATCTCTCTTCTTTTCAACGTATGAGCTTGAAATCTTCCAGAAGCTTCACTCACCATCTTTGATCATCCAATCAACTTTCTTTGTTTTCATTGATCTTTGACTGACATCCATTACTAAATGATCTTCATGATATGCTTAGGCAATAGATTAACTGCAAATAGGGGATTAGTCACAAGTATTTATGTTTGCTCATCATTAACACCAAGTAGGGAGAAGTCCAATACTCAACATTCTCCCCCTTTTTGATGATGACAAACAAACATAAACAAAAAGATAAATAATTGTGCTTAAAGAAAACTTACTCCCCTATATAGATGCCAATCAAGTTAGTCAATAAATATTGGAGCATCTATATATCAAATGAAGCAAATGAGTAAGATATACATGAATGAAATGATTTGCTTGAATACATGAAATCTAGGATTTTACATTCCATATTCATTATATCTTACTTCCCCTGAATCTAAGGCAACTTCAATCTTAGATTCAAGTATAATTAGAATATACTTAGCACATACTTTTGAATCTGTTTATTTCTCTCCCCCTATGGCATTATCCAAAAGGTGGGAGTAAAATAACAACAACAATCGTGCTAAATAAGTACTAAAAATAGTTACAAGAGTCTAAAGATATACAAATCAAACACTCATAAACCACATTATAAACTTAGTTGAGTATAAGAATGGAAGTCCAATAACAACATTAAGAGACACATGAAAACGAAAATCGTCTCAAATCACATTATATAGAGAATATCGCATACAAATAGACAATTTCACAAAATGCACACATATAAAATAGACAGTTATATAATGTGTGGGTGCAAAATGAGGAAACTGCAATTTCGTGTGTGTGTGTGTGATTGATACAAGGATGCAAAATACATCCACATCACCATGTACATCGCATAAAATGATCAAAATACAACATGATCCATTTACCATCACCACACAAAACAACATCATATAAGTCATAAAAACATCAGTCAGACTACATCAGTCATACAAACTGAGACAAAAAAGACACAAAAAATCTATGGTAAGTGTCTTATCCAGAAGCCGACAGCATCAGTCAATATGGATGATTGTGGGGTCTGAGGGGTGACCAGACGAACGGAACATCAGCCTGGCAGAGCGACAAGTGGGATAAGCAGTAGCCTTCCTCTTGGATGACGACGAACCCACATCAGAGGTTTCCGCATGAGCATGCACGGGGGTTAGAACCTTAGAAGGCAAAGGCACAAAGCCTGGAGGAGAGGGGACAGCAACATGAGCAGTATCCTCAGACGGAGGAAATATGGCCTGAAGTTCGACCGGAATGGGGAACCCATGAAGCACGAAAGACTTGTACTGAAGCTCGAGAAGAATGGTGAGCTTCTGATCCATTAAGGGAGCTTAGGGGAGCCCAGGGGAGCTTCTCGGGACTGATTTGAGCTTCGTGGAGGCGCTGACTTCGCACGCTTCCATTACTGAGCACTCGCGGCGTGTCTGGGTATACTCCTTCCACTCTTTTACACACACCGCACTTTTTACACTTTTCGGCGCGCTCGGGGCCGATATGCCGCCCCGGACACGGCCGCGGTCGAAGAGAGCTTCCGCCAAGCGGAAGCGGTCGGATGATGCCGGCCCCTCCCACGAGTTGGAGGACTCTCCTCCACCGTCTCCCACACACGCCGTCCACCCAGCACAGCCTGCAGGCCCCGCACACCCCGCATAGCCTGCAGTGCACCCACAGCCCGCACAGCCTCTCCCTGCCGCTGCACAGCCACCACCTCCGGCTCTACTTGTCGGGCCGCTCGGGATTACGTTCCGAGACGACGCACACCGCGCCGTCTTCGACCGTATCTCCCAGCGCTCGATCGTACCCTCCAGGTTTGCACACCTCGCTGACCTAGGACGCCTGGGGGTACTAGAGGGGATGCTCACGTTGTACGACAACGTGGGCTGGCGAGATTTCTTCCAGGTGTCGGCGGACACGTTCACCCGCCCGACACTTGAGGTTCTGAGTTCGATCGCCCGGACCGACGAGGGATGCTCGTTTCGGTTCATGGATCGAGAGTGCCAGGTCACTCTCGATATGATGAGAGCGTTTTTCTCGTGGCCCGCTGTCCCCGGTGCCGATCGCGGTTACGGCCCCACCCATATCCCCCCACCTTCCTTCGACGTCGGTGCCTTCTGGGCCCGGATTACGGGTCTTCACGCTGCCTTTGACCCTAGTAGGGCCAAGGCCTCGGCCATTGTCCATCCCTGCCTCCGCATTGCTCAGCGCCTTATGGCGACGACCTTTTTGGCCAGATATGAGCCGGGCACGATGTCTATGCCAGAGCTCTACATGCTCTAAGCGATGATACGTCCCAGAGCTCTATCTAGGGATGGCGATGAGCTTGTCCCCGCCGTCGTGATCGATATCGCGGCTTGGTTTTTGGACCGCATCATCGTATCGGTGGGCGCTCGCTCACCGATATGCTGCGGCGGCCTGATCACCTTGCTTGCTCTTATGACCGGCGAGGACTTCCCCGACGACTTGCGACGCATCCCAGGCCCCACTTCTCTGTCGATAGATGTTATGGCCCGGATGAAGATGCTTCGTCCGCACGGTGAGCGTCACTGGGTCTGGTTGCACGGCCCTTACGGGGCCGATTACATGATTCTCCCGAGCCCTGCTCGGACTCAGATTGCACCAGCTCACGTTGACTGGCTCCCTGCGATGGATGTTCTCATCCCCGCTGCTTACGTGCTCGAGGC
This sequence comes from Scilla litardierei, assembly GCA_030789695.1. Classification (NCBI taxonomy): domain Eukaryota; kingdom Viridiplantae; phylum Streptophyta; class Magnoliopsida; order Asparagales; family Asparagaceae; genus Scilla; species Scilla litardierei. Next base: position 316,277,699 of record CM061133.1, on the reverse strand, counting down.
CGAGGAGGCCGAGCAGGCCCACGCTGCCCCTGTAAACCCTGTTGCACACCCTGCCAAGCCTGCTGCCCCTGTTGACCCTGTGGCCCCTCAGCCCATACCTGACGTTTCTGCTGCTCCTGACACCTCTGTCGGTGTCGAGAGCACCTCAGCTGAGCCCACTTCCACCACCTCCACCACTTCCGAGGCTGTCACCACCACTCCCACCACCACCACTGGCCCTCTGTCCGTCGAGCCTCTTTGCTCCGCACTCCCCGAGCGCCCATCGACCTTTGTTGAGAGTGGAGAGCCCTCGTTTGCCGCGGTCGTGGAGACCATGGCTAGCATGATCTCCGCTGGGGTTGCGCCTTTTGGTCCACACACTTCCACCCCAGCGGTAGTCACCTCTGTCTCCACCCCTGCTGTATTTTCCGAGAGCGTCGTGGCGTCTGTCCACACTTCTGTGCCACCGACCTCTCTGGCCGCCTCGCTGCCATTTTTGCACTCTTCTTTCGCTGCTGCTGCCTCCACTTCTCACCAGTCTGTGCCCCCGGCCTCACACTGAGGCCAGGCCCACATTTGCGAGTGCAGCACCTTTCGTACCCTTCCCCGCTGAGCCCGTCACATACGCGACCCGAGTACGCCAGCCACGCCCTGCGCAGCCCCGCCCGGTGCGTCCCTCTGCACCACCTCCCCCTGACACTGTACTTCAGAGCATTCGTGCTCTAGAGGGGGCGGTGAGTGGCCTCAGAGGAGACCTTAGGACCATGTCCTCCACCGTCTCTGCGATGGCTGGCCGCTTCGAGCTGCTACCGCAGATCCATTACTGTCTCACCCAGGTTCTGGAGCGTCTCCCGCGCGTACCCCCACCCACCCAGCAGGTTCCCGCCCACACCTCCACACACACCCGACCTGCTACCACTTCCACACCCACACCCGCTCAGCGGCCTGTCCAGCCACCACCACCACCTCCGCCTCAGGACGGAGACGGTGCAGCACCACCTTCCTAGGCACCCTTGATGCCATCGATTCCTTTTGCCGTTGTGCTGCCCGTTTCTGCTGGGTCCTGATGCCTTTTTGTCCACCCCCCTCCCCTCACTTATTTTGGGATTCTCTTTTTGATCATATCTTTATATATCTTTTTTGGGAGAGAGGGAGAGTTTTTGGTGCCACTTATATATCTGTATCACTCCTATCTTGGCATGCATCATGTCCGCATCATATTTTTCATTTCTTTATTTTTATCCTTTTATTTTCCTTTTTTTTCATGCATGCATCCTCACCTGCCCCTTATATTTCTTGTCTCTCGGTGTGCCACGCTTTGCACATTGAGGACACTGTACCATTTAGCTTGGGGGAGTGAGTTCTCACGTTCTCTTTCGACTTGCCACCTTTATTTTTAGTTTTTCACACCATTCTTCGCTTTTGCACTTATCTTTTATCATTTTTTTTCTTTTGTTTTGCCATGCATCACGTTTTTCTTATTTTTTCTGTGTGCCGCATTATAAATAGTTCTTTTTTTCCCTTTATCTTTATTTCTTTTTCATCTCATGCTAGAGATGACTTTTCTGTGATGATGATGACGTAGGATTTAGCTTACGCTATATGCATGCTATATTTGTCATGTCTTAGACTTTATTTCTGATATCATATGCTATGACTTGCCTTGCATCTAGAGATAGTAACCCACACTTTTGCCACATGAAAATGGGTGAAATTTATTATTAGCTGAGTCTGAATTTTCATATGTATGCTATCACAGAAAACACACCAAGATTCACGCATTGAATGCTTATATCTGGAGTACTGATTTCTTTTTCCTATATCACTTCTATATGCATGAATTGTACACTTCACTTCAGGATGATTGAATAATGTTAGCTATGATAAATCTGGATTAGTTAGCTTTTTTGTGATCGAAACTGAGTAGATTAGATTACCCTGCTGAAGTTTTCGTGCATGTCTTATAGAGTGAACCGAGAGTTATATCTATTTCTTTCTCCACAAATCTTGAACATCATTTCTCTACTTTTAAAATCATTGGTGAATCTCCCCTTAGCGATTCTATTATATGGCATTTCCCCCGCTATTAATTCATAGCTCCAATTTTCTTATTCAAAATAATAATAATAATAATAATAATAATAATAATAAAAGAGAGAAGAATATTCTTGTATATCATTATCTCTCTTTGAGTTGGGATCGTTGTGTATATATGCTGTATTGAAAAAAAAAGAAAAAAAAGAGAAAAGAGGAAAAATCCTCAATAAAAGATCCCATCTCACTTTCTTCCTTTCTTCTTTCTTCTTATTACATTTGGAGCTATACAAAAATGGGGATGCGAATATTTTTTATGCCACCACGCTTATAGATAAGCTTGCGGGAGGGGATCCATTGATGTGTGAGAGAGTGACTACTTGACGTTGCACGACAACCTAGGCTAAGTAATATTCTATACTCGGTGAGATTATTTCTAGCTTTACGAAATCCAGAAATCTAAGCCTAGCGTTCATTTCATGAAATCCATACTTTTTCTATTCTCTCTATTCTATTGTGTGATACTCTTATACTCCTGATAGAAAGCATTCAATTGAAAAGTGTGTGATCTGTGATTTGTATACCGCTTTAAATGATTCAGACGATGTTAATTTTAGAATTATTCCGTTTTTCATGATTATATCGTTGTTCGTGGGTTTTCCGTTTCTATTTGCACTATTATACTATGATATCAGAATAAAATCTTTTGACATGAGTTTTTCATTCGGTGCATGCTATATGAGTAAGTGAAACCCCCGTCCTGAGAAAACGATCTAGTAGCCTACCTCTTCGCTTTTCTCTCTCTCTTCTTTATTTTCATTTCGTTTTCCATTCTTCTCCGTTTTTCATTTTTCATTTTTTTCGCCGTTTTCGTTTTCCAAATTCCACCGGGTTCGCCATTTACTTATCTTCCTCGAGGACGAGTAAGAGGCAAGCTTGGGGGATTTTGATCACTCCTTATTTTACACCTTTTTCCCGCATGTTTGCATGCCATTTAGATCGCCCAAATCATGTTTTTCACGATATATCGACGATATTGCGATGCTTTTCACGATTTGTTGTTTTTGTCGCATTTCAGGTGATTTGGCGCGATTTGGAGTGATATCGAGATGCGCTTACTCTAGAGGGTCACCGACGACCTCCCCGAGGGGTATTTTGCTGTTGGAGAGGAGCGGAAGAAGAACGGACGTCGCAGGAGCGACGAGGAGGCCAAAATAAGCAGATTGGGCATGTTTAGTGTCCCACTCGGCCGAGTGGAGGAGCCACTCGGCCGACCAGCGAGACACCGCTCGGCCGACCAGATCAGACACGATTTACCTGTGCACTCGGCCGAGCGACGGAGACCACATCGGCCGAGTGAAGACATCACGTCCGCCCGAGTGGCGCCCAGACGAAGCCCTTCAAAAATCTCCAAGTTTCTGTTTTTCGGCTGCCTGAGCTTCAGAAGACCCACTCGGCCGAGTAGAGAATCCTGTCCGCCCGAGTACAATGAAGCCATCGGCCGAGTGACGACAACTCACTCGGCCGAGCCGCCCCCGAAGTAGAGACCCCTGAAGGCCCCGACTTACTGGAAAATTACAAGGTTTCTTACTCGGCCGAGCGACTTTTGTCACTCGGCCGAGTGCGACGCGCTGCCTGTAGCGAAAATTGCGGAAAACAGGCTGCGCAGGGGTATTTTGGTCACAGTTTTTGGACGATTTTGGGGGCTATTTAACCCCTGTTTTTACCCTAGTTTTGGAGAGCTTCTCCTTAGATTTTTTGCAGCTTTTTAGATTAGCTTTTTAGTTTTATTCTTGAGATTGGAGAGGAGAAAAAGTTTGATTTTTGTTGGATTAATTGAAGAACTCCATTGGTTTGTCTTTCTCTTCTCTAAAAATTCTATTTTTATTGCATATCTCAATATTGTGATGAATTCTATTGCTTATTTCATTGATTATTCTTGTGATCTTGCTATGAATTGTGAGTAGTCGCCACGTCTTGGGGCGTGGGGATGAACCCTACAAGCCCAACTTCATATTTGTGATGAATTAGTAGAAATCTTGCTAGAATTGATATCTAGGGATTAGGTTGGGATCAATTTACTACGGATGGCTAGGAATTCACATCGATTGGGATTTGCAAGAGATTGGATCCCAATTCGATAGGAAATCCTAGAAATCCGAATTGGGTTGGAGTCGAATTTCCGTAGTATCGGTTTGCAAGAGATTGGACCGATACTAGGGTTTCCGGTCCAAATTCCGTGCCAATACCCGTTTGCAAGAGATTGGGCGGGTAGGAACTATCCCAATCTAGATCGCGAGCCGAGTTTGCAAGAGATTGGGCTCGGTGCGCGATTGGACGATGATGTTGATCCTAATGCTAGCTTTCCTAGGCTAGGGTTTGCAAGAGATTGGACCCAAACCTAGGATAGCTATAGACCGGCAACAGCGCGAGAGCGTGAGCTTGGTTCTACATTCAGTTGCAACTAGTTCATCCAAAATCTCAATCTAGCAATTTTGAAACCGACGAACCACATTTATGAGATACGGTGAGTAGCGGGGATTCCCCATTCCCTAGACGTTCTTTATTTGATTTGATATTTCCGCACTTTGTCTGACGATTGTGACAGGATCGCCAAAGGCAAATCTTTCTTCTTGAATAGCCAGGGTGATTGGAACAAGCACGGTCATTCGTCCTCCCTGTGTTCGATATCCCGCTCGCTGCTACACCGTGCACTTGCGGTAAAACTACACAGTCGCTCTTTAGGGTGTACGCCCGGGCGCGATCACAGTGACACGGTCGCACAGTCGACCAAGAAGAATGTCCTCTAGCAGAACTGACGGAGGAGTATGGGGAGGTTGATCGGCTGGCTGAGAGGAGGATTCAACGACATTTGTTGAGGGAATAGGATCACCAACCAAGATATCCAAAAACTCCCCAGAAGATGGAGGCGAAGAGGGTAGCTGCTCAGTATGTGGAGGAGAGGGTTCATCAAGAAAGATGTTCAAAGTTTCTCCTGACGACGGAGAACCAGCAGGATCCATGAAATACGAATGACAGAAGCTAGGTTAAGCAAGCGTCGATAAACGAAAGAGGATGATACCTAAGTCATGATGATCGACGAACGAGAGTCAGTCGAGCAAACAAGCAAACATACAAAGGAGAGAGGCTGAGTCTCGGCGCGAAGTTGACGGAGGAGAGATCGACCATGAATTTTGAAAGGGGAGACAAGGGAGTTTTCAATCGGATAAGAGAGAAAACGAAGGAGCAAATTGATGGTTCTCGTAGATATAACGAAGGGTCAAACGACTCTGGGCCGTTGGATCGAAAAATCGACGGCTCAGATCAAATTAATGAACCACCACAACAGGAGACAGTTGACTGATGTACAATAGTCAGTCGACTGGTTGATAGGATAAGAGATGAGCTTAGGTTGACAGACAGTCGACTGTTGGGTAAAACACAGTCGCCTGTCGGTGAGACAGTCGACGGTATTTTACTCATCAGCCGACTGACTGAGAATCAAAAATTCGATGATAAAAAACAGAGACCACTGACAATATGGACATGCGCCTGATGACCAAACTGCAGTCGTCTGTCTATCAAACAGTCGACTGTAAAGTCGTCATCAGTGGACTGTAAAGTCGTCATCAGTCAACTGTGCAAAAGATACAGTCTGCTGTATGAGATAATAGAGTAGGGCAGTCGACTGTCGAAGGAGTGACAGTCGTCTGTCCTGGTCCAAAAATGCCTAGTGAGATTAAAATCCAGAGGATAGATACAACTCACCCTAGGACCTATATTCTAACACAAAACTCATCACAAAATCAATATCAAGAAATAAATCATTTATCACACAAATCTCTTAAAACAATCCAAAAACTCACGAAATCAATGAAATCTCAATAACCTCTCTTAAAACAAATATATGAGTAACATATAATCTATCAAATGAAGAAAAGCATCATGATGATATGAGTTCAAAAGATGATATTACATGAAAGTTGAACTCCTAAATCTCAGGTTCACACATAATCCCTAATTCTCCACGCAACCTCACAAATGAATCTTCTTTAAGAGGTTTAGTGAAGATGTCGGCGATTTATTTTTGGGTTTCAATGTACTCTAAGATGATTGTTAGTTCTTGAGTTCAAGACTAACGTTGTTTTGATGATGATCAATACATTATGTTAGTGTGTTAATCAATCTTATGTTTTAGTCTCAGTTTATCTTAATGATTATATGTTGATGAGACAAAACATAAGGCTTGGAGGATATTACAAGGGATATCTTAAAGACCTCCAAGAGTGATGGTGTGCGCAAGATTGGATGAAGTCATGAAGATCATCTAATGAAGCCAAAGCTTGGAGCATAATGATGGATGGACATCTAGAGAAGCATTGTCAAAGCTTCGAGCTTGATGAAGGGAAGCTCATCAAGGAGTGCCAAAGTTTGGAGATGATAGAGAGTATCAAGGAATAGTGAGCTTGAAGACTTAGACTCTAGGAGATGCAATTTGTAATCCATGTAATTTCATTTACTTGCATTTCACTTTTTGAGTCTAGGATTATTGTAATGCCTTGATAAATGGTCATACTCTCATGCATATGCTTTTAACCATCTTAGTGAGCCTTAGGATTATCATAGAATCCAACACAATAGGTTCATCTAGCCCAAAGACTCATTTGGAGTCTCTGGCTCTCCTGCAGTCGCCTACTGAAGGTTTTACAGTCGACTGGGTGATTTCCAGTCGCCTGTCGAGCCTTCTACAGTTGACTGTGATGCACAGCTCAAGTCAACTTTTCATTGACTCATCTTGAGATTTTTGCATCAGTCGACTGTTGTTCAATTTACAGTCGCCTGTACTCTTACAGTCGCCTGTGAATTGGTCGACTGTCGCATGTGTGCTTCTTGCATTTTCTGGGCTTCATCCCAATTTGCAAGACAGTCGTCTGTTACTGTTTTTACGGTCGCCTGTATATTTACAGTCGCCTGTGAAATGGCCATCAGTCGTCTGAAAGGCGTAAGTGCGAAATATGCATCTCTCTCTGTTTTACTTCCCTCCGCTGCAGTAGTCGACTGATGAAGACAGTCGCCTGTCTATTTTACAGTCGACTGTACTTTAGCCATCAGTCGCCTGTATGCATACTGGGAGTAAGATGCATCTCTCTGTTTCTTGTCCATCCCTGCTGCATTCTCTAAATTAACATCGTTGATCTAGTGGAAGTCGTGATAACGGAAGACATGACGTATGCCATAGGTTGGGCCGAACCAGTATAAATCTTGTCTCTCTGCGTGATTACTAGGCTTGATTCTGTGGTGGTTTTTCTTGTGCTTCTTATGATTCATCCAAGATCCTAACTCTGCATTGGTTTAGTTGGCGACACATTATTTCATATATTCCGCTGTGCACACTTAAGTGTTGTTTGATATTGTATCAAAATTTTCCCAACAAGTGGTATCAGATCTACTGGTGAGGAGAAGTAAGGAGTCAAGATGTCGTCGTCTACCACATCGTTCAAGATGGACAAGTTCACAGGGAGAAATGACTTAAATATTTGGAGATTAAATACGAAGGCATTTCTTATGAAGATGGTTCCTCACAAATTGTATTTGAGAAAGACAGTTTTGACTAGGATGTCACGGAGGCTCAGAATACAGAGATGGAGCGAAAGGCGTTGAGCGCACTACAGTTATCACTTTCAGATGAAGTTCTCAGAAAGTTGTCTGAGGAGGCTACTGCAAAGAAGATTTGGAAGAAGCTGGAGGCGCTCTATGCAAAGAAGAATTTGACGAGTAGGTTGTACTTGATGCAATAATTATATGTGCTGAAGATGAGAGAGGGAGCACATGTCAAGGATCGCAGTGATGCTTTCACGAAGATTGTGTCTGACTTGCGAAGAATAGGGGGAACATCGAGGATGAACAGCTGGCGATGATATTGATGTGTTCTTTGACAGATGATTTTGACCCATTGGTGAGGTCCCTGGTATATGGACGTGATTCTTTATCTATGGAAGAGGTAGAGTCTGCATTACATTCTGAGTTTCTTCATGTCAAAGTGACTTCTCGAGAAGGAGGGGATCAAGGGGATGCACTCTTCATCAATGTATGTCAGGATTCCAGAGGCGGCCATAGTTCTAGGAAGGACAAGGGTCGTTCAAGATCCAAGTCACGAGGGTGCAGAGACAGATGTCACTTGTGCGAGGATACATGACATTGGAAACGAGACTGCCCCAAGCAAAAGAAGAATGGAAAAGGCAAGGATGAAGCTTCTGGTTCTGCCTCAGTGGGAATCAATAGCAAGAGCAGTGATGATGGTGAGATTCTGATGGCGACTACATCAGGAGATCTAGGGGTCTCATGGCTTTTGGATTCGGGATGTTCTTTCCGTATGACACCTCTTTCCGTATGACACCTCACATGAGTTGGTTTAGTTCATATTCTTTCAGAGAAGGCGGCAACGTTCTGATGGGGACTATTATGGCATGCAAGATAGTGGGTGTATGAAATGTGCGAATCAAAATGTATGATGGGATCATCAGGACACTTACAGATGTGTGTCACGTACCAGACTTGAAAAAAGAGTCTGATTTCTATCGGAGCTTTAGCAGGACTTGGGTGCAAGACTGTATTAGAAGGTGATCTATTGAAAGTTTCCAACGGTTCTCTTATCGTGATGAAAGGAAAGAGGATACAGAACTTGTATGCGCTGTAAGGGCACACCGTGGAGGGTGAGGCTATTATCTCTCAAGGCACATGTGGTGAAGAATCGGCAAAGTTATGGCATCTTCGCCTTGGACATCCAAGTGGGAAGTTACTGGATGTGCTTCACAAAAGGATACTGATACAGGCCAAAGAGGGGAGATTGGAGTTCTGTGAGAAGTGTGTAGAAGGAAAGCTAAGGAAGACACGCTTTGGGATCACAAAGCATATCAGCAAAGGGCCACTTGACTACGTGCATTCAGATGTTTAGGGGCCAACTTCTGTGCCTACCATTGGAGGAGCAAAGTATTTTGTGTTCTTCATTGATGATTTCTCGAGGAAGGTGTGGATCTATTTGATGAAATCAAAAGATCAAGTCTTCAAGAAGTTCAAGACTTGGAAAGCCTTGGATGAAAAGCATACATGGAGATGGAGAGCCGTAAATATTTTAAGATCAGACAACGTTGATGAGTACACATCGAGGATGTTCAAAAGATTTCTGCAGATCTAAGGGTATTTTACGGCACTACACCACACCTGGAGATTCATAGTCAAATGGTGTTGCAGAGAGGTTGAACCGTACACTGATGGAGAAGTGCCGATGCTTGAGGCTTACTGTTGGACTTTCTAAGGAATATTGGAGTGAAGCTGTGTCTACTGCCATGTATCTCGTGAACAAACAACCATCATCGGCGATCAGTTTCAAACACGGAAGACTAGTAATTACTCGTACTTGAGGATATTTGGATGTCCTGCCTATGCCTTTTAGAAGGAGGACAAGCTAGATTCGAGGGCCAGGAAGGCCATCTTGCATGGATATCAAGAGGGAGTGAATGGATACATGTTGCTTGATCATGTGTCCAAGAAGACGTTCACCAGTAGGCATGTCACATTTGATGAGTCGTCGCAGGTCGGAGATGACTCATTCAAATGGTGGACATAGACCTGAGGAGGTCAACGCTGAGTTCGAGCTACCTACCCTGGAGATAAAGACACGAGATGAGGAGACATGCCATGACCCGACTACTGAGAGAGAGCAGATACAGACAGATCAGGTTCAAACTCATTGAGAGGTTCCTGCCTAGAGTCAGCCAGATGTGCAGAGGTAATTGACGACTAGGAGAGCACCAGATTGATTGGGTGAGTGGAACTATTCTGCTTCTAGTTTTGCATTTGATGATATGCAGGCATACACCCTGAACATAGAACACGAGGAGCACTTGACGTTTGATGAAGCTCAGACTTCGAGCACAGTCGCAGAGTGGCGGCTAGTGATGGTAGATGAGATGGAATCTCTTTACAAGAATGGCACTTGAGAATTGGTTGAATTACCCAAGACCAGAAATGCCATTGGTTGTAAGTTGGTATACAAGGTCAAGGAAGGAGATGTCGATGATCTGAGGTACAAAGCTCGGTTAGTGACCAAAGGATTTGCGCAGAAGAAGGGCGAAGACTATAATGAGATCTTCTCGCCTGTAGTGAGACACACGTCCATCTGTGTGTTGTTAGCGTTGGTAGCAGCTCAGAACTTGGAGTTGGAGCAGCTGGATGTTAAGACGACATTTTTATATGGAGAGCTTGATGAGGAAATCTACATGCGCCAGCCTGAAGGTTTCGTGAGGGAGGGACAAGAGCAGAAGGTATTTAAGCTAAAGAAATCCTTATACGGTTTAAAACAAAGTCCAAGACATTGTTATAAGAGATTTGACACCTTCATGATGAGCATTGGTTTCGAGCAGAGTATAAAGGACCAGTGTGTTTATGTTCGCATACTTGATGGTGGGTCAATGATAAACTTGCTTTTGTATGTTGACGATACACTGATTGCGTCACGAGACATGAATGAAATCGATAGGTTGAAGGGGAAGCTTGTAGAAGAGTTTGATATGAAGGATATGGGGCCGGCAAAGAAGATCCTTGGTATGGAAATCGACAGAGACAGAAAGAAGGGGGAGTTGAGGTTGAGCCAGGAGGGCTACACAAAGAAAGTTCTAGCATGCTATTGAATGGAGAAGGCAAAGCCTGTCACCACACCGCTAGGAGCTCCCTTCCAACTTTCTGCGAGACTGTCACCTAGCACCGACGAGGAGGCATGCTACATTTCTACAGTCCCCTATGCTAACGTTGTAGGAAGTTTGATGTATGCTATGGTATGTACACATCCAGACTTAGCCCAGGAAGTTGGAGTCGTTAGCAGATACATGGCAAATCCAGGAAAGGAACACTGGTAGGCTGTGAAATGGATACTAAGATATCTAAAGGGAACGAACGTTGGTTTGTGTTTCGATAAAGGAGACGGGTCGGTGATATCTGGATTCTGTGATTCAGATTATGCAGGTGACAGAGACAGAAGGAGATCTACGACCGGGTATGTGTTCACATTGGGCACTGTTGCGATATCATGGAGATCTGTCCTTCAGTCCATTGTAGCATTGTCAACCACAGAGGCGAAACTTATAGCTGCAGTTGAGGCGATCACGGAAGGCGAGTACCTAAGGAGTCTATTGAGAGACTTGGGTATACCGTAATAAGTAACGAAGGTTTATTGCGACAGTTAGAGCGCAATTCATTTGGCGGAGCATCAGGCCTACAGTTCAAGGACCAATCATATAGAAGTGCAGGTCTTCTTTCTTCAAGAAGAAAGGAAGGTGATAGTACTTGAGAAGGTCTCGACGGATCATAATCTTGCAGATATGCTCACAAAGATTGTTTCCGCAACCAAGCTCAGGCATTGCTTGAGCTTGATCTACACATGTTGAGTGATTGATGTTTTCTAGTTTTCATGAGATTTGACAAATTCTAGATCTGAGTAGAGATGCTTGGTATTTGGGTAGAGTTACTGTGGAGAGCTTGAGTATGCCATGGTTGTTGAAGAAGTTTGAAGCGGGGTAAAGTTTGCTGATTTATGCTTCAAACTTAGAATCTGGGAGGTTGACACGGCCGTGCGTGTCTTAGCATGGCCGTGCGTGTTAGAAGACATATTCAGTGACTTTCGCAGATTTGCGGCATGGCCGTGCAACCGTCCGTGCTGTAGTCCGTGTTGCCAGACGAATCTGTTTATTTAGTGACACTGCCATGCTGACATTCGTGTCAACTGACACGGTCGTGTTGTTGTCCGTGCAGATCAGCAGCTCTTTGTTTTACAGTCGCAGATTGGCGCACGGCCGTGCGGATATGCGTTGTAGCCGTGCCGATACCAAGAAATCCTAGAAAGGCCAGATTTGAGCGTCTAATCTTGACCGTTGATTTCCAAAGGGGTTTAATCTGATGGACATGATAGAAAACGCCCTCTTCTACTTTAGGAATTGTTTCTATCATATAAATATCAAGATATACACACGCGATGGCTGCGAACGAGAAAAAGGATATCAATCATACTCGACGGAGAATAGAAAGGATTTCCTTGCGTCTTCAAGCAGAAGGTGACTACGAGCTTTGGGGGAGAAGTATTCCTTGTTCTAGAGACTCTGATAAGATCTCTCCTTTGGGTGTGTGTGCATGTGTCATTGCAATTGCTAGAGTGCTAGAGTTATTTTGTCGAGAATGCATACATATTGTATTGGAGGAGATTTGTAGTCGGTGTATTCTCTAAATTAACATCTCTGATCTAGTGGAAGCCGTGACAACGGAAGACTAGACATAGGCCATAGGTTGGGCCGAACCGGTATAAATCTTGTCTCTCTGTGTGATTGCTTGGCTTGATTGTGTGGTGGTTTTCCTTGTGCTTCTTATGATTCATACAAGATCCTAACTCTGCATTGGTTTAGTTGGCGGCACATTATTTCATATATTCCGCTGTGCACATTTGGGTGTTGTTCGATATTGTGTCAGATTTTTTCCAACAAAAAGATGACGTGGCACATGTAAGTTGTTGGTTTGACGGGTTAAACTATATACTAAAACGAGGGATGTCATTTTGGCCACGAATAGTACACTAAAGCTCATGTGATTTTTTTTTCAAGATAGATAAAAAATCGGGTTTTTTTTTTTCAAAATTTAACTCACATAAAAAAGTTTTAAACGGGATCCAGCTTGAATTTTGTTATATAATTCAAACATAATTTCCTGCTAGTTATTTTTATTTCGGAAGAGTACATGTATGTTTCAAACTCATCGAGTGTTATTCAGAAAACACGCAGGCCTTATCCATTTGGGATCCAACAAATGGCCAAGGATGACCGTCAACTTCCCCCTTCCCACCACTTCTGATCTTCGTCTCTGCAACAATTGAATATTGTACCATCCAATGGAGCAGACCATAGCCAATCCTCATAGCAACAGGCCACGTCCACTCCACAAATCTCTTTACAATTCAAGAAAGAGGAGGAGAAACCACCCCATTGCCCAATCTCTTCAAACCACAGACCCGGCCACAGAGAACCGAGCCTCAGTTCATCCTCGGACTCTCAAGTTCAACACCTTCACATCACCAAAGATTTTCCACGAGTTGCATAGGACGGGAACTGCCTCGAATGTCAGGGTTCTCGTTGCTGTTTTGAAGATTTGTGCAGAATCAGCCGACCCGTGGCTCGGCCTGCAAATACATGCCTTGCTTGCTAAATCGGGCCTAGACGCCGAAACCCTGCTGAGGTGCTCCCTGATGGATTTCTATGCAGACTGCATGAGCATGGAATTCGCGGAGAAGCTGTTTCTCGAAGCGCCCACGAAATGCGACGTGCTCTGGAACAAGTCCGTCACGCTGAACGCAGAGAAGGGATCTTGGTCCAAGGCTTTTGAGCTGTTCCGAGCCATGCAGGGCTCAGGCGTGAAGGCGGACGAAGTCACCATTGCCAAATCCCTCAACGTTTGTGGGACGGCTGAGGCTCTCGTTCTTGGGAAAGAAGTGCACGGGCATGTCATTCGGTCAGGGCTCTCCTCCAACTTGCTGGTCGGCAACTCTTTGATCACCATGTACTCCAAGAATTCCTCGATGAATCTTGCAAGAAGGGTCTTTGAATCCATGACAAGCCCGAGTCTTGTCTCGTGGAACTCCATGATCTCTTGTTGCTCCCTCAACGGCTTCCTGAACGATGCGATGGAGCTCTTCGAATGCATGGTCTCGTCTGGGATGGAGCCTGACCTGGTGACATGGAACTGCCTGGTCTCGGGCCACTCGCATCACGGATGCAGCAACCAAGTCTTCGAGCTGCTCAGGGGAATGCAGGCAAAGGGTCTGAGGCCCAACTCCAGCACGGTCACCGGCGTCCTTCGTGCAGTCGGCGAATCGAATTCGATTATGTTTGGCAAGGAAATGCATGCGTATGTGATGAGGCATGGTCTCGAATGCAGCATATACATAGGAACTTCGCTCGTAAGCATGTACCTGAAATGCTGTAGGCTGAAAGATGCTCGAAATCTATTTGAAGCCATGAAAGATAGAAATGTGGTCACTTGGAATTCGTTGATCTCCGGTTATGCCTATGCTGGGTTTCTTGACGAAGCTCTTGAACTTTTGAAGAGAATGGGGGGCGAAGGCCTCCAGCCTAACTTGACCACATGGAATGGGTTGATCTCAGGATACTCGATGAAAGGGCAGAGCAGGCAAGCTTTGGTTCTAATTCGCCAACTTAAAGCAGTAGGAATCAAGCCGAATGTGATCTCTTGGACCGCAGTGATCTCTGGATGTTGCCAGAATGGGCACTATGAAGAGTCTCTGCACTTCTTCGCCGAGATGCTGAAAGGAGGAGTTGAACCTAACTCGGCTACCCTGGCTACTGTTCTCCGAGCTTGTGCAAGCCTTTCTCTGCTGAACAAGGGAGCAGAGCTGCACTGTTTTGCGACAAGAGAGGGCTTCGACGGGGATATATGCGTCGCCACAGCACTCATCGACATGTACTCCAAATCTGGGAGCTTGCGAAATGCTCACCAAGTCTTTCTGAAGATTGAAAACAAGAATGTGGCCTCATGGAATGCCATGATCATGGGTTTCGCAACTTATGGGCAAGCAAATGAAGCATATCTGCTTTTCGACGAGATGTGCAGGTTAGGAGTTGGACCTGACGGAATAACTTTCACTGCACTTCTCTCCGGCTGCAGACATTCAGGTGACATCAGTGAAGGCTGGAAGTACTTTGATGAAATGAAGGCAAAGCATGGAGTTACTCCAAGACTAGAGCACTACACTTCCATGGTTGATCTCCTTGCTCGAGGAGGGTATCTAGATGAAGCACTGGACTTCATCCAAGATATGCCCGTAAAGCCCGATGCAAGCTTGTGGGGTGCCCTACTCGGAGCTTGTAGGATTCACAGAAACCTTGAGCTTGCCGAGCTAGCTGCACAGCATCTGTTCAAGCTAGAGCCAAAGAACCCCGCCAACTATCTCCTGATGATGAGTTTATATGCATATGAAAGCCGATGGGATGATGTGGAGAACATGAGAATTGCAATGTATGCGGCGGGGTTGCAGAGGAAAGCCGGATGGAGCTGGGTTCAGGTCGGCCAAACCGTGCACACATTCTCTGCAGAAGGGAACCAGCATCCAGATATCGGAGTGATATACTTCGAACTGTATCAGTTGGTTTCTGAGATAAGGAGGTTAGGCTATGTGCCTGATACAAGCTGCATTGTTCGCAAAGCTAGGGAGGAAGAGAAGGAGAAATTGCTGATGGGTCATACTGAAAAGTTGGCAATAACCTATGGCCTGATCAGTACGAGTAAGCCTGCAGCAATCAGAGTGATAAAGAACACCAGGGTGTGCAATGACTGTCATGTGATGGCGAAGTATGCATCAGAGATTACAGGGAGGGAGATTTATCTTAGAGATGGCATTCGATTCCACCACTTTAAGGGTGGGATATGCTCCTGTAATGACTACTGGTGAAGTCTGAAGTAACTCATGACTATGAGAGATGTTGCTATGAAGTAAACTGGATGAAGAGAAAAACATTCAAGCTTCAAGGAGTGGAAATGGAAAGACATCAATAGAATTCAACCAACAATTATACATCAAATTGATGTCGAGCAGACGCTTGAACCAATGGTGCTGGCCAGCTCTGAGCATGGCCCGGGCTGCACACCAAGGGCAGAACCACTCACATCCGCACACTTCCATGGCACTTCCTGCGACCCAGCATTCGAGAACTTAACATTGTAGAGGCAAATACCAGTGAATGGTGAGTTCTTGATCCCATGTATCAACCCCGGCTGCTGCACATTCACACCCCAGACGTCCCTGATCGTCAACCCACTGACCACGTGCACAGCATTCGGATTGAACTTATCATCAGGGTGGTCACCTACATCCCCAGCGATTTTCAACCCCTTACGGACCTTGTTCATGTTCACATCTGTGATCGTTATGTTCCGTATGTATCCTCCCCTGCCTACATTGGTCTTTATATGGATGCCGATACCAGTGTTGAAGATATTTATATTCTCAACCAAGACATTTTCCACTCCACCAGATGTTTCACTTCCGACTGCAATTCCAGCGAAAGGAGATGAGCCTGTTACCCTCCGAATGGTGATGCCCGAGCTAGGGCGGCCAAAGGAAATCCCATACTCATCCCATCCACTCTTAACGGCTACCAGATCATCCCCTGTTGAAATGTAGGAGTCCTCAATGCAGACATTAAAACTAGAATCTGCATCCCATAAACGACTTGATTAAGATATTTGTTGATATAACCTGTAAACTTTTTAGCTTTCGTTAAGGATAACACCAACCAGTGAACCTTTACAATAGATACCTAGCAAGGTTACAGATGATGCAAGATGCCGTTTAAGTTCCACAGTAACAAAGCTTTGTGGCTCGGGGATAGAAAAAAGAAAAGCATGCAATAGGGATAAGAGTACCTGGATCAACTCCATCTGTGTTGGGGGAGTCATATGGAGCCAGGACTGTCACATTTCTTACCACCACATTGCTGCAAAATAAAGCAAGCAAATGTACTAAATGTTCTGAGACAAAACAGTATGCTCATGTCAAAGATGCATCACAAGTTTGAAGAAGATGGGCATGAATATTTCACTCAACAGATATCAAGTATGAACCATTAGGATTGAGGATTGTTGGGTAACATATAACCAGAAGAAATCCATTAATCAATTCATAATGAGAGAAAGGGAGCAAGAGAGGCGAAGGGGAACTGATTGGTTTAAACATTACGATTTGAATAACACAAACATTATGAGTTTATGAAATTCAGATAAGCACTAACCAAGGGGCAGACATAGACAGTTAAAAAGGATGAAAGCAAACAAGATGCATGAAGAGTTTCAAGACTAATATAACGCATTGATGTACATGTTCAATGAATGATATTTGTAACTAAGAAACGTGTGTTAGTAGTCAGCTAAGGTTGTGTACTTCTCATCATTACCTACAATAAACAGGGTGGATGTTCCAAAATGGTGAGTTGTTGAATACCACATTGGAAATGATAATATCAGTAGAATACATCAGTTCCAAGAGATTTGGTCTTGTGAAAGGGAGTGTTCTTTGCCTCCACATATTCCACCACACATTACCTTGGCCATCAATTGTTCCATTCTCTCCTGCAAGGTTCAAACAAAAGAACATGCATATCAATTACCAAAATGGGTCTTAAATCTCACACAGATTCAACGCAGTCATCATTTAAATCCAGATGCAGACAAGTTTTTTGTTTTATCATTTATTCAAGTCATAGTGCAAATGCAAGAATGCATCTAAATGTGTTGATACGATATAGTATAAACTAAACACTTCCCAATGATTTCTACTTTTTTTAAATTGATGAATACGATGATCATTCATTTAACATAAACATGTGCAGATTAAACATATGAAATAGCATCCCTATGTCCCAATGTGTGTAAATCTATTATATAAAACACAACTGTTTTTGAATCCTAGGGCTGACTAGGACAAGTCCAAGTCATCAACATCAATCAAAATGCATCCACATCCTTTGCATCCAATGGTCAAGATTTAATTCAAAAAAGGGAGCTTTGAAACCATGAATGTGAGATTTGAAATTTGGTTCATCTTTGAAATTTGGTCCAACTTTGAAATGAAGAGAGCTTTGAAACCATGAATGTGAGCTTTGAAATTTGGTCCAGCTTTGAAAGCAGCCAGTGAACATGTTTCGCGCCGAAGGTGCCCGCTAAATTTTTTTTCGCGCCGAATTTGTTGTTCCGTGTCGAAGGCACATACGCCGAATTTGTTGTTCCGCCCCAAAGGCGTCCGTGCCACTAAATATTTTTACGCTAATGTGTTGTTTTTTAAATTTTAATAATTTTTTGGGAAACAAATATTTCGTGGGAGAACATCTTAAATGAACCGTGCCCGCGGGCACGTGTTTTTTACCCTAATTTGTTGTTCCATGTCAAAGGCGTCTGTGCCAAATTTGTTCTACGCTAATTTGTTGTTCCGCGTAGAATTTGTTGTTCCGGGTCGAAGACGCCTGCGTCAAATTTGTTGTTCTGCGCCGAAGGCGCCTATGACGCTAAATATTGTTACACTAATTTGTTGTTTTAAATTTTAATAATTTTTTGGGGAACAAAGATTTCGCAGGGGAAAATCTTAAATAACCTGTGCCCGCGTGCACGGGTTATGACTAGTATATATACATTTGCTGAAAATACTAGGTGTGATTTAAACTCTGTTCAGATGGACTATTTTTAAATATCACTAGAATGACATTCTCGGCTATCTAAACTTAAACAAAGCTAGCTCAAAACTATGTGTATCTAGGAAAACCACAAAAAAGGTTCACATCTTATTAATCCAATCAGTGGAATTCTTAAAATCAACAGTAAAGTATGAGACCATCTAATAATCAATCAAGATAGACTAGACAGACTGATAAGGCCTTACCAGAAAAGCATTGACAATTGACCTGAACTAAAAGCAAGGCACAAGTCCAGAGCGCATTGTATCTACTTTATTTATAATGCACAACGCATATGGACATACGTCCACAACCGAGTTGTTTTACGAACATGGAGGTGATGAGGACAATGATAAAGGTAAGATTCTACTATAAGTATTCCAAGAAGATAAATAAGAGAGAGCTTTGATGTTATCTCATCAGAATTCCAAGATAGGTATCACGGTTGGCTGTTAATTCATCCTAGAATCATGAATTTCCACTTCAAGCATACAATGCATTCGAATGAGAACAGACAATCACATGTCCGATATGTTCCTTTGCTGCGGATGCAATGTTACATTCCCAGCTCCAAATGCTTCAAACCAGAGTTAGAGCTATCAACTCCTAGAGCAAAGGCCTGGTTGGCAACACAGTTTCTAAAACCGAGATTTCATTTAAGTTATAACAAAATTGAGGCGTGCACCTCAGTTTGTAACTCTATTTTGGCACACAAACTAGCTAAAGTTTCTGAAATGTCAGTTTGGATCCCAAGCTCCACCAAACCCTAGTTTCAGAAAAAGAACATATGATGCAAGAAAAAACAGCAACCAGTGCTCAAAGAAACAACACAAGCATTTTGGTTCTTGGTTGGAAAAAGGGTTTATGGCATCCCTTTCTTCATTTATTAGTTAAATTTTGTTCATTCTAATTTTCTGCACGACTCAATATCAGATCCCATTTGATGGTAGATAAACAGATCCCAAAGAGACAAATTACTGTACCTAATCCTATCTACAAACAAAAGGGCAACCAATTCCTTCCTAATTTCCCCTTTATACCACAACATCAATCAGCAACCAAGCAAAGGCAAATTTACCAACCACTTTAAAAAGAAAAACAAAGGGAAAAAAATTAGAATATTACCAAAAATCAATCACTCACCTGTAATAATCACATCTTGAAGCCCATCCCCATGAATCAAGCTCACATACCTCCCCCCAGGCCTCTCCCTCCCCCTTCCGTACGACGGCAGCGGGTCGATCAGCGGCCAACTGCCCACATCCTGCACTCACGCACAAGTTAACAAACGCAATTCATTCAAGAAAACAGAACTTTCTCAAAAAAGAAAAGGAAAGGAAAGGAAAAAGAACCTGAGTAGCCTTAATCACTGCACCCTGAGCGAGGAACAGAGTCATGCGGCTGGTGAGGTTGAAGGGGCCGGTGAGCCAGACGCCGGGAGGGACGTAGAGCGTCGTGCCGCCGGCGTGATGGAGGTGCTCGATGCGAAAGATAGCTTCTTTGAACGCGTTGGTGTTCAACATTATGCCGTCGCCGACGCCGCCGAAGTCGGCTATGGAAATGGTCTCCCGTCGGTACTTCATCGGCACGATGCCGGAGCACGTGGGCTCGTCCGCCGTCGCTGAGTGTAAGAGTAGGAGGAGGAAGAGGAGAGACGAGGTTACCGGCAGAGACGGGATCATGGTTGAGCGTGGGGAAAATTGAATTGATGAATTAAAAGAATTGATTTTTATTTGAAGGAAAAGGAAGGGTTTGTCGTCGAGCTGATGTCGTCGGTAAGCGGCGGTGCAGAGAGAGGGAGAGAGAGGGAGAGAGAGTCTCTCTAGGGGAGAGTACAGGTAAGAGAACGTTAATGCAATTAATTTAAATGACGCGGTTTTTCGGTAGCGGCTTTTTAATCCTTTTGGACGTCCTTTTTTCAAGGCAAATGCTACATACATGCGTCTCAAAAATGAGGTGCATCTACTTTTGTTTTTCCAAAAGAGATGAATATGTCATCATTCACATTTTTTCTCTTCTAAAATTAGTAAAAATTTACACTAAATTTTACATACACCTCATAAAACATGGTGCATGTATCAATTGCCTCTTTGAAAAGGAAGCATAAAAGAGCGATGAGATGGCATCGTTGGGAAATGCAATACACACCAACCAAATTACTTTATGGAACTTTAGAAATTGTTTTTTTGCTTTGTTTCCCTGCAACAATTGAAAACCGGTGGGCCCCCCCACTATATAAAGCCGTGATTAGAAAATTCGTACCTACTTAAGTATATTAAGTATTAATTTAGTTTGTATTTAATTAATTAATTTCCTTTTAAGTATTTAGGTTTAAATAACACAAATTAAATTTGAGTGGACCCCACATCACTTTCCAACATACAACTTTCTTCAACCAAAAGAACACAATACACAGAGTGTGACCCACCACATCTTTCCAATTTCACAATCCAACCCCACTTTCCAACAAAAGAACACACTACACACATATTTCTCTCTCATCAGATTCCTAACTTCTCAACTTTCCCAATTATACTTTCCTACAAAAGAACAGGCGCTTAACTTCCGATGCAAACAACAAGGCCAAACATTTCAAAAACTAAATGAGGCCGTGATGGACGACAGCACCGAACGGTTAGCTACGAGTGAAGTTTCTTCTAGTGAAGGTGGCCGTGAAAAATCTAGAGAAGATGACAATTTGATAGTACCCAGAAGATCTAGCCCTCCGAGGGGGGGATTGATTGTCTAGAGAAGACGGACACTATGGATGTGGTGGACACAGCTGGTGGTGTTAATACCCGAGAAGGGGAGTCGGCCATTGGCGTTGTCCCGAAGTCCTTCAAGAAGGCTTGTTTGGGTATGGCTCGGCTCGTACAAAATTCCCTGATTCAACCACGGATAGGGGTGATGAGAAGAGGGATGAAGATATTCAGGTGGAGCATGTTACATTGGATCCCATAATGTGGTTTTGATGATAAACAAACATAATCAATTATGACTAATCTACATGTTTTGTAGTAAAGAAAAGCATTGTCAATATGAACAAAGTCATATCAAATGAAAACGATGACTGAAAGCATTGATGCATGGATGTCAATCCACGAAGCATGAAAGTCAAGAGATGATCGGAGGAAATCAAAGTGTTGGACTTCACAAGCTCAATGGAAGTCTTCAAGGCATTCAATAGGAAGTAAACGTGATAAATATGTAAATATTTCTTACTTTACTTCTTAGTTGAATTATCATGTTAAGCCTTGAATAGACTCATTAGAATATCATTCATAATGCTCACAAAACACTTTAGATCATATATCATTTAGTGTCATAGGGTTGTCGTCGAGCTGATGAATTAAAAGAATTGATTTTTATTCGAAGGAAAAGGAAGGGTTTGTCGTCGAGCTGATGTCGTCGGTAAGCGGCGGTGCAGAGAGAGAGAGAGAGAGAGAGAGAGAGAGAGAGAGAGAGAGAGACTCTAGGGGAGAGTATAGGTAAGAGAACGTTAAGGCAATTAATTTAAATGACGCGGTTTTTCGGTAGCGGCTTTTTAATCCTTTTGGTCGTCCCTTTTTCAAGGCAAATGCTACATACACGCGTCTCAAAAAAATAATGAGGTGCATCTACTTTTGTTTTTCCAAAAAAGATGAATATGTCACCATTCACATTTTTTTTCTCTTCTAAAATTAGTAAAAATTTACACTAAATTTTACATGCACCTCATAAAATGAGGTGCATGTATCAATTGCCTTTTTGAAAAGGAAGCATAAAAGAGCGATGAGATGGCCTCGTTGGGAAATGCTATACACACCAATCAAATTACTTTATGGAACTTTAACTTCCGATGCAAACGAGAAGGCCAAACATTTCAAAAACTAGATGAGGCCGTGATGGACGACAGCACCGAACGGTTGGCTACGGGTGAAGTTTCGTCTGGTGAAGGTGGCCGTGAAAAATCTAGAAAAGATGACAATTTGATAGTACCCAGAAGATCTAGCCCTCAGAGGGGGGATTGATTGTCTAGAGACGATGGACACTATGGATGTGGTGGACACGGCTGGTGGTGTTAATACCCGAGAAGGGGAGTCGGCCATTGGCGTTGTCCCAAAGTCCTTCAAGAAGGCTTGTTTGGTATGGCTCGGCTCGTACAGAATTCCCTGATTCAACCACGGATAGGGGCGATGAGAAGAGGGATGAAGATATTCAGGTGGAGCATGTTATATTGGATCCCATAATGTGGTTTTGATGATAAACAAACATAATCAATTATGACTAATCTACATGTTTTGTAGTAAAGAAAAGCATTGTCAATATGAACAAAGTCATATCAAATGAAAACGATGACTGAAAGCATTGATGCATGGATGTCAATCCACGAAGCATGAAAGTCAAGAGATGATCAGAGGAAATCAAAGTGTTGGACTTCAAGCTCAATGGAAGTATTCAAGGCATTCAATAGGAAGTAAACGGGATAAATATGTAAATATTTCTTACTTTACTTCTTAGTTGAATTATCATGTTAAGCCTTGAATAGACTCATTAGAATATCATTCATAATGCTCACAAAACACTTTAGATCATATATCATTTAGTGTCATAGGGTTGTCGTCGAGCTGATGAATTAAAAGAATTGATTTTTATTTGAAGGAAAAGGAATGGTTTGTCGTCGAGCTGATGTCGTCGGTAAGCGGCGGTGCAGAGAGAGAGAGAGAGAGTCTCTCTAGGGGAGAGTATAGGTAAGAGAACATTAAGGCAATTAATTTAAATGACGCCGTTTTTCGGTAGCGGCTTTTTAATCCTTTTGGTCGTCCTTTTTTCAAGGCAAATGCTACATACACGCGTCTCAAAAAATAATGAGGTGCATCTACTTTTGTTTTTCCAAAAAAGATGAATATGTCACCATTCACATTTTTTTTCTCTTCTAAAATTAGTAAAAATTTACACTAAATTTTACATGCACCTCATAAAATGAGGTGCATGTATCAATTGCCTTTTTGAAAAGGAAGCATAAAAGAGCGATGAGATGGCCTCGTTGGGAAATGCTATACACACCAATCAAATTACTTTATGGAACTTTAACTTCCGATGCAAACGAGAAGGCCAAACATTTCAAAAACTAGATGAGGCCGTGATGAACGACAGCATCGAACGGTTGGCTACGGGTGAAGTTTCTTCTAGTGAAGGTGGCCGTGAAAAATCTAGAGAAGATGACAATTTGATAGTACCTAGAAGATCTAGCCCTCAGAGGGGGGATTGATTGTCTAGAGAAGATGGACACTATGGATGTGGTGGACACGGCTGGTGGTGTTAATACCCGAGAAGGGGAGTCGGCCATTGGCGTTGTCCCAAAGTCCTTCAAGAAGGCTTGTTTGGTATGGCTCGGCTCGTACAGAATTCCCTGATTCAACCACGGATAGGGGCGATGAGAAGAGGGATGAAGATGTTCAGATGGAGCATGTTATATTGGATCCCATAATGTGGTTTTGATGATAAACAAACATAATCAATTATGACTAATCTACATGTTTTGTAGTAAAGAAAAGCATTGTCAATATGAACAAAGTCATATCAAATGAAAACGATTACTCAAAGTATTGATGCATGGACGTCAATCCACGAAGTATGAAAGTCAAGAGATGATCGAAGGAAATCAAAGTGTTGGACTTCACAAGCTCAATGGAATTCTTCAAGGCATTCAATAGGAAGTAAATGGGATAAATATGTAAATATTTCTTACCTTACTTCTTAGTTGAATTATCATGTTAAGCCTTGATTAGACCAGGGCTGGTTCTTCTGTTAGGCAAGTAAGGCCTCCAAATCTCGGAGGCCTCGTATTTTCATTTTACAAAGCCCATTTATTTTTAAGCCTAGTTGTTTTACGGCCCGCCTCGTTCCCTCAACTGAGTCAACTCCCAACGGATTGAAAAAGTCTGTGCATTAAAAAATCTCAAACGACTCAAAGTCTCAAACCCTTGACTGCGGCTGCGGCGCTCCAAGTCTCCAGACTCCAATCGTCGCTCCCTCAGTCTCTCTGTGCTCAAACCCCCCCTCTCTCTCAGAGTACAGAGCCTCTCTCTATCTTCTGGCTCCTCAAATCCTTGCCTGCGGCTGCGGCGCTCCAAGTCTCCAGATTCCAATCGCCGCTCCCTCAATCCCTCTGTGCTCAAACCCCTCTGGCTCTCTCTCTCTCTCTCTCTCTCTCTCTCTCTCTCTCTCTCTCTGAGCCTCTCTCTAGACTCTAGTCTCTATCTCTCTGGCTCTGAGGCTCTCCCGCTCTCCCTGACCCAGTCGACGCTCCATGCCTCCGATCGATCATCGAATCATCGTCATCGACAGGCGACAGCGTCACAGCAGCTTCGGAAAATACAACAAGGGTAATTAGTCTTCGTTGTGTTCCTTTGATCTTTATTTGCACTTTTTTTAATCCTTCTATAATTCGTATTTTAGGATTATGATTGGGAAAATAAAATATGCAGGCTTGTTTTAAATATAGACCTAAAAATGAAAATTTTTCCTACTTTGAATATGACAAACCTTAGATTAATCGCAAACAAGGAGACTATAGCAACATCATGTGTATTGTCATATAAACTTTTTTCTAGTCAGCATATGGATGTTAAGAAACCAAACATATTATAAGAGGAATCTGTTAGGGGATGTTAGCTTTCCTCAATCTATTAATCTGTTTACCATGAACTAAAATTCTAGCTACATCCTTGAGAGATCCTAAATCTGCAATATCTTTGGCATGTACCAGGAGAAGAAATATTAATCATCAGGAACAAAGAAGGAAAATAATATTATTTACCAACATCAACCTCAATTATACTGAAAAAAATGAAAGTTCAGATTGTGGCAAAGTTACAATTTAGGCTAAAATTAAAAATTTTGTGTTAATACTTAGGCCTCATATTTTGTTTCGCTTTAGGCCTCATTTATGCTTGAACCGGCCCTGGATTCGACTAATTAGAATATCATTCATAATGCTCACAAAACACTTTAGATCATATATCATTGAGTGTCATAGGGTTAGAAGTTGCATAAACTCAAAGAAGAGTTTTTAGCCTTTAACAGGCGCCTGGTACGTAGCCTCCAGACGCCTGGTGCTCATGTGCATGTAATTCTCCAAAACCCTAACATGAACAGATGCCTGAAGTTATAATTCCAGACGTCTGAACAGTTCATCAGATACCTGGATGATGAACTCCAGGCGTTTGAATAATTCAAGCCGAAACTCCAGTAACTCGGCCCTGATGACTAACAGAAAATAGACGTCTGTATGATATACATCAGACATCTGGAAAATTCGTTCAAATATTTACAGTAGCTCATTTTTGTGGTCAGTCATAACTAGGCGTTTGAAGATGTATTACCAGATGTCTGAACAGTAGACCATACGTCTGGATGATGAACATCAGATGCCTGAACATTTGGAACAACTTTTACAGTAACCAAGTGTTGCTCACTGTCTATTTAATCAGACGTCTAATGCATGTGTGCCAGATGACTGAGCAGTGGACCAGACGACTGTGAAGTCTTCTTCAGCCATATGGTATATGCCCGTTAGATTGCAGTTAATGCCCAGTTAGAACAGTACACTAGCCGACTAGTCGTTCTTCATCAAGCGACTGGTGACTAGGATTTCTGCCTGTTAATAGCCATTTACATCATTAAATGCTTGGGGGTTTCACACGTTTTGAGCAAATTTCCATGGTTTATAAATATAGCTTTAATGTTTTGACTTGAGAGGTTAGCTAAGCATCTAAGATTTTATTCAATACACTCTCAAGTGATCCAAAGTCATTAACTTCTCAACTAGAGCATTCAAGAGCATTCAAAGCAATTCTACCTCAAGCTCTAAAGATCAACTTGTCTCCAAAGCTTTCAAGATCAGCTTCTAACATTCATTGCTACACATCTTGAGACAAGTTAGTAAGTATTCTCACTCTCATCATTTAGAGGACATCACACACACCTTTATTGTCTCATTCTTAAGAGCATTATTCAATGCATAGGTTGTGAAATTGTTTCATATTTCGATTCAATATTTTCTATTGATATTTGAGAAGTCATTTCAAGTGTGAGACAAGTCCATTTCCTATTTGTGGGAAGTTGAAGAAAGGTTCCTCTCGTTTATGAGAGTAGCCATTCCCGGTTTGTGGGAAGCAGAAGAAAGATGTATTGGGTTGCACTTGTCAAGTTTGGCAAGTGGGCATTAGTGGAAACACTAATCACTAGCGGGTTGCTAGTGGGTTGCAAGAGTAGGATTCAAAGGAGTTGGGGAGACTCAGAGTCGGGGAGACTCGGTGAATCCGAACCAGAGTATATCATTTGTTTGCGCTTGCATTCTTTGTGTTGTTGCTCTTTCTATCTATTTCGCACAAGGTTGCATAAGGGTAATTAATTTGGCCTAATTTCCTTATTAAGTTTTGTAAAGCACTATTCACCGTCCTCTAGTGTTTTTCCCTATAGTTTCAGATCCATCAATTGGTATCAGAGCTAGATTTTCAAACTATGGCAACCACAAGCAACAACAACACCCATGATGGTACATTGTCTACCATGGAAGGCCAATCCACAATTAGACCTCCAGACTTCAACGGGTCCAATTATGGATATTGGAAAGCGAAATGATCATCTTCCTTAAAAGTGTTTCTATTTGGCGCACGGTAGAAAAGGAGTACGTTGATCCACTTGAGGAAGACTACCTAAAGTGGGCACCGGTTCAAGTGCTTGCAGAGATAAACAATGCAAAAGTGATGAGCTCGGTTATTTGTGCATTGAATGCAATCGAATTCAACAAAGTGTCGAG
This sequence comes from Scilla litardierei, assembly GCA_030789695.1. NCBI lineage: Eukaryota > Viridiplantae > Streptophyta > Magnoliopsida > Asparagales > Asparagaceae > Scilla > Scilla litardierei. The sequence continues at coordinate 316,250,603 of CM061133.1, read as the reverse complement.
TTGCACAACCGCACACCAAATTTGGAACAATCTCCAAGTTACACATGAAGGGACAACCCAGGTAAAGTTGTCAAAGATTCATGTATATGTACAACGCTTCAAGATATTTTCAATGTATGATAAGGAAACCATCTCAAGCATGTACGCAAGATTCACCGACATCATGAATGAGCTTGAAGCCCTTAGGAAGGAATATACCCAAGTGGAAAAAGAAAGAAAACTCATTATGGCGTCACCCCGAAATGGAAAAAGAAGACAATGGCCATTGATGAAGGTGATAACATGGCCACATATATAGTTGAGGCCTTTATAGGAAACATCATGGCTTATGAGGTTATGAAGGCGGATAGAGAAGGAAGAAATTTTATAAGGGTTCTATCCGAACCTAAGAAGAAATTAATTGCTTTCAAATCCACTTCGTAGAATAAAGACTCCGACGAAGAGGTAGACACGGAGTCCATAGCTCTTATGGCTAGGAAATTGATCTGCTCTGGATTTACACCCGGAACGATGTCATCTTACTGCAAGTGCATGGTACAACGGCGAGCGGGTGTCGAACACAGGGAGGCGGTGCCACACTACCTATCTACTCCTAGGTTCAGTTAGACTTGCGAGTTATATTGGTGGATGTGGATTGTGGAGTGTCGTAATGGTGATGGATGCGAACGTCGTGTCACTTGATGTTGCAAACCGACTCCACACAAAGAAAGAAAAAACAAAGGGAAAACAAGTGAGAGGAATATCATTAGAGTTTCAGTATCCTCACTACTGCTTGGACACGGAATGAAGCTCATGTGTCTAGGGATCGAATCGTCCGACGAGTTGATAATATGTTGTGACTTTGGTGCCACCATTGTGGATCACCTAATAAGAAATATAGGGGTGTAACAAACGACTAAGGTTGTTGCCACTATCGTGGATCACTGCACCTAGATTGATGATGTTACAACCCCATTCGAACGTGAGGAGAATTATCAGGACGAGTGCCACTATCGTGGATCACCGCATCTATCGAATTTCCGTCACCCCTGATGATAGGAAACCACAACATAACTCTACGGCTCCCTCGATTCCTAGCTACATTGTAGCAGCACCAATATCTTGGATCGCTATTGCTACGAAATATCCTTGATTATTGGGTTTATCCTAGGGTGAGTTCATCAACCACCAAGAGTTGTCAATTCAAGGGTTCTAGGGTTGTCGATTCCTAGAACCGATTGTGATCAAATCCCTTCCCTAGACTAAGTTTCCAACATTCAAAGAATCCCCAAATCGAGATGGGTTTGGTGCCAATATCTTAGATCACCATCCCCATCAAATATGATGCCTTAGCAATAGGATTCAACCTAAACCTATCAATAGATCTACTCAATCATATCAAATATCGTGAGATCAATAGAAAACATTGCTAGCATCATAAATAACACAAATAAAATAGAATTAAAGAGCAACAAGGGTACTTATCTTGATTACAATGGAGGAGGGGCCGATGGCATGGCTCTTAAAAGAGCCTTCAAGAACCAAAAGAGAGCTCCCTAAAGAATAACTAGCCTCCTCCTCAATGACGGCTACAAAGTTCATTATATATTCCCCCTCAAACCCTAGCAAAACCCTCAAGAAAACCCCCCAATTTCATGCCCTAATCCAATAAAGGCTGTAACTTAAGTGGTGGGCCCCAGACAGCTCGGCCGAGTGGCAAAATTCAGCACTGCATTGTAATCTTGTAAAAATTCTACAGATTTCATCCGACCTTCGTTTGGAGCGTTGTTGACGGCGTTGGAACTGTCATGAAGTATACTATCAATGAAAAATATCGGAAAAATACTTTTCTCGCTTGAATGATAGCAAATTTCAAAAATAGTGAGAGGCTTTCCAGAAATCTGGGTAGTTTGCCTCACTAGACAGAGTGACGATGCTACTCGGTCGAGTTGGCCCGTAGACGATTGAAAGCTTCAACTTGTGCTTCGTTCTCGATCTGAAGTGAAGGGCTACTCGATCGAGTCAGCAATGTCACTTGGTCGAGCTTAGAAGGTTGAAATTGGCTCAAAACATCGTTCTGCCTTAATTGCCAATCGCCCAAGTCACCAAGGCACTCGATCGAGTGGGCTAGTCTGCTCGGTCGAGCTGCAGAGCTTCAGAAGCTTGGAAAATGGCCATTCTGTTGAATATTTCACTCGGCTGAGTAGTATAGCTACTCGGTTGAGTGCCTTCTATTTCTCGAACATTAGCAAAATGTCGAAGTAAGCTTCTTTTCCCTTACCCACTCGGACCGAGTGGATATGCCACTCAGTCGAGTGCCTCTTTATATGTAACGGCCACATTCTGTCGTACATATATTCGTACGCACTTCATTTGATGCATTGTATTGTGTGTATTTTTTCGCTTGGATTTTTATTGTATTTTTTCTTAGCTCAGACTCACGATCGGACCCCGTATTCATGATACTCACGACGCCACGATCGTCCTGGTATTTTCCTTATAATTTTTGGGCGACATCGGATCGAAGTGCAAATTAAAATCAGTTATAATTTTCAAATTTGAATTCTTTTAAAAACCAAACCTTTTAATTTATTTTCTAATCTTTTAAAAAAATCCAGGTGTATCCTAACCAACCCTTGACCCAGCTTCCCCCAATCCCAACCCACGTTCTCTCTCTCCCCTATAACCTAGCAACCAACCTAACCGCCCATATTTGAACCCTTCCCCCTATCATGTTCACAACAGGCCACAACGCATGCATTCCCCATGCATGCGCGAATCACGTAAATCCCCTCCCACGTATCGTAACTGCCCCGTCATCCTCCTTCTTCGCCTTCTTCTTCTTTGTCTACAAAGGCCTGCAGCACCCCTGAGCGCCACCCCGATGTAAACCCACACCCCCTCTTTCCTCTCTCCCTCCTCCTGTCACCGACTGCAACACGACCCCGTTGCGAGCGACCGAACAACCCTGTCACCTGCCCTCCGACAGCGCCAACATCTCTGCTCTGACATTACAAGCCTGTCCATCCCCTACACAACTCCGACCACCCTCTCGAACACCACCCAAACACCGCCCCTTCCTCAACTTGGACGCACACAACCCCCTACATCTCGCAGCCGAGCCTGCAACCACGCCGACCCCAACCTCAGCCACCTTCTCCGTCCAACACCCAGGCTCCACCACCCTTCAACCTCGATGCACCCCACCTCTTCGACCTCCGACCAACCTGCAAACGACCTCCGGTAATCTCTTTCTTCCGTAGACAAACCCCCAGCCCATACTTCCCTCCTCCTCCTTCACTACACCCTGCAGCGACGCAACACCACCCCTCCGACGTTCGTACTCTGCTCAACGCCACCCAACAGACCCCACGCCGACCTTCCCTCTCCTTGCAGAACTCGCCAGCTCACCGCCTTCCCTCCTTCTGCCAGCCTTCTTCCGAGCTTCCGCCCTCTCCACCTCTCACCAGCAACCCTCCCCTCTCTCCGACTTCACCTCTGACAGTCGTAAAACCCACCTTCGACTCTTCCGCAGTCACGCACCCAGCACCACCAACCCCAGCCTTGCTCCTCCCACCTCCATCCAAAACTCACCTCAGTCCTCCTCTATTCATCAATGCCTCCCTCCGGAGACAAACTCCTCCTCGTCGACCTCCTCCACCTTCGTCTCACCCGCAAGCTCCTCCTTACCGCTTCTACTCCGACGACGACAGCCCTATCCCTCCTTCCCCTCAGTCGAGCTCACCGCCATGTCCTCCCAGTCGCGCCTCCAGTCACCGCCGTCAGTCGCTACGCAGACTGCCACTCGTCGTCGCCTTCACGCCGTCCAATCATTGTCGTCCACCGCTCCTCTGCTCACACTCGTAAGTTATATTACGTGATGCATACGTTAGTTTAGTTACTAATAAAAATACTAACAATATATTATATTATAAGATGTTATAGTATATAAAACGTAGATTATTAATATTATCTCTATATAAAAAGAATAAGATGTTGGTATAACTAGTAACTTAGTATTATGTGTATAATGTTAGTAAGTTAGTATTATAATTAATATTAGTATATAACCTTAGTTTACCAGTATGTTAGTTGATGTATTAATGTTTTCAGTAACTCAATAACGTAAATAATAGTAAAATATGTTAGCTTTTATTATTATATTAGTTGTTATATAAGTTAGTATATGATATACCTCAGTTATTTTACATAATAATACAGTTTATTATACATACTGTTAAATTTTAACGTATATATCTGTAGATACATTAGTTATATAAATAAGCAGTTAATTAGTAATGTTAGTAAGTTAGTTTGTTTATTTTAAAATCAGTACATATGTGAATATACTAGTAAACAATGGTTGTAATAATTAATTTTTGTTGATTAAAGACTTTTAATTTAATATTGAAATTTAATGACGCAGAAAACATCCGCGCCTCTCATACGAACTCATCGACACCATAATCACCGAAATCAGGCAAGTGCGCACTTCTATACATGTCCTTAAACGTTGTTTATTTAATTATTTTTCACATATGGTTAATCCCTGGACGATTTAACCAAGAAATTTGCACACGGACATTGTCATTTGATACAACGACTCCAAAACTCTATTTCTGTATTTTGTGAATTGCCAAATAAGAACTTGTGTGAGTGTGAGTGTGGACACTTTAACAAATTGAATGATAATGTTTCATAAATTGCAAACTATTGGAAATGTAAACATCTTGAGTTACTTGGGACGATCATTACAATCGTGCGGGCCGATTTGGCAAACTTGCGGGTCGGTTTGGCTAATGAAACATCTTGTGGGCCGGTTTGGCTGATTCTGGCTCGTGGCCGAGAAAGTACACGTGAGTGGGTTGGATTCACGGGCACTAGTCGGAAGTAAACGGGTCACCTTCGGAGGCACTTGAAGGTCGATTCACTTGCTTACCACCTAACGACGTGAACCTTAGTCACTGAATTGCACACACGTATATGTAGGAGGATATATGCCCATAAGGCGATTTATCCTAAGTATACATCTTGTTAAGATATAATATGGTATCCATTATCCTAAGTATAAATTCGAATGAATAATATACTTAGATAATGTCCATAGACTTATAGTTAGGTCCTTATTGATGGAAATTGAATTCCACCCCAAGTGATTTTGATGATGAGCACACCAAACAAAAGCTTAGTGTACTAACTACACTACACTCAAGTGTGCAGAATTTGCGAAGCTCTACTCATACTCAAAGAAGTACACTTCAACGCTCAAAGACAAAGACGAACATGAATAAACTCAAGTGATGAAGCCCAAGCTCAAACAGAACGAGAAGCTCGCTTTCACTTCATCAAGTTGACCAAACTTCCGAAGACATGTTCTGAGTCCATAATGAGTGTGTCGTATCTTTTAGGGTATTTGTCAAAGCCATATCAAATAGACAAAACACACACACAAAACAATTTCGAAAATATTTTTAATTATCTTCAAAATGGTTTTCGAGAGCTTTTCTAGTCACTTCATAATTTTCGTAGTGAAACTCCACGCACCCTGGAGCTAACTACTTATCTGACTAGAAGAACTGCAGGAAAAATTCCTCTGGGAGTCGACTACCACAAGTAGGGAGTCGACTACTTGTCAGAGATCAAAAACTCCTGGAGTTCTCTGGGAGTCGACTACCTATATGAGGGAGTCGACTACCAGCTGTAAATTTCAGACGTTTTTGAATTTGAATTTTGAAATCCTTTGAGCAATTTACTCCGTAATTTTTGGGACAAAAGTTTAACGAAATTTGAAATTCAAATCTCAGTTTTTCCCTATAAATAGAGCTAAATTCTTTGATGAAAAATACAACATTGAAAATCAAATCTATTGTGAAAACTCTCTTGAATTCAAAGCTCTCAATTTTCTCTCTAGCCAATTTAATTTTTATTTGATCTTGCAATACTTTCTTATTCTTTTTGAAGATCATACTCTTACTTTTTTATTGGCTAAATCGTTTTCAAAATCCTTACTATTATTCTCTTTAATTTTATTTGAAAGGATTTTTGAAAAGTTCTAGATCACAAAGAACTTCTCTCGTATCTTTGTGTGATCTAGACTATCATTCTATCAAGCCACTACACAAATTTGTCTAAACTTTGATTGGCTATAGAATCGGGTGTGTAAACCAATCTCCATCATTTATTGTGGTGTATTGGATAAATTCTCATTGTGTTGATTGTTGGAACACTAGACAAGTCTAGTTGTTGCCAGTTGGAAAGTCCTCGGTTTGTGAGGCAAGGGTAAACCCTAGACAAGTCTAGGTGTTGTGGTTAGAAATCCTGGTCAAGGCTAGGTCGTTGGAAATCCTAACGAGTGAAGTTAGGTGCTTGTATTTGCCAAGGCAGATAGTGGAAATCTCGTACCGGATTGGTCGGGGACTGGACGTACCCGGGTTGCGGGGAACCAGGATAAAAATCCTTTTGTCTGCGTTTGTTTTCTGTGATTTGTTATCTTTCTTGTACAAGCATTCTTTACTTATTAATTGTTCATCTTTGTAATTCATTGTTAACTTATTGAAAAGATTGTATCTTTAATTTCCGCTGTGTATAAATATATTTGCAAAGATCTATTTGTCAAAGTTATATTTATCTGATCTTAATCCAATCTCTTTCATATTCTTGTTAAGATTGTTTTGTTGATTAAGAACCAAGCGTAGATCACTTTACTTGGTTTCTTAAGCAACATTAGAAGGAATTTATTTGTGTTAATATCGTTGAGCGAAAAAGTTTACTATTTACACAACACTATTCAACCCCCCTTCTAGTGTTGTTTGCCATCCACAGGATCCAACACTTGGTATCAGAGCGAGGTATCGAGATGGCATCAACAATGGTAGCATCCGTCCTCCAACGATTTGATGGAACAAATTATGCGGATTGGAGAAAGAGGATGTTGAAAGACATTGAATCCCTTGGACATATGGCGTGGAGTTTCATCGAGTTCCCGTACATCAAGCCTACCACTCCTCCATCCCAATGGACAAACCAAGACATGGAAAAAGCCGTTCTTCACTCTGAAGTAATGAGTCTATTATTATTTAATATTGACGATTCTATCTTTGAGTACGTTTTAGAGACCACTACGGCATTTCAAATATGGAACTTGCTTAAAGTCAAGTATGGAAAGGAGACTATTGAAAAATGGATTTTTGACACCACGATCACCAAAAGAGAAGAGAGCAAACTTAACGAAGAAGAGAATGATTCAAATTCGGATGACTCAAGTGATGAAGAAACGAAAGAGCAACCCGCAAATAATATGTGCATGATGGCTTGTCAAGATAATAAGGATAAGGTATGTGAATCCAGTTCTGACGATGAAAATGATTTTGACATTGCTAGTGCTTATGAGAATTTGTACATAGAATACGGAAAATTGACAAAGAGATTCAAAAGTTTAAATAATAAGTATAAAGTCTTGCTTAATAACCATGACAATTTATCTAGCAAACATGATAACTTATTGAATGATTATGATGATTTGAAAAATAACTTTACTAGTTCAAATGTTCCACTACATGATCATAAGTGCTTGAAGGACAAGTTTGATTCTCTATTGAGTGATCACTATTTATTGAAAAATGAACATGCATTGTATGTTTCATGTTTAAATGATAGAATAGATTCACTTGCAAATATTATGGTCTCTAGTCGTAAAAAGCATGAAGAATTAACTGCAAAATTTGATTGTATCAAAAATAATCCTATTCCTTCTCCTAAAAATGTTGTTAATAGGTATATTCATGCTCAAGCTTCTACTTCTAAAGAAATGAGTAGAAATGTAAATGTCGCGCATGCTAATGTTAAAAAGTACGCCTTTATGTATGGTAAAGATGCTAGACACAATAATGTACACAATAAACCTCATGTTATATCCCATAACACGGCACACAAAAATGTTGTACACAATGCACATCAAAGATCACACTTTGTACACAAAGTACACAATGCTAGAAATAACATGATATGGGTGCCTAAACACTTAGGCGTGCATGATAAAAATATTTATGTTCAAAATTTGACCAAAAGTATGCATGGATTCTATAAAGATTCATTTGTTCATAGGAAATCAAATTCACATCGAATTTGGGTTCCAAATAAGTAACTCTATTTTTTTTTCAAAAATTAGGGTATCCACATGCTTCATGTATATTATTCTGATACCCAAACGCCTAAAATGATATGTAAATAAAATTCTGTTTTTTTCTAACATATCAGACCCAATTAGAAGTGGGTACCAAACGTATAGAGATTATTTTATTTCAGGACATTTGGATAATGGATAGTGGATGCTCCGCACACATGACATGGAACACAAAATTACTTAGCAATCTAAAAATGTATGATGGCGGAACCGTGACATTTGGTGACAACAAGAAAGGTAAAATTGTCGGAATTGGCAATATCGGCAGTCACTCAAAATTGCTCATCAAAGATGAAAGCTTGGTGAAAGGATTAAAGCATAATCTATTAAGCATAAGTCAACTATGCGACAAAGGTATGAAAGTTATATTTACTCTTGACTCATGCTTAATATATGACAAAGATATGAAAAATATCCTTGTTAAAGGTAAGCGAATAGAAAATATCTATGTACTTAGACTAAATGAGTATGAATCAAATGTATGTTTAATTGTTTCAACAAATGATCCACTGCTTTGGCATAGACGCTTTGGCCATGTGAACATCAAAAACATGGATAAGATTTCTAGGAAAGAGTTGGTGCAAGGACTTCCTAAGATAAGTTTTAAATTAGATAAAATATGTGACTCATGTCAATTTGGCAAAATGCATAAGAGTTCATTTAAAAATATTGGAGCACTTAGTTCTAATGGACCACTTGAACTACTTCATATGGACTTGTTTGGCCCAACTAGAACTCCATCATTATGCAACTCTAGATACGTATTTGTCATAATCGATGATTTTACTCGATATACGTGGGTGTTATTCTTAACTCATAAGAATGATGCCTTCCGTGAATTCGAAATATTTTTCAAAAGGATTGAACGTTTATATTCCATGAAAATTATTTCTTTAAGAAGTGACCACGGTGGTGAATTCGAAAATGAACATTTTAAATCTTTTTGTGAAGAACGAGGCATTTCTCATACTTTTGCTTTTCCCAGAGCTGCTCCTCAAAATGGGGTAGTTGAAAGGAAAAACAGAACACTCCAAGAGTGTGCACGAACAATGTTGTGTGAAAGTAACCTTCCAAAGAATTTTTGGGCGGAAGCTGTAGCAACCGCGTGCTATATTCAAAATAAAGTTTTAATTAGAAAACCTTTTGAAAAGACCCCTTATGAGTTATTGCTCCAACGAATTCCAAAAGTATCTTACTTCAGAGTTTTTGGTTGTAAATGCTACATTCTGAACACTAAAGATAACTTAGATAAGTTTGACCCCAAAGCGGATGAAGGCATATTTATCGGTTACTCTTTACGTAGTAAGGCATATAGAATTTATAATAAAAGTTCCGAAACTATTGTTGAAACTCTACATGTAACATTTGATGAATCCGTACCTCATAACATTACTCATAATGATGATGATGAAAGCATGCTTCCCTCACCCACTCCTAATAATGAATCTATCAATGATATCCCTAGTTCTTTGCCTAAATCATTTCCTGAAGTCACACATCACCCACACACACAAGTCTTAGGTGACATTGATGCAGGAATTAGAACTAGATCTCAAATAGAACACTTAACACATGTTGCATTTGTTTTTAACATTGAGCCGAAAAAGGTAGAAGAAGCTTTTGCAGATGAAGCATGGATCGAGGCTATGCAAGAAGAACTTCTACAATTTGAACGCAATCAAGTATGGGAGTTAGTGCCTAGACCAGAAGATCATCCCGTTATCGGTACCAAATGGGTATACCGGAACAAACTAGATGAAGATGGAAATGTGATAAGGAATAAGGCAAGGTTAGTAGCACAGGGTTACTCTCAAGAGGAAGGTATATACTTTGATGAAACCTTTGCTCCTGTTGCTAGACTAGAATCTATTAGGATGTTACTCGCATTTGCATCATATAAGAATTTTAAACTTTATCAGATGGATGTAAAAAGCGCTTTCCTAAACGGATTCATAAAGGAGGAAGTCTACGTTGAACAACCTCCAGGATTTGAACATGATAAGAAAACAGGATTTTTGTTTACAAGTTAAACAAAGCCTTATATGGGCTAAAGCAAGCTCCAAGAGCTTGGTAGGAAAGACTAAGAAAATTCTTAAGTGACTCAAGTTATACTGTTGGAAAAATAGATACAACCTTATTTGTTAAGAAAGTTCATAATGATATCATTCTTATCCAAATATACGTAGATGACATCATTTTTGGATCTACTAATAAGGATCTTTGCCAAGAGTTTGCCAAGTTAATGCAGGAAGAATTCGAAATGAGCCATATGGGGGAGCTAACATATTTTCTCGGATTGCAAATCAAACAAGGAAAAGAAGGAACCTTCATTCATCAAACAAAATATGCAAGAGACTTGATCAAAAGGTTCAGAATGGAAACTGCATCCGGAAAGAACATACCAATGGCAACATCCACATCCTTAGACAAAGACGAAGCATGTAAAAAGGTTGATCAGAAAACATATCGAGGTATGGTCGGTTCCTTACTCTACTTTGTTGAATATTGGACTCCCCGGATTTGGTTTTGATGATGAGCAAACATAAATAATCCATGAACTAACAATTTGTGAGCGCAGTATTGGAGATCGTCGCAAATTCACGAGAACATTCAAAGCGACATCTCAACACTTCTCAAAGCTCGTATTCATGCCTAAAGCTTCGTTGAAGCTCTTGCGCCGTTTTGGAAGTTATGAAGAATCAATCGAAGCTCTCGAAGACCGTTTATTAAGGTTTTATTTATAGTCTTTTAGCTTCGATCAATAGAATGTTAAGCCTTGAGTATATCTTACCATTCTAACTTCATAACGCTCATATCGTAGCTCTAGGATCTTAGTACAAGTTCATTCTAACTTCCTCGAAGCGTCGCGCTTCGATTCGGACTTGTTTGTGCATGTTAGTTGGTACAAGAACAAGTACTGACCGACTAGATGGTGATCTAGTCGGTCAGCAACTCTTCTTGGACCGACTAGTTTGATTCCTTAATTTCTTGGACTTTACTGTTTACAGTTAGTCGGTCTACGTTGACTCACCGACCGACTAGTTTGTGAACTAGTCGGTCAGTGATGCTTCTTTGACCGACTAGTTGTGACTTACTGTTCATGCTAAATTTCTCCTAAGCTACTGTTTATCGTTAGTCTGTCTAAGAACGTTTGGTGACCGACTAGTTGACAATCTAGTCGGTCAAATTTTGTTCTTGGACCGACTAAGTCAATTTGTATTCAGACTATTTCATTTTGCCTCTTAGTCGGTCTACGTTCATTGACTGACCGACTAGTTGTGAAACTAGTCGGTCAGAAAGTCTTCTTGGACCGACTAGATTTCTAGGTCTGAAATTCTATCTCTTCTCAGTTCCTCTCTTAGTCGGTCCATGCTGTTTGACTGACCGACTAGTTGATGAACTAGTCGGTCAGTGATTGTTCTTTGACCGACTAATTCTCCCAGATTTCTATCCGTTGGAGAATGACCTAACTTGTTTTTATGGGACCCTATACATACGAACCTAGGTCATTTCTTTCTAGGTGAGTGCTTCCATTCAGAGATTCATTGAGATCAAAAGAGATAGCCATTCTCACTCAAATCAAAAGCTCTCTTCCTCACAAGAAACCCATTCTCTCACTATTCTAGATCTAGAATCCATCTTGAGAGAAGCTTGTTCTTGGTGAGCTCTTCAAGCTATTGCTTGATCCAAGTCTCCAAATCTCTCCTAGGCACCGATTGCCGGTCATTTCCTTGGTGCTAGGTCTTGGTGACTTCATCTTCCTCAAATCCTTCATTTCACCTATTGGGTAAGAAAAACTCAAGGTATAGGATTTTGTGGTAAGTTTGTTTATTTCAATATAAACTCATTTATATTGCTTGTTGATTCTCTCGGTTGTGAGATAAGGTTGTGATCCCGGGTTGTGGGATTCACTATTGCCGTTGTTGTATGATTTGATCTTGTGAAGGTTTTTCACAAGATATTCATAGTGGAAATCTTGGGTTAGGGTTTCTAACCTAAGTATCCGGAGGGGATCCGGGTGGTTGGGACGTAGGATCACCGGGAACAAGTCGGGGAGACTTGGGTGGATCCGAACCCATTAACATCATTTGTTTGCATTGTTAATTTTGTTGTTGTCATACAATTTAAGCTTCCGCAAATTGTTTTGGTAGTTGTTTGCAATTTAATTTGGAATTATACTCCTTATTATTTTAAAGTACTATTCACCCCCCTCTAGTACTTGTGCAGTAGCTTGTAGGGCATTACATACTTAACCGCCAGCAGACCTGACATCATGTTTAGTGTTTATGCATGTGCTAGATTTCAATGTGATCCTAGGGAATCACACCTTAAAACAGTAAAATACATATTTAGATATCTTAAAACCACATCTGACTTTGGACTTTTCTATCCCAAAAGAAGCACATTCGATTTAACTTCATTTAGTGACGCAGACTATGCTGGTTGTAAAGCCACAAGAAAAAGCACAAGTGGAACATGTCATTTCCTTGGACATTCCCTTGTCTCGTGGTTTAGCAAAAAGTAAAGTTCCGTCTCACTATCCACCACTGAGGCAGAGTATATAGCCGCCGGACTTGCCTGTGCTCAAATACTTTGGATGAAACAAGTCCTCGTCGATTATGGTGTTAATACATCTACATGTGTAATTTATTGTGATAATAAAAGCACCATAAATCTCACTAAAAACTCAGTTCTTCATCCTAGAACAAAACATATTGATATTAGACACAGATTTATTGATGATCATTGTGCCAAAAAGGATGTTGAACTTAAATTTGTCTCCTCTGAGTTTCAAGTTGCAGATATTCTAACAAAACCCTTACAAAAAGATACATTCTCCAGACTTCGTCGAGAATTGGGTATTGTTGGAGAAAAGGAATTGAATAATGCTCATTTATAATTTTTTTGTTGATGACAAGGGGGAGAAAATAATAATGATGCAAAAATGAATGTATTATTTCTAACGGCTTCGATGCAGGGGGAGAACCGCATCAAAGCAGGGGGAGTAAGTATAATATGTATCGTCACATTTTTTTTCTTCTTACCTCATTTTTTTTTATTTTTGGGTGTCATCATCAAAAAGGGGGAGAGTGATGGAAATTGAATTCCACCCCAAGTGATTTTGATGATGAGCACACCAGACAAAAGCTTAGTGTACTAACTACACTACACTCAAGTGTGCAGAATTTGCGAAGCTCTACTCATACTCAAAGAAGCACACTTCAACGCTCAAAGACAAAGACGAACATGAATAAACTCAAGTGATGAAGCCCAAGCTCAAACAGAACGAGAAGCTCGCTTTCACTTCATCAAGTTGACCAAACTTCCGAAGACATGTTCTGAGTCCATAGTGAGTGTGTCGTGTCTTTTAGGGTATTTGTCAAAGCCATATCAAATAGACAAAACACACACAAAACAATTTCAAAAATATTTTTAATTATCTTCAAAATAGTTTTCGAGAGCTTTTCTAGTCACTTCATAATTTTCGTAGTGAAACTCCACGCACCCTGGAGCTAACTACTTATCTGACTAGAAGAACTGCAGGAAAAATTCCTCTGGGAGTCGACTACCACAAGTAGGGAGTCGACTACTTGTCAGAGATCAAAAACTCCTGGAGTTCTCTGGGAGTCGACTACCTATATGAGGGAGTCGACTACCAGCTGTAAATTTCAGACGTTTTTGAATTTGAATTTTGAAATCCTTTGAGCAATTTACTCCGTAATTTTTGGGACAAAAGTCAAACGAAATTTGAAATTCAAATCTCAGTTTTTTCCCTATAAATAGAGCTAAATTCTTTGATGAAAAATACAAAATTGAAAATCAAATCTATTGTGAAAACTCTCTTGAATTCAAAGCTCTCAATTTTCTCTCTAGCCAATTTAATTTTTATTTGATCTTGCAATACTTTCTTATTCTTTTTGAAGATCATACTCTTACTTTTTTATTGGCTAAATCGTTTTCAAAATCCTTACTATTATTCTCTTTAATTTTATTTGAAAGGATTTTTGAAAAGTTCTAGATCACAAAGAACTTCTCTCGTATCTTTGTGTGATCTAGACTATCATTCTATCAAGCCACTACACAAATTTGTCTAAACTTTGATTGGCTATAGAATCGGGTGTGTAAACCAATCTCCATCATTTATTGTGGTGTATTGGATAAATTCTCATTGTGTTGATTGTTGGAACACTAGACAAGTCTAGTTGTTGCCAGTTGGAAAGTCCCCGGTTTGTGAGGCAAGGGTAAACCCTAGACAAGTCTAGGTGTTGTGGTTGGAAATCCTGGTCAAGGCTAGGTCGTTGGAAATCCTAACGAGTGAAGTTAGGTGCTTGTATTTGCCAAGGCAGATAGTGGAAATCTCGTACCGGATTGGTCGGGGACTGGACGTACCCGGGTTGCGGGGAACCAGGATAAAAATCCTTTTGTCTGCGTTTGTTTTCTGTGATTTCTTATCTTTCTTGTACAAGCATTCTTTACTTATTAATTGTTCATCTTTGTAATTCATTGTTAACTTATTGAAAAGATTGTATCTTTAATTTCCGCTGTGTATAAATATATTTGCAAAGATCTATTTGTCAAAGTTATATTTATCTGATCTTAATCCAATCTCTTTCATATTCTTGTTAAGATTGTTTTGTTGATTAAGAACCAAGCGTAGATCACTCTACTTGGTTTCTTAGGCAACATTAGAAGGAATTTATTTTGTGTTAATATCGTTGAGCGAAAAAGTTTACTATATACACAACACTATTCAACCCCCCTTCTAGTGTTGTTTGCCATCTACAGGATCCAACACTTACGTATCCAGATAAGATTTCGATTATGAGTAGTAAGTGAACGAATAGAAACTTAAGTCTTAAATGGTTCGTGGTCATAGATGTGTCGAGAACTGGATATCGGCACATCGGACAGACCACTGTGTCTTTGTCTTGCTTAGGGTAATGATGATCTCATAGTCATTCGGCTTGGTGAAGTCGGAGATGAGACACAGGTGCTCATTGGAGAATGAGTTCACTGAATGACCAATTTAGAGTTATTAAATGGTTAACTTTAACTAAACTATCTATAATAAGTCTAGGGTGATGATAGGTAAGCTGGTCCTTAAGACCCGAAGTCATTTGTACGAACCTGTGAGTGAACGGTGTCTCTTAGACCTATGATCTAGCTTCGTGGCAAGGCCTGCTAAAAGATCTTAGGTTGGGTTACACCTGAAGCTCTCGAGGCGAGTAGATGACTAAGATGGGATTCGTCTCTTTAGTTAAAGGGAAGTTAGTGTCACAGGCTAAGTACGGTCTTTGTGTTAATCCTCGGCCGGGATACGTTGTAAGATGTACAACGTGAATACAACAGAGGCCACCGTATACTGACCAATGTTGTCTAATGGGGTTGACAGTAAACCGTACCATAGGCCAACAGAGACATAGTCTTGACGAAGGGACTTTAGCAAACGGTATTCATCACTGATACATTAATGTGAACCCAACGATACTTTTGTTAATGGGCCGATCACGTTATGATGATTCTGAAACAGGGACGACAACTGCTGTTCGTGGTGACCGTCGTCTAGGGGTTTCGAGCCCCAACATATAGTAAGATCAGGCTGCAGGGTCTCACACCGAGTAGTATTCGTGTCTTAGTAATAGGAAGATTTATAAGAGGAATTCATTCGATGAAATAGAATAGTTAAGTTCACAAGCCAGTTGTGAGACTAAGTCGTAGATGCGGAGAATGTTGCATTCGATGCAAACAAGATTAACCGTGTCGTAAATTGGTTGCGACAATATTCATAGGAACAAAAGCATTATAAAGGGTTACCTGATTGACGGGATCGTCACGGTCTAAACGCAGGTTCAAACCGCGTCCAAAACGGAGCTCAAACGAGCCCGGAAATGCAAAACAATCAAAGGCAAGAGTGGGTTAGACCCACTTGGACAAGCGGGTCCACCCGCAACTTAAGTTAATTAGGGTTTTTTGAAACCCTTTTGACGGCTACCAAAATTAACTTTTTGCCCATCTTTGGGCAATTATTTGAGGGGTCAAACGAAGTCGGAATTCGTTATCGTTCATTCCTACGGGTTCACCATTCGAAGCCCTTCGAAATGATAGCTTGTTTGGTGTTTAAAGTTTAATGGATGAATAGTTTAATTCGTTGAAGTTAGCCTTTGTTAAAGGCTTACTAAACTTCAATTAGCCAAATTATATCCCTATTCTTTAATCTTTGTCC
The DNA here is from genome assembly GCA_030789695.1 of Scilla litardierei. Lineage (NCBI taxonomy): Eukaryota > Viridiplantae > Streptophyta > Magnoliopsida > Asparagales > Asparagaceae > Scilla > Scilla litardierei. The sequence continues at coordinate 316,234,218 of CM061133.1, read as the reverse complement.
CACATTGCTCGCAACGAAAAGAGAGGTGTCGACTCCCTATATAAATAGGGGTGCACTCTCTTCGTTGAAATACACACCAAGTCTTCGATCGAGTAGCTCTGGATTTTAAGCAAGTTCGATCTACGACTTAAACTATTCTTCCTCTCTTCTTCCTATTCTCCTGACGAGTCCTAGCAAGACTACGAAGGGGGTTTTGGATTCGGATCCAGACGTCTAAGACGCAGGTCTGCTCAAGTGAAACCTTCTATGCATGTGATCGGCTCGGAGGCGGGTGTCGGCTCGGGTGGATCAGTTCGAAGGTGCGACGCGGCTCGGGTGGATCGAGTCAAGGCGGTTTGGCTACAAGGAGCGAAGAAGCCGGTGCGGTACATCTTGCCCGCCTCAGGGTTGAGATTCCGGGTATGTTCTTTAAAGATTTTAGTGTAATTTAATTTCGTCGCAGTAGGATAGATCCCTCTTGGGGTGGTTAGATCCACCCTAAGTTGGCATAGATCGGGCTAGGTTCTGGCTCTCTCAGGGCCTAGCTAAAATGTTTAGCTAGCTTGTTTTATTTTTTCGCTACACTTTATGCCTCTATGGTCCGTCCGACTTAGGACGGGCACATATCTGAGCTCTGAGGGTCCGCCAAAACAGTCCGCCAAAACCCTTCAGTGGTATCAAAGCCTCGTTATGCTTGTAGATCTTGATTTGCGGCGATTTTAAATTAATAAATTGCTTGTTTTTGAACATACGTATATTTTAACTTTATGTTAAAATTGGTTAAACAAATTTTGTGGTTTTAAAAATTGTTTTTATAACATTAAAATTTTTGGGGGACATTTTAAATTTTATGAGATAAAGTTTAAAAAGTCTACTATGTTTAAATGCTTTTAATAATTTTATTTTATGAGATAAAATAATTTTAGCAAGCATTTAAAAGTTTTAAAAGATTATGTGACATTAAGAAAAATTTTATTTCATGAGATGATATTAAAAATTAATTTCTTTAAGTTACGTAAAGTTTGAAAGGTTTTTTTAACTTTATCTGAAAGTTTTAAAATTGGTTTCAACGTTTTTAAAAATGTTTTAAAATTATTTTGTAGTATATGTAAAATAAAGGAAATTTTTTTCATGAGATGGAATTAAAAATTCATTTCTTTTTGTTACATAAAGTTTTAAAGATTATTTTATGTTTCATTAATTTTAAAGCTTGTGTTTGTATTTAAAATTATTTGATAATTTTTATGAAACCTAATTTTATCTGATAAAATTGTTTCAAGCATTAAAATTTTGGATCTTTAAATTTAAATGTTAAAATTTTAGATTAGCAAGTTAATTATTTACGTTGTAGATAATTTTAACTTGCATGTTCTCTTTATATGTCACATTATTGAAACTTTAATTTACGTGATAAAATTAGTTGGTTATATTAATGGACATGATGAATAAATTATTCATGAACCCTTTAGGTTAGCCATTAATCAATTAAAAGTTTATAAGATAAATTTTTAATGACAAGTGACATGCTATGTTTTAAATGAACTAATACAACAACAAAACCTAATTCCCGATTGGGGTAGTCCCTTTAATTGACAATCATTATCTTAAATTGTTTAAATAATGATTATAATTAAATGACTAATTTTGTAAAATGTTGTAATTGTTTTATTAAAATCCTAATAATAATTGGGGTAGCACGATGAACAAAACGAACCTTATAGTTGATAAGGATCTAATAAAAGTCATCAAACAAATCCATAAGATTTTCGAATTTTAAGGATCAACTAGTTGATAAGGATTAACTAGTATTAATTAAAAGCTATTAAGTTGATGGACGAACATAGAATTGATGAACCTCCTTCAATGGATCATGATGTCGGTCAATGTGCTTGGCTAAGTTTGCTGGACCACCCTAGCTAGACTAGGGGTTAAGTGGTCCTGGCTTAGTCAATTCCCTGGCCGCGTCTGCTGGACCGCAAGGAGTCGAATCATGACTGTGTAAGTTCATCGACTATACCTAAGTCAAATATGATTATAATCTTATTCAAGACAAATCGTAGCCCTCCTTATTTTAGGAGTTGGCAACTGTAAGACCTGTGTTACGGTTGTTGAGCTACACTCAAGCTGTGACATGGCAACCTTATAGAAACCGATTTCCTGATAACATCTCGACTTGATCCAAACCATCGTGTCGTGCATACACCGAGCGTCGATGTAAGTTTAACCTAAGATGTAGTCTAAGACCTGACCCAAACCGACGTGTCGTGCATACACCGAGCACCAGGGCAAGTCAGGCTAGACGCGAAAACAAGGGTCCGACTAGGCTAGCCATTGTGATTTAGATGAGCACACTCATGATCACAAATGACTAGGGGTAAAAATCGAAAGGAAATCATATTTAATATGATCGACGATGAGTTCGTCTACCGACTGCAGAGTCGGACAACTTGTTAAGACACACTCAAGTTGTCAGACTGAGGGTAGTCAGATCCCTCTCCCACAAATGTTATTGTATAATAAACTGTTTATTATTGTGGCTTTAATAAATTTAGTGGGAGAATATAGTTTTATTAAAAACCATTAAAACTTTACAATGAACATATACTGACTAATTATCTACTAAATTGCAGAATGGATTCAGGTCTAAAGTATATGATAAAGAGGATTGTGCTCGATGAAACATACTATAAGGATTGGCTTAGAAACATTAATAGTCCTTTCTCTAGCCGGGATTGGATACGTGCTGTTCGAGGACCCTCTGGAAAAGCCGGACAAAGATGCAACACCTGAGGAGAAGAAAGCCTACAAGGATTACCAGTGTCACGCCCCGCTTCCCAAGAATGTGGAGGTGAGATGTGAGAAGGTCCGCTCAGACTTGAAGCTACAAAGCTGCAAGTCCGATAAGCGTCAATCAACTTTAAACTGCAGGTCCTTGCAACGCGAAACGAAACAAAGATAATAATAAGGAAGTGAGACAAAAGAGAAATCTTAGAATATCCATAATAATAAATTTCAACATCGCATAAAAGCCACCAGGCTAAAAGAAAGAGGGTCTAAGGCCCAAACATGGCCAACAAAAGTACAACATACAAAACAAAGGTGCAACGCACCGACAACTAACAGAAATCCTAAAACAAAAGGAGAACTCAGCGTGGTCACCGGTGTCCGCAAAACTCCTCCTGGACAGACTTGGGCACAGGCTCAGCGTCAGCAAAACATCACGTACTCAGCAACGGTCTCTGGCTCAGGGTCTAACATGTGACACCCAAAAGAGCAAGGGGCACATGTCAGCAAGTCTACAAGAGACTTGTGCAAGGAAACTGAAAGTGGAGGTAAAACAACCTAGCAGTTCTAGCATGATGTAATGACATGGCAGTTAAAGTATGAGTGCAACATGTAAAGTAAAGTACGAGCATGGCATTTAAACATGGCATGGATGACAAGTTTTCACAAGAACATTCACAAGGACAAGTACAAGTCAAGTAAGCACGTCGTGCATAGAGATTACGCCTTTTGGCTAGAGTGGCTGCGTGGCCAACTCCTAGCTCAAGTGATCGCTTATCCCTACCCCTCCACGTGTATCGAGCCAGGGCCTTACCCCCGAACGCGTATGCTCGCTTCTGGATCACGAGCCAGGAAGTGTTTTTCATGATGGCATAGGGGTGCACCTAGCCTCAACAAGGAAATCGGGCATTGGTTTTTGACCAACACATGAGGCCCGCTTCTGGATCACGAGTCCAGGAAGTATTTTTCATGATGGCATAGGGGTGCACCTAGCCGGACAAGGAAGTACAAGTAATGTAGCGTGTGCTACGAATGCAACAATCAACTTGGATGACATGTAAGATGCAATGCATGGTAGATAACAGTTTAAGTGCATACAGATAAGGAATTTAAACATGGCAGTTAACAATGCATGAATGACATGGCAGTGTGACAGATCTAGCTTCGTTGTCAAGCTAGATCTTAAAGTTGCGTCTAGACAGCTATCATTTCACTGTCTAGTCTCTTTTACGCTAAAAGCAAGAAGTGGCCTAAAACATGGCCCTAAGCAAAAGTTGGCAAGTTTCACTTGCCTAAGAAATAACCAAGTCATGATCCCGCTCAATCAGCCCGAGTCTACCTATGTGCTCACAACGCAAACCAGCATACAGTCCCAATTTATTATTCTTTATTAGTGAGTTACAAAACAATCAAGGACTACGAGTTTTAAGTTGATTAACAGGCAATGTTGGGATTCCTACGGAGAGAAACTTACCTCAACACGACGCGAGAGCTACTCTGACGTCGGGTAGCGATGCCAGGGGTTGGACTCTGGCAGTGTGAACGGTACAGAACGACGGATACTCTGTGATAAAACACGCACGAATAAGTTTGTAACTACGAACTAGAATTATTACTCAACTCTAAAACGTCTAACGCCAAATTTTAATTAAGTTTTCTATCCTAAAATAAGCGACACCTCGATCATTAACAATTAACACATGAACTGCAACCAGTTGCTAGTACGAACAATACACAACAATCATATTAAGCAACCTATGCTAACACGTTAACTAAAAGTTGTGTAAACAAGTTATCCGCCCTACGAATATTCATGTTAACATCAACTTCATTAAGCTACTACTTGTTAATTGGGGTTAACTTACTGTACAACATCATTAGCATATAGTCGCATGCACGAGTTAACAACCCTAAGAATAATCAATTATAATCTATATTAATGTTACTAAGCATGCCAAACAACATCTTTATTAAGCTACTTAGCTGATCATCACATACAAGTTATCCTCCATACTGTTTAGCATGCCAACATCAGATTCTTAGGTCCATTAGCTGATCAAAATATAGCTGTCCCAAAAATCTATTAGCAACTGAACCTAGGGTAGCATATAAGATGGGTTAAATCTAAAAGTTTAAGATCCACAGCACTACTCTCATACCTATGTGTGATTATACATCTTTGTTCATGCACCTATATAGCATTAAGTAATTATAACACTAATAGCAATTAACATTAAGTAATTAAGACACTTAATAGCAAGGGACTCACTGTTATAACCTATGCTTGCATATGGAAGCCTGGTCTGAGGTGGAGCGCGCAGGGGAGGGGTCGACGGCTCGAGGAGAACGACGAGATCTGATATGACGCGTTGCGACGCTGTGAGAACACCAAAACAGCGAGATGCCGCTGTTTCAGAAGAAACGAAGGCCTGAGGGCTGCTGTCAACAGCACAGAGGTCAAGGGGAGTCGACGGCGGAGGGGAGAGGCCGCGGCGGCGGCGGCAGCGGCGACGGCGGCCGTCGCTGCTTGCTGCAGTGATTTCTGCCGGCTGCTGTGCGAAAACAGCAGGAATGCGGGCTACTCCGGCGGTCTTCGGCGAGGATACGACGGTCTGAGGTGGAGGAAGGTTGGGGGAAGGGAGAGGGGACCGGTCGGCGGTGGCCTGGCCACCGTACGTGAGTCGAAGGGGTGAAGAAGTCGGCTTCTTAGGGGTTTTGCGAGATAAAGAGAGAGGGCCGGCGGCTATCTCTAGTTGATGAGAAAAAGTTGAGAACTAGGTTATTATTTAAGGAAAAGGCTCACGTGACTAGGGTTGTGGAAAAAAATTATAATAAACCCTAGGTCTATCTAATATAGAGTATGTGCTTAGGTCTAGGTAGGGTTGGTTTTGGGTCAGAATAGCTATCAACAACATTAAAAGCCCACAACTCTACCCCCCCTCTCTCACCTGTGTACATGTGGCCAAGGTAAGGCTAAATCAAATTCTGGTGTAAGATTTTATTAATCAATTATCAGAGAAATTATACAATGAAACTTAGGCTAAAAATTATAACATGTTGGGCCAAAAAGTGAAAATAGGACAAACGAAGCCCAAAAATTGTGAAATAAATACTGGGGCGACCGGGTCGACGAGAGAAAGAAAACTAAGGAGACGGATCACAATTTCGATGACGAGGCACGAAATTAAAAATAAAAGAGTCTCACGACAAAAGTGAAAATCGTGACGTCTCATCAAACAAAGTCAAATCGTGGGAGAACGATCCGTGAAATGACGTTCCAAATCAACACCATAATTTTAATACTCTCAGAGAGGGTCACATCGGCATATCGCACTATAGGGTTTGGATACAGACACGATCTAAAATAATTACGTGCACGAACAAGACTACGTGCACAAAAAGCGTACATAGAATACGGGGTCCAAAAGCGATAGTGATCCCAAGTTGAGCACACGTCGGGGGTGGCTAACTAAGGATGCAACCAAGGTGCTACGGCCCAATCAACTCAACGACACGACTCACATACCAAGCACAAAACCAATCAAGTACTCGAAATTCCTATACGCACAGCCGTATAACGAATAATGAGTACTGACCGTTACAACCAGAGAGATGCCGAGAAGGCCAGGTGCCTTACTCTGGCTTTAATGAACAACAATCTGCAGAGAAAGCATGAACATCTGGATGTTCAAAGCATGCTTCTCAATGCAGAGGAATTGTTTGGCAAGCGGTCAAGAGCTGCCAAATTTGAAGCCACGAGCAACCTCTGGGGAACTAGGATGGAAACGGGCCCTGTGCAAGATCATGTGATTAAGATGATCGGGTAAGTGGAAGACGCTGCCAGTTGGGTTTTGTCCTGGACAATGAGATGTCCATGGACATCATCCTTAAGTCTTTGACCCCAGACTTCAAACCTTTCATTACTAGTTTCATTATGAACAGTATTGAAACGGATCTTTTCGGCCTCCTCAACAAGCTTAGGCAGTTTGAGGAGATCGAGAAGAAACCGACTGTGTTGGTTCTTGGCTCTGCTTCTTCAGACTAGCCGAAAGGCAAGGGTAAGAAGAGGCAGGTCCCACAACCAGCCAAGGTGAAGAAGGGGAAGAAGAAGGCAAAGGGGGCTCCGTCCAAATCCGAATGCTTTCACTGCCATAAGATAGGCCATTGGAAGAGGAGCTGCAAGTTTTACCTTGCAGAAAAGAAGAAGGGGCATTCTAATGCCTCTACATCAGGTACAACAAATTCAATTTAATAAAGTATAATTATTTCCATAAATAATTTATCACATAGTATGAGATACTAAGACATCTGTGTAATGTATACAGGTGGCTAATATGAAGCAGCGGATGGAAGAAGTTTCGAGGGCGGTCGGCATCTGAACAATCGTTACTGCTGGGGCCGTGCGAGGACTTCAAGAGACGTGAAGAAGAAGAAACTGATACTTATTTCCTTTTATGAATAAAATGTATCGTTCCTTAAGTTAAAACAATGATTGAGTGTTTAACGCTCAAGGTTTATTATGATAAACACATTATGATTCATTTTATGAATCATTGCTTTTATAAAATGTCTCGGGAAATGTGCTTCTTTTGAAATTGTGATTTGTTGCGAATGGCTTAAATTTCTGTGAATGTGGCTGTCTGAGCTAGTTGCATTAATCCTCGAGCTGTCATGAGAGCTTCTAAATAATTTGATTGTTTGGAGATGATTTAATATTCTAGCCAGTCGATAGTTAAATATAAGTTCCAGGAGCGTATAAATTGTGTATGATCACAATTATATGCATGTTAAGATTGATTCTTAATTCAAACTACATTTGATTCTTAAGAGTTATTATTAAATGTAGTTAACGGAAAAGTACTAAATAGGACGTTTGACTGAGTAAGTTAATATCAAGATTCCTTAAACCGATCTTGATATGACTCATTCATCAAACCCAACCTGACACTGGTACGTTCTATCTAAGCACTTCTCAATTGGTTATGCTTGTCATATATATTCTAAATATGATTTAGATATATAGTAGAAGCATTTAATTAGTTAATTCTTAAAGTCAGTGGGAGCTAGCTCATGTACTTAGCTCCGATTTCTCGGACTAAGTAAAAAGGTTTCCAACTTATTCAAATCATTTATATAAGACATTGCATCAAAATAATTTTGATTTAATCGAATATATAGAGACTTAAGGTGTCATTTATGTACTTGACATAATGACACAAAATAATTGGAATGAGCCAAGAATGACTTATAGAAATGTTAGACCGTACATCAAGATTGTATGAGCTATTGTTAGCTATACAAAGAAAAGAAAATTGATCCAAATCATTTTTCAAGGATCAACCTTGTGTGATCAAAAGATGTATGAATAAAAATACATTAAAATGCATTATAAATACTCGTTAGTAAATACACTCTTAGGATTAGCATGTGCAGTCCAATGTGACTGATATGCTATAACGGTATGAGATACTGAGATAAATAGCCTAAGTGCAAGTGGGAGATGTAGGAGGATATATGCCCACAAGGCAATTTATCCTAAGTATACGTCTTGTTAAGATATAATATGGTATCCATTATCCTAAGTATAATTTCGAATGAATAACATACTTAGATAATGTCTATAGACTTATAGTTATGTCCTTACGTATCCAGATAAGATCTCGATTATGAGTAGTAAGTGACAGAATAGAAACTTAAGTCTTAAATGGTTCGTGGTTATAGATATGTCGAGAATTGGATATCGGCACATCGGACAGACCACTGTGTCTTTGTCTTACTTAGGGTAATGATGATCTCATAGTCATTCGACTTGGTGAAGTCGAAGATGAGACACATGTGCTCATTAGAGAATGAGTTCACTGAACGACCAACTTAGAGTTATTAAATGGTTAACTTTAACTAAACTGTCTATAATAAGTCTAGGGTGATGATAGGTAAGCTGGTCCTTAAGACCCGAAGTCATTTGTACGAACCTGTGAGTGAACAGTGTTGCTTAGACCTATGATCTAGCTTTGTGGCTAGGCCTGCTGAAAGATCTTAGGTTGGGTTACACCTGAAGCTCTCGAGACGAGTAGATGACTAAGATGAGATTCGTCTCTTCTGTTAAAGGGAAGTTAGTGTCACAGGCTCAGTACGGTCTTTGTGTTAATCCTCGACCGGGGTACGTTGTAAGATGTACAACATGTATACAACAGAGACCGCTGTATACTGACCAATGTTGTCTAATAGAGTTGACAGTAAACCGTACCCTAGCCCAACAGCGACACCGTCTTGACGAAGGGACTTTAGCTAAGGGTATTCATCACTGACACAGTCAATGTGAACCCAACGATACTTTTGTCAATGTCGATCACGTTATGATGATTCTGAAATAGGGACGACAACTACTGATTGTGGTGACCGTCGTCTAGGGGTTTCGAGCCCCAACCTGTAGTAAGGTCAGGCTGCAGGGTCTCACACCGAGTAGTATTTGTGTCTTAGTAATAGGAAGATTTATAAGAGGAATTCATTCGATGAAATGGAATAGTTAAGTTCACAAGCCAGTTGTGAGACTAAGTCGTAGATGGGAACAATGTTGCATTCGATGCAAACAAGATTAAACGTGTCGTAAATTGGTTACGACAATATTTGTAGGAACAAAAGCATTGGAAAGGGTTACCTGGTTGACGGGATCGTCCTGGTCTAAATGCAGGTTTAAACTGCGTCCAAAACGGATCTCAAACGAGCCCGAAAACGCAAAAACAGTCAAAGGCAAGAGTGGGCAAGACCCACTTGGGCAAGCAAGTCCACCAGCAACTTAAGTTAATTAGGGTTTTTTGAAACCCTTTTGAAGTCTATGAAAATTGACATTTTGCCCATCTTTGGGCAATTGTTTGAGGGGTCAAACGAAGTCGGAATTTGTTGTCGTTCGTTCCTGCACGTTTATCATTCGAAGCCCTTTGAAATGATAGCTTGTTTGGTGTCTAAAGTTTAATGGATGAAGAGATTTACTTCGTTGAAGTTAGCCTTTGTGAAAGGCTTACTAAACTTCAATTAGCCAAATTAAATCTCTATTCTTTAATATTTGTCCCACATTGTTCGCAACGAAAAGAAAGGTGCCGACTCCCTATATAAATAGGGGTGCACTCTCTTCGTTGAAAAACACACCAAGTCTTCGATCGAGTAGCTCCGGATTTTGAGCAAGTTCGATCTACGACTTAAACTGTTCTTCCTCTCTTCTTCCTATTCTCCCGACGAGTCCTAGCAAGACTACGAAGGGAGTTTTGGATTCGGATCCAGACGTCTAAGACGTAGGTCTGCTCAATTGAAACCTTCTACCACAAGTGATCGGCTCGGAGGCGGGTGTCGGCTCGGGTGGATCAGTTTGAAGGTGCGAGGCGGCTCGGGTGGATCGAGTCAAGGCGGTTCGGTTACAAGGAGCGTAAGAAGCCGGTGCAGTACATCTTTCTCGCCCCAGTGTTGAGATTCCTGGGTATGTTCTTTAAAGCTTTTTAGTGTAATTTAATTTCGTCGCAGTAGGATAGATCCCTCTTGGGGTGGTCAGATCCACCCCAAGTTGGCATAGATCGAGCTAAGTTCTGGCTCTCTCAGGGCCTAGCTAAAATGTTTAGCTAGCTTGTTTTATTTTTTGTTGCACTTTATGCCTCTGTGGTCCGTCCGACTTAGGACGGGCACAGATCCGAGCTTCTAGGGTCCGCCAAAACCCTTCAGTATGAACATCCTGAAAATGCTAGTTTGAACATGTATAATGTATAGAACTGATATTACATCCATTTAAAATAGGACTGCCATGCTAATCTAAAATCTGTTCTTACTACTTAGAAATAGAACTGCCATGCTAATGTTACTTCTGTTTGAATTGCTTAGAAATGTTAATTGTTCATTCATTCTTAAATGCTTTAACTGCCATGTAATTGCTTTTGAAAACTTTGCCGAGGGTCAATTCTACTAACATTTTATATCTTGCCGAGCGACCCTCGCTGAAGTATATTTCCTCGTCTTCTATCTTGTGAAATATACGTCAGGTTTGAGACAGAGGAGCATACTTGAGACTGAGCAGGTTGATCAAAAGTACCTGGACGCTGAGATCCACTGCTGAGGAACGACGTGCTTTCGCAACAACGCTAAAGATTAATATTTGTCGTTGTAATCTCATTCAATGTAATTTCTTTTGATGTAAATGTTTCTAATGGCCATGTTAGGCCTTATTTATGTACATGTAATTCTGGATGCTGACTTTGTAATAATGATGACCTTTATTGTTCTGAGTTCACATGCAATGACCTGAGATGTTGTAATCACAGACGATTATCGTGCTTAGGTCAAAGAAGGAAGGAAAAAAGTACTTCTTTTTTTGCTTTAAGCATATGCAGACCGCTCGCGTCCTCGCTCCCAAGTATAATGGGAAGCAGTGCATGACATTATATCTTTGAGCTGCTAAGTCTTCATCTTAAGCCGCCTTCCTCTCTTCGTCCAAACCCACTCGGTCCAAGTGGCAGGTCCACTCGATCGAGTGAACTGGGAACTCTGGACAGTTCTCACTCTTTGCATCTCTTCTTCTTTCCTCTTCTTTAGACTTCTTCTTTGGCACCTCAAGTGTGTCATCAAGAGTCTTCTTGGTGCTCCCACTTCGCCGATCATCCACTTGACTCCAATTTGCTCCGATTTTGCTCCAAATCCCTGAAATAAGACCAAACACTCTCAAAGTCAAATAGTCCTAAGTAATTGTACAAAAGCATATAAAATGAGGAACTGGAGGGTGAAATGCGTCATGAAAATATGCAACTAATCATGCAAAATAGGAGCATATCAGAAATTCCAACAGTTTTACCGGAGAGGTAATTTCAAACCAAGGAATAAATTTGTTTCTATTAATGATTCTTCTTTGTGTTTCAATTGCAATAAGCCAGTGCACATCAAGATAGATTGCCCCTTGCTTAAGAACAAGGAGAAATGGAAAGCTCCCAAGTACAAAAAGGGAGATGCATACAAAGGGAACAAGAAGAAGAAGGGACTCGTAAGAACATGTGATGATTCTAGCGAGGATTCTAGTTGCGATGAATCCGATGAGGATTAAGGAGAGGTAGCTCACACATGCTTCATGGCTAAGGGGAAGCTCTCCAAAGGACACATCTAGTGAAAGTGATAGCGACACCGATGAGGTAACCATGAACGACCTTAGATTAGGTAGTGAACAATTATTTGAGAATTATCAAAAATTGTTCTATAGATATATGATTGCTAAGGACAATCTTGCTAGTGTAGCTACTTCTTCTAAGAACTTTGATATGAATATTAGTCACAATTCTCGTAATGCTTTAATTAAGGAGAAAGCTTCTTTATCTTCTCAAACTGATTGCTTGAGAAATGAGGTAATATCTCTCAAGTCACATTTGGACAAAGTCTAAGTTAGTGATTGTGATGACATTGAGATTGAAACACTTTGATCTCAAAACACACTTATGGAAAATGAGAATGTTGTTCTGAAAACCCAAGTTCACGAGCTCAATATACATGTATCCACCTTGGATACTAATCTCTCTTCACTTGTGAAGAAATATAAGGTCATGTCCTCCAATGTTGATAGATTCAACAAAGGGGAGGACAAATTTGACACAATTTTGGAAAACCAACTTCCACCAAATTACCGCAGAGGACTTGGATACTTTAAGGATAATGCTTCCACTTATCGTACATCTTATAGTGGAGCTACTATTAATTTTGTAAGGCCATACTCCGATGCATCCAAAAGTGGAGCATCAAAACTCTTGGGTAGTACATCTACCAAAACTAGCACAATTTCGGTGACACCCTCTTTTGGAAAGAAACCCACCATGGGTGGACAACCAAAGAAGGGATATGTATATATGTACACATGCATCCAACCACGTAGGAGAGCACCTACACATGTTGCTTATACTAATGATGAGTTTTATTCATCACACCCTCGTCCACGGGCCAACACACATGTGAGAAATTCACATGGCCGCACCCCCACTCATGCGCATGGTTATGCACAACCACCGCATGGACATGGTTATTCACATATTTATCCACATGCTTCACATGCTTATCATGCTTCACATTCATATGCTCCTATTGCATATAAGCCGAATGTGAAAAATTATATGAATGTTCACAATGCATGCACACATCATGCAAGATCATATGGTATGAATCATGATACCCTCACATATATCATTCACATACTCATGCACGTCTAAATGAATATATACCTTCTCATGCTCACATGTCGCATGCTCCTACTAGATATTCTCCTCCAATGCATGCACCTATGAGGCATAGGACTCCCAAGAGTCATTTGATTTGAAGTCCTAAAATACTAGCATGTCCGATAAATGAATGTATATGCAATCATACTTTAGGGATGTTGTAGATAATGTGAATTATGTTGGAAAGCCAAGTCCACTTGGACTTGGTTTCCGAATGGCTAATCCACTTGGACCCAACATGCTTGGGTACAATGTGCTTATGATATACTCTATAGGTATCCAAGAAGAGAAACATGGCAATATGGGAAAAGATTGCTCTAAATGCAAAGGAAAGGATACTCGATAGCAGGTGTTCCAAATATATGACGTGAGAACAAGGTTTGATCTCTGAGGCTATCCGCATCAAGAATGGCAGAACAGTTACATTCGGAGGCAATGAGAAGGGATCCATCATAGGAATTGGTAAAGTTGGTAATCTCTCTAAACCTATCATAGATAATGTTTATCTTGTAGAATGTTTAAATCACAATCTTATATCTATTAGTCAACTTTGTGACAAGGGTTACAAACTTAACTTTGGTGATAGATTGTGTAGTATTTTTGATAATACTAATAGTAATGTACTGTTTAGTGGTACACGCCAAAAGGATATTTATATTTTGGATTTTCCACATCAATGCTTGGTTGCTCGCACTAATGAACAACTTTTATGGCATCGACGCTTTGGTCATGTACAATTCAAGCATCTTCATAAGTTGTCCTACCACAACCTAGTTAGAGGGTTTTCGAAACATTCTTTTAATAAGAAAAGTTTTTGTGATTCATGCCAATGACGCAAGCTCCATAAATCTTCATTTAAGATTAAAAATGTAACATCTACTTCTAAGCCACTATAGCTTTTACATTTAGATTTATTTGGGCATACTAGAGTCGCGTCCTTAGAAAATGCATTCTATAGACTTGTAGTTATTAATGACTTCTCTAGATATGGGTGACGTTCTTGAATAGTAAGAATTAGGCACTTGAGCAATTTGTTATTCTATCTAAGAAAGTTCAAAAGATTGAAGGCACGTCCATTGTCATCATTCGTAGTGATCACGGATGTGAATTTGATAATGAACTATTCTCTAATTTTTATGATGAGAACATGATAACTCACATATTTTCCTTCCCTTGTAATCCACCACAAAATGGTGTTTTGGAAAAAAAAAAATAGAATACTCATTGAGTATGCATGCACTATGCTTAGTGATAGTCGCATGTGTTCACAATTTTGGGCGGAAGCCATTCATACCGCGTGATATGTGCTAAATAGGATACTTGTGAGACCCCGTACGAACAAAACTTGTTATGAATTACTTTATATAAAAAATTCCTCAAGTACGTTATTTCTGTGTTTTTGGTTCTAAATGTTTTATTAAGAACACACACTAGAATTTAGATAAATTTGATTCACGTTCCGATGAAGAAATATTTATTGGATACTCCGATCGTAGCAAGACCTACCGGATATTTAATAAAAGAACCTTAACGGTTGAAGAATCACTTCACATTTCTTTTTATGAGAACTTTGATGTTCCATTATCTCAACTTGATGAGAATATTAAATTTTTGTGTGATTCTTTGAATAATTTCAAATTAAATGATTCTATTGTGACTAACTCTTCTAATGATGGAATTGAGTTTGTTTCTAATGATCAAGGGTTACCCAAGACATTTTCTACGGTTCCAAACCATCCCCATGATCAAGTGATAGGTAATGCTGAAGATGGAGTCTATACAAGGCCAAGGGTAGAACGATTTGCACATTGTGCTTTCATCTTAACCATGGAACCAAAGAGCATTGAAGAAGCTTGTAAGGATAGCTCTTGGATCATTGCTATGGAAGAAGAACTCATCCAATTTGAAAGGAACAATGTTTGAGTGTTAGTTCATCCTCTGGAAGATCACAATATCATTGGAACAGAGTGGATCTTCAAAAACAAAACGGATGAAAATGAAGTTTCATCCGGAATAAGGCAAGGTTAGTAGCACAAGGTTACCGGCAAGAAGAAGGTCTAGATTTTGAAGAATCTTTTGCTCCGGTAGCTAGATTAAATCTGTTAGACTTTTATTGTTATTTGCATCATTTAAGAATTTTAAACTTTTTCAAATGGATGTAAAAAGTGCATTTTTGAATAGACATGTAGTTGAAGAAGTATATGTGTCACGCCCCGCTTCCCAAAATGGACGGAGGCGAAGCGTGACTAAGGCCCGCTTAGGCCAGAGCTGAGAAGCTCGGACCCAATAAGCGTCTGTAGGGGTACCATTTTTAAAGTTTTAGGTTCTTGCATTAATAAAGTACGAAACAACAGAAAGTACAGAAAGGAAGTTGCATTCATTAAATTAGAGATATAATATCCAACGAGTACAAATTCTAAAAAAAGCCTAAGCATGGCAACTGAATATTTAAAAGCAAACTAAAAGCAGTAACCTCTGAAAGTGACGACTAAAAAGACCTCTAGATCTGGTCCTCGTCGAGCACGTACTCTGGGTCGACGTCCTCGGCTCCTCGTACTCCAGTGAGTCTGCCTCGTCCATGAACTCTGGCTAAGCACCTGCCGTACAGCACCAAAAGAAGGAACTGTACGTCAGGTAAGGTCTACAAAAAGGGTTAGACCAAACTGCAAGTGCATCAACTTTTAAACAACGATTTACTGGTTGATTAGCATGCTGGGGTTATAACTGAGTAACAAAAGAAGTAACGTAGCAGGAAAGTAAAGCGTAACAAGTAGTAGTCGTAGCGTGTGCTACCGACTACGGGACTATCCTAAAGGTGTCAGGACAAGACGGAACTAGACACGACAAGACAGACACGACACGACACGTGAGACACGAAGGGTTCACGCCTTACGGGTTGAGGGGGATCAGACCCTCTCCCCGTGTGCACGCTCAACCCTACCCCAAACCCAGGAACTCAGGACAAGAAGTACATAGATCACTTCCGCTAGGGAAGCACCTGAAACGCCCGTAGGCTTTTTGGATCACCGAGATCACTCCCGCAAGGAGAGCATCTAAAACGCCCGAAGGATTTTTGTATCACGGAGATCACTCCCGCAAGGAGAGCATCTGAAACGCCCGAAGGCTTTTTGTATCACAGAGATCACTCCCGCAAGGAGAGCATCTGAAACGCCCGAAGGCTTTTTGTATCACGGAGATCACTCCCGCAAGGAGAGCATCTGAAACACCCGAAGGCTTTTTATGTAACAGGGACAAGACACGACCAGTGTACGGGAGAGTTATTCTAGGGTGTCCACACGCACGCACACACATGATATCCCTACGATATCAAAAAGTTGTTGTTGTCAGGCTCAGACTTTGTCGTCAAGTCTGAGCCGTCAGGAGTCGTCCCGGATGCTATCATTTCACGTCAGGTTCTTTTTGTTCACAGTTATCAATTCTAACCAACTAAGGCCTAAGTACGGCCAAAAGTGCAAGTGGATACACTTGCCTGCGATGGCGAATGCGTCGTCCTCCCGAAGCGCCTCGGATATGGAAGACGTTAGTACACCCTTGTAGGGGATGTACGAGGGAATACGGACCTCGAACGTCGCGTACACGAAGTCGTACGGAAAGGGAATATGTTCCCTTGCGGAGAGGATCACTAGATGAGTGGGAAAGTTGCATTATATATGCATAAGTGCATGCGACATATGGCTAATAAAGGGGGAATATCTTAAGCTTATGTTGTACCATGCATATGGTACAACTTAAGCTTATAATGTGCCATGTATCATGGTACACCTTAATTAAGTTGTTCCAAAGGAACAACTTACCCTAAAATAACTACCTTGGGGGCTATAAATAAGACCCAAGGGTAAGCCATTTCTTACACCTTTTGCATGGCATTCTTGCATGCATTTTCATCCTAGCGATGCTCTGCCGAAATGCTTCCTCTCTTTCTTTATCCAAGTTCTTAATCTAAAGTAGAGATTTAGATTGTGGATTTAGTAGCCTTACTCCGTTCGTGAGAAGACTCGATCCGTCGTGGCGAATCCGAAGGCGAAGTTCGTAGACTACCGTGCCGCATACGTAAGCGTAAGTCTAAACTTCATATTATCGATCCTAACTCTGTTTTGGTAGGATCCAACATTGGTATCAGAGCCATATGGGTTCGCCCCGGTCAAACCGTCGTCCCGTCGAAACTATGAACGAGTCGTTGTCTTTTTCACGAATGGGTCTCCTACCATTACGGATATGGTAGGAACACTTCGTGACGGAGAGAACGCAGCGGTTGTTCTTTTCACGTTAGGGTCTCCTATCATTACGGATATGGTAGGAACTCTCCGTGACGGGAAGAACCGACCGTTCACGTAGTATGTTATTCATTTTTGGCACACGGCCATTAGGAAATAACTAATTTCTCGACGAACGGGTGCTTCATCGACGAACGGGTGCTTCATCGAGGAAGATGATGGTAGTTATTTTCCATCGGGTAAGATGAAATTTGGTGCATGTGCACCATGGCCAAATGGGCCATGAAGGCCATGCACCCCCCCTCCACTTGCGGAGGGGGTTGGCTACGGCCAATAACCACCGGCGACCACCCCATCAAGGGGGAGGAGTGTGTGCGGCAACCCCATTCAAGGGGGTGGCCGGCCATGGCCAAAGGGGCCATGGCCGGCCAATGCCCAAAATGGCCTTGGCCATGACCGGCCATGGCCAAGCCATGGCCGGCCATGGCCAGGCCGGCAGTGGCCGGCAAAGGCCAGGCCGGCCAGGCCGGCCCTGGCAGTGGCCAGGGCCGGCGCCCTGGCCTCGGCCAGGGCCTGGCCGGCCCTGGCAGAGGCCAGGGCCAATGCCCTGGCAGAGGCCAGGGCCTGGCCGGCCCTGGCAGAGGCCAGGGCCAATGCCCTGGCAGAGGCCAGGGCCAATGCCCTGGCCTCGGCCAGGGCATGGCCGGCCCTGGCCGGCCTCGGCCAGGGCAGAGGCCCTGGCCGAGGGGTCAGGGCCCCTGGCCGGCCAGGGCAGAGGCCCTGGCCGGCCCTTGGCCAAGCCCCGGCCAGGGCAGAGGCCCTGGCCGGGAAGATGTTGCAGAAAAAAAATTGGTCGACCAATTTGGTGTTTTTGGTCGACCAATCCGACAGAAGGTCTGGGTCGATTGCAAACTTGCCTACTGACCCATACGGGGTGACAAAAGGCCTTGGCCAAACTTGAATGTGCCGATTAGCCCATACGGGGCTAACCACAATAACAACTAGTCCATACGGGGCTAACGTTTTAATGAAGTTTTTCATTGGGCTCTACTCCTTGAAGACTAGCCATAGTGCTCTACTTCATGCGAGATTAGCCAAGTCATTGTGCTCTACTCTACGGATATTAGCCAATGTACTTATGAAATTGTGCTCTACTCCTTGAAGATTAGCCGTAATGCTCTACTTCATGCGAGATTAGCCAAGTCATTGTGCTCTACTCTACGGAGACTAGCCAATGTACTTATGAAATTGTGCTCTACTCCTTGAAGATTAGCCGTTATGCTCTACTTCATGCGAGATTAGCCATGTCATTGTGCTCTACTCTACGGAGATTAGCCAATGAACTTATCACATTGTGCTCTACTCTACGGAGATTAGCCAATGTGTTTTCAAATTTTTTTTTTGAAAAACGTATTTTCAAATAGGTTTTGTCCCGTCCTTAATCGGGATAGCGCAATTTAGAATTCCAAGTCCTACCACGATCTGGCCATGGTTATCTAACCCATGGGTGTGTAGAACAGGTCTCGTGGCTTGGCAATTGTTGCGTTAAAATTCTTTGCGCAAACTCTCACCTATTCCATTTTGAAAGATATGTTTTTCAAAATTGATTTTCCGCTGCGAAGTACTATAAGAGTACGATTGTTTGATAAGTGATGGGGGAATATTGAAGGTTGTTCTAGATGGTGATTGGAATCATAGAGACCTTTTCGATTCTAGAACAACATCTTCAATATTTTTCGAAAGTAACTTATCAAATATAATATAATTCCAAGTGGGATTTGAATTTTTAGAACTATCCAAATGGGATATTCTATTATCATTTCAAGTGGGAGTTATATTTTAAGAATTTTTTATACAATGTTTTGATCGAACCTTCGGTTTTGTGTCTTTTTGCAGCATTTTAAAAGTAAAATGTCTTCCGTTTCAAAGAATATCGTCGCTGAGTTAAACAAAGGTGAAAAACTCAACGGCGATAAGTACAATCTTTGGTCCATAAAGATACAATACGTTCTAGAGGAGCAAGAAGTGCTCGAAACTCTAAAGAACGTTATGATTGAACCCGAGTTGGGCACTACGGCCCAACACCGACGAGACAAGGAAGCTTTTGATACTTGGTCTCGGAAGAATAAGATAGCGCGCATTACGTTATTAAGCAGTATGGCTGATGACATAATGCGCATCTTCCGAGAACATGACCTAGCCATGGACATATGGTCCAAACTAGAGGAGAAGTTCGGTGGCACATCGGTGTCCAAACTTCGCGCCTTAACTATAAGGTTCGATACATATAAGAAACGTCCAGATCATTCCATGGAGAAACATCTGCGACATATGGCGAACCTTATCTCGGAGTTAAAGGACGCAGGTCATGTGCTCATCGATGAGCAACAAATCCAAGCAGTCATACGTTCCCTACCAAATGGGTGGGATCAGATGAAGATGCATCTCACTCATAATGAGAGCATCAAGACCTTCAACGATGTTTCCAAGCACCTCGAATTAGAGGAAGAGCGGCTTGCGGCTGCCAAGCCAAGTGCAGAAGTGCACATGGTTGCTAGTTCCTCACACGAAGAAAAGAAACGTAAAGATCGTTCGAAGTCTTCTAATGAACGTAATAAGCAACCTGAGTCTACCAAGGAACCCAAACATAAGGGTGGGCACAAGAAATGGCACAAGAAGATAGACTTGAAAAGGATCAAGTGCTTCAAGTGCAACAAGCTCGGTCACTATGCTCGTTCGTGTACGAGTGGAAGTGACGAGGTAACTTGTAATACTAGTTACATATGTGTTTCTAGTTCACTATTTCTTGCAGAATCTAATCCATTTTGGGATTATTGATTCAGGTTCCACCGACCACATAGCAAAGGACAGACGGTCCTTCGTGGAGTATCACCGGATACCCCAAGGAATGAAGTGGATCAATGTAGGAAACAACACACGTGTTGAAGTGAAAGGCGTTGGGACTCGCAAGTTAGTCTTGGACAACGACCGCAGTCTCCTACTTCATGATGATCTCTTCATTCCATATATTCAAAGGAATATTAAAACTGTGGTCAATTTAATGGGTCTTGATTATAGTTGGTTCCTTCATGATTGTAATATGGACCTATTTTTGTAATAATTCCTTTTTTGGTACTGGGTTTGTATTTCAAAGAATTTATTGTAATAAGTATAATGTATGATTCCTCATGTAATGAAAATTTCCTTGTGACAAATTCTTTGACTAATGAGTCTAATATAATTTGTTGGCATACAAGGCTTGGTCATATTGGACCATCACGTATGGATAGATTTGCCAAACGTGGCCTTCTATCAAATGTTTCAAAGGTTGAAATGTCGACCTTTGAACATTGCCTTGTGAGGAAATCTTGTCGCAAGCCGTTTGGAACCGGCACAAGGGCCGAGGTTCCATTACAGCTTATCCATTCGGACATATGTGGTCCGATGAATGTCAAGACAAGACGCGGGAAGTCCTATTTCATCACTTTTATTGATGATTTCACCCGATTCGGTCATATCTATTTGATATCCCACAAAAGTGAAAGCACTAAACCTGCTTTAAAAACTATATGAGTTTAGTGGAGAATCAATTAGATCGCAAGATTAAGGTCATGCGAACCGATAGGGGCGGTGAATATCAATCAAAAAGTTTAAAGGAACTTTGTGATGAAAAAGGCATAGTACATCAGGTAACTATGCCTTATACTCCTCAACAAAACGGTGTTGCAGAAAGGAGAAATAGGACTTTAATGAAAAATGGTCCGTTCAATGATGACGCAAGCTAACTTGCCAATCACCTTTTGGGGTGATGCATTATTGATGGCCGCTTTCATTTTGAACCGCGTACCCTCGAAATCAGTTAGCTCCACTCCTTATGAGTTGTGGAACCAAAGGTCTACTGACTTAAACATTTTGAAACCTTGGGGTTGTGCATTCTACGCACATATTTCCTCCCATAAGTATGGCAAACTTGGGCCAAGGGGAAGGAAATGTATCTTTATACGATACGCAGAAAACTCCAAAGGTTATATTTTTGTTAGTCAGGAAGACAATGGTGGGCTAATTGAGTTTGAGTCGAGGGATGTCACTTTCTTGGAAAACGAGTTTCCAAGACAGGGCGAGATAAGTCAGGACTTATCTCTGTTTGAGATTTATGATCAAAAAGGATTACCTCATTCGAGTGGGAGAATTCTTGGTGAAGATGAAAATACACGTTTCAACCTTCACCAATGGATTATACGAATGACGATTATCCTATTCCAAACGGGAATAATGATCCAAGTGGGAGCAATTCTAACGACATTTCAAGTGGGAGTGATATTAGAATTGATCTAACTTCGAGTCAACAAGGACTTGAAGAATCTCAAATACGACGTAGTAATCATACAAGGTTGGTTGAAATTTCCGCAAACCTTTATGATTTTACTATAAGAAAATGACGAGCCTGCTACTTTCAAACAGGCCGTCATTTTGCCCTGCAAAAGACAAATGGATGGAAGCGATGAAGGAGGAATTGAAATCCATGAAAGTTAACCAAGTCTGGGACTTAGTTAACTTACCCAGAGGACATAGAGCAATTGGGAACAAATGGGTTCTCAAGATCAAGCATAAGGCTGATGGCTCTATTGACAGATATAAAGCTCGCCTTGTCGCGAAAGGTTTTACGCAACAGGAAGGGATAGACTACGAAGAGACCTTCTCACCTGTTGTGCGTTTTACCTCGATTCGCCTGATTCTGGCAATGGTAGCTTGCTTAAACCTCGAATTACATCAGATGGATGTAAAGACTGCCTTTCTCAATGGAGAATTGGACGAGGAGATCTATATGGAACAACCAACAGGGTTTGTAAAAGAAGGAAACAAACATAAGGTTTGTAAGCTTCGTAAGTCCATATATGGTCTTAAACAATCCTCGAGGCAATGGTATATACGATTTCATAAAGTTATCAAATGGTTTTACCATGCTTGATGAAGATAACTGAGTATATATCAAGAGGATTAAAAGCAAGTATATTATCATGTCTCTATATGTAGATGACATTTTAATAGCCAGAAATGACAAGGGTTTTTGTGATGAGTATCAAGGCTTGGCTTTCATCAGTATTTGAGATGAAAGGCATAGGAAAAGCCGCATATATCCTTGAAGTTAAGATTTCAAGGAATCGTTCGAAGAAACTTCTTTCTCTTTCACAGGAGACTTATATAAAGAAGGTTCTAAAACGATTTAATATGCAGGACTGCAAGTCCATTGATATTCATATAAGCATATGCGATAATTTATATCTGGAATCGTGTCCAAAGAACCAAAAGGAAAAGGAAATTATGGAAAAATTTCCATATTCCAGTGCAGTTGATAGTCTTATGTACGCTATGGTGTGTACGAGACCGGACATCTGTTTTGCCGTTGGAAATGGTAAGCTGTTACCAATCCAATACATGGCAAGTACACTGGAAAGCGGTTAAGAGGATAATGTGTCTTGTAAGATCAAACACATTGATATCCGATACGAATTTGCAAAAGACTATGATGAAACCAAGAAGGTAGACATAAGGTACATATCTACGCATAAGATGATAGAGGATCAGCTTACGAAAGCGATCCCCAGAAATGTGTTTTATAAACACTTATCATCCCAAGGATTGCGTATGAGCTGAGTTGTACAAATATATATTCCCATGTCTAAGAAATGATCAAAATTAATAAAAGAATAAGTTCTTTTTCCAACATTGCATATGAATTTCTTAAGAAATGTTTGTGTACATTTTTGAAATCTCAGCTGAATTATGTGTATGTCGGACAGATTAAGGTTGGCGCTCTCACATGAGCAACCACTTATCTTATCAGATGGATAAGATAGAGATGAGACTAGTTTAAAGTCAAAATCATTAGACGAATGATTTAGAGTCATGACTTAAACAAATAGTCGAATGAAAGATCTACATCATATGGATGCTTACAAAAGATCTGAGATCTGTATCACAAGGATATTTGAAAGAGATCTCATAGGATTTTTAAATCCTATCTGTCTTATGCAGGATGAGAGTCCGTGAATATTTCACGAGTAGTAAGGGGACTCAAAAAGATAGGCACTGTGGTGTCTGATCTTTTTCATCCGTACAACATCATTAAGACATACTCTCCCTGGGAAAGGAGTGATGCTGTAATACGTGTTCATACCACGTATGCATTTCGACCACTGAGTTAGTAGCAATAGTGTTTGCTATTATGTGAGACTCAAAGGCCATACGGGTCTTAACTCTTACACTCAAGGACTCCAATTGGTTCCTTCAGATTTGACGAGATGATCGCTATCTTAGCGTGTTACTAATGGGCTATGATAATTCGGCTCGGCGGGGCACGTTAGAAAAGCGAATCAAGTCAAGATCAGAAGGTTCGCAAGAAGAGGAAGATTGATTTCATATTCACATTTGGACTTTAAATGATTCAAAGCTGGCCAGCCAATTGTAAATCCAGATGGGATTCAATTGTTGAATCTAAAGTATAAGAAATGTGAAGAAATAATCTAGGATAAAGCATGCGTTGAACTACTCAACTTTGCACCTTCGAGGTCGTTGTGTATCTCTAACAAGTGCACAACAACAGACTCTACGCGCATGACGGTCGCACGGTCTATTTCTCGGTATGATAGATGAAAGAACTAAGAGAAAGACGTTCTCTTACAATCCCCTCAAGTGTGAGTGGGAGATGTTGGATATGGAAGACGTTAGTACACCCTTGTAGGGGATGTACGAGGGAATACAGACCTCGAACGTCGCGTACACGAAGTCGTACGCAAAGGGAATATGTTCCCTTGCGGAGAGGATCACTAGATGAGTGGGAAAGTCGCATTATATATGCATAAGTGCATGCGACATATGGCTAATAAAGGGGGAATATCTTAAGCTTATGTTGTACCATGCATATGGTACAACTTAAGCTTATAATGTGCCATGTATCATGGTACACCTTAATTAAGTTGTTCCAAAGGAACAACTTACCCTAAAATAACTACCTTGGGGGCTATAAATAAGACCCAAGGGTAAGCCATTTCTTACACCTTTTGCATGGCATTCTTGCATGCATTTTCATCCTAGCGATGCTCTGCCGAAATGCTTCCTCTCTTTCTTTATCCAAGTTCTTAATCTAAAGTAGAGATTTAGATTGTGGATTTAGTAGCCTTACTCCGTTCGTGAGAAGACTCGATCCGTCGTGGCGAATCCGAAGGCGAAGTTCGTAGACTACCGTGCCGCATACGCAAGCGTAAGTCTAAACTTCATATTATCGATCCAAACTCTGTTTTGGTAGGATCCAACAGTCCAAGCGTCTCGTCAGTGGTAGTCCGTCTAAAATAGTGCCACGTCGACGGTGTCAGGTCTCATTTTCAGTAATTCCTATTAGGGTTCGTTTGTAGGTTATCGGGACTATCCTATTCGTCAAGAGTCACATTTTGATGTTTCAGCCTAATCGACGATCTATCCTATGTGCACAGTCAATCAAAGTCCGTTCGTCGATTTCTACGTTTGCACAACATTTTAAAAGAGCGAAAAGTAAATTTAGTTCAAATTGTAGTCTTTTAGTTTAGGGTTTGATTTGCTACAATGTGGGTTTCTACAAGTTAGGGGACTGACCTGAAATAACGATCAAGCGGGATCTGACGTCGGGTCTGGAAACGGTAACGAATCGCGTCGCGCCTCCAATTTCGGAACGTCTCGTCGCTTCTTTAGTGTTCACGTGGTCGAACAGAAAGCGTGGCCGTCTCTGCGTTATAAGATTTGTAAGGTTAAAATTTGCAGTTGACAACATTACTACATGTTGCTACTATAACATGGGAATACACTATTGTTATCATTATCATTTATAATAGTTACCTATATACACCTTATCTTAATGCTAACATCTTAACTGCTAAAAACATGTTAACTTAGGCTAATATCATTTATACTAACTGGCATAATCACAAACAATGCATCTATAAAATACTACCCCATATATGTGGGTACTGCTGTGCTTGTGCTAAAAAAACACATATAACAACTATTACAAAAACTTAATAGTTCTAACTTATAATATCCATAAGCTTAATATATAAAAAGACCAGTATATTAATCCAACATATAATATCTCTTGGGTTTACAAAAAAAACTTGGGTTTATCTCTCTTGTAATAACATGTTAACAAAAGCTAGCTGTAATATATAACTTATAATATTCCTTTGGGTTTACGAAAACTATTTACGGTTACTATCTATCCCAACTATTCTCAAGACTTCACCACTTACAAAAACAACTAGACATGAGGTGAAACAATGTATGCACCAAAAAAACTTACTGATAGATGCTAGAGCTTGCATAGGGAGACGACGGAGCGAGCGTGAACGACGTCATTAAGGTCTGCGATGAGGGGGCTTGGTTGAAGGCTGCGGCAAGGGGTTCAGGTGGCCGGAGCTCGGTAGTAGGTCGGAGAGAATGCGAGGCCGCGGCACTGGGCGGCCGACGGCCGCTGCTGCGGCGGTGCAGCAACACAAGGATGCGCGCGCGTGGCCATGAACCACCGGAGCAAGGCAAGGGAAAGATGAGGGCCGAGGAGAAGCCACACTGGGTTTTGTTGGCGTGAGTGCAAAAACCCCAGGTTGCGATATGGCCTCTCGTGAAGAAGAAATAGGGGCGGCGGCCACGTAGAGGCTGTGAGAAAAAGCCCTAGTTCTAGTCTTCTAGGTCTAGTATTAATATACAAAGTTTGGTCATGTTATAGAATAGGAGGTGGGGCTCGGGTCACGTGGGTAGGGGCTAGGGCTTGCTGTTGTTTGTTTTGTTTTGTTTTGTTTTATAAAAAGATAGGCAGTAGGCGTGGGGGCTAGGCCAAGAGCTAGGTTAGGGTTGTTTTTATTATTAGAATTGTTATAAACATTATCAAAAACAAACCCTGTCACACCCTCTCCCTCTCCTCACATAGGTGCGTGAGGCCAAGGCTAAGAGTGACTAGGTCAACATAATTCAGGGTGTTATATTATTAAAACAATTTTTAGGGGACAGAAACCAAGAGGACTTAGGGTTAAACCGATATTGGGTTGGGCAAAAGTGAAAACAGGTCCAATGAAGCCCAAAAATTATGAAATAAATACTGGGGCGACCAGGACGACAAGAGAAAGGAAACTAAGAAGACGGAACTCAATTTTGACGTCGAGGGATGAAACCAAAAATAGAAACGTCTCACGTCCAAAGTGAAAATCGTGACGTCTCTTCAAATAAAATCAAACCGTGGGAGAACGACCCGAGAAATGTCGTTCCAAATTAGTGCCACCATTTAATACTCTCTGAGACGATCACAACGACATATCACACCAAAGTGTTCAAAAATAAACAAAGTCTAAATTAAATACGTGCACGGTCAAAATCACGTGCACGAAGAAGGTACGATCGAAAACCAGCCGTTACATTCTACCCACCTTAGAAATGATTCCGCCCTCGGAATCACTTATACTAACAATAATAACATCTATATAACCTTATACCCCAAAACTCTCATGACTACGCCTATAGATCGCTAATCTTATAACTTCAACCAATGTTCTTTAATTAATCCTTCATAACCCTTCTTTTCACTGGATAATGTCACGACTAAACTCACACTCTTGCACTTAACTATAGACTCATCGCCGTTGTTCAAATTTCTAACTCCAAGTCCTCGAAAAAGAATAATAGTCATCTTCTCATACCATACCACTCCACTAAACATCATCGCTCAATAACACCTTAAATTTCTCGATCTCTTCCCAACATTAACCAATCGCTAAAAATGATGTTCTAGCC
Source organism: Scilla litardierei (assembly GCA_030789695.1). Taxonomy (NCBI): domain Eukaryota; kingdom Viridiplantae; phylum Streptophyta; class Magnoliopsida; order Asparagales; family Asparagaceae; genus Scilla; species Scilla litardierei. The sequence goes on along the minus strand of CM061133.1, from coordinate 316,207,178 downwards.
AATCATCCATCCAAGACAAAAACTTTGTCTATCTTATAACACCTTCACCAACCAACAATCGCCGTGTCTTCAATACATTCTTGTCATATCTTCCCATAAATTTATCCACCAATTAATTTGGACTATCAAGATCACATCTCATCCTACTCACTATAACTAATCCCAACCAATATTAAGTCCACCTACCTAACCATCCACTCATCTCAACGCGTCGTATCATTCCCAAAGTCTTCTCACGTCAATTCATCAATCAAGTCTCGATGCTTACAATGTTCTACTCATTCTCGTGATCATCCTAACTCATACTATACTCCACAGTTACTCCTACCTGCCACCCGTCTAAGCCTCGAGTCTGATAAGTTATCATCTCCTCGCATATAATTTCATCCGACCAGAATTTCCCATAGAGTCCGTCTCACATCGGTATCATAAATAAGTCTTGGACAGCTCATCTTCTCATCCGAAAGAAATCTATTCCAATATCCTATTGTTCTAAAATCGGTTAATCAATGCTATAACAAATCTCATATCTCCCTGAGCCTATCCGCAAACAAAATCCTACAACAATAATAGCTAGTCCCAAAACTATAACAACCATAACATAACATTTCTAAATGGGGAGAGAAAAGAGAAAGTGAAACTTAAAACCAGTGACACATTTTTATAACATTCGGAAAAACGTGTGGAGTCGTGGTAACGGATGAGGAAGGATAATTGATTTGTGATCTTGTGAGCTAATTTCAAAAACTTTAAAGATTTTGGTTTAAAAGAAAACAAAATTTTGATGCAATCACATGATGTCAAAGATAAGCTATTCTATAATTTCGAAAAACTACGTCTGAGGAAATTGCCTGCTATGACCCTATTCATATACGTATGAATACCGTTATTCAGAGAAATTCAATCATATCATGGTTAACACTGAGAACACACTCAAGACACAAAAAGGCAAATATCAGGATCCTAAAGATGACACACTCATACAGGTCTACACACTCTACCTATACTCATGCATCACGACAACATCACCTACCAAGGGCCTGCTCCTATACTGGAGATAGCAGGGACAACTACAAGGACTAATGTCTACACAACCTAAGGAAAAACAGAAGCCAGGAGTGTAACGAAATGAATCGGAAGGAACGAGTTCAAATAAGGCGGGATAAGGAGATAGTTGATTGGATGGAATGAAAACTATTCTTCAAAATAACTAGATTGATGACGGGAGAATTACGTGTAAAACATAGTATCATATACTTTTATACTTATATAAAAAAATGTAGGAGTAAGTGAGCAGATGGTAGAATTTATTCCAATTTGGAATAAGAGTCAGGTGAAGGAAATAAAAGCAGGGTGAGGTAGCGGTTGTTTTGCAAATGAAAAATAAATTTTAAACAAGGATTCTTGAAGTATAAGCACGAAGAATATAGGGCTGCTATATATAAGTATGAGAAGAATTTAAAGTTCTCTTTGGTTTATAAAATATTCTAAAAGTACGTGCGGTAAGTGATTAGCAATAAAATTTTTGTAGTTTAGAAAAGTGATATATATATATGGGATTAAAGAATTGATAACAAGGTTTAAAACTGAAACACGAAAGATGCCGATTTGAAAATAGGTACGAGATAGTAAAATAATTTTACGACCAGGGATGTTTCAAGATCAGTGAAAGAATTTTAACTCAACCGAAAAACAAGAAGTTTTGAAATATATAATATAGGGGTTTTCAAAGAAATTAAGCCGAGCAAAAAAAAACTTAATAATAAATTTTGAAAATACCCCTTTTTTTGAGGAGGCAGAATTGGTCAGGGAAGGGATTCGAAGGATCGACGAGAATTGTCAGGAAACGATCACGTGAATCGGGAGACAGGAAAATGATCGCTTGAAGAATATGTGTAGGATACGAACCGTGAAGAGCTATGATGGAACATTATTGTCGATAACACGAAAATGGTAATGATCAGGAAGACGCTAGTAATCAGGGATTCTATTTTTTTCGGGTCGCCTAAGATCAGGAGAGCTCGGCACTAAGATTTCCTAATGAGCTAGACTGTAACTAGGATTCCAATGGGAAGGTTCCTAAGAGAATCCAGGTTAGTTTTGCTGGGCCCGAAGTCGATGGACCCGAGCGAACGACTAAAAGAAAGGCTCTAGAAATCTAACACGGCCAGAGTCAAGTGAGGGCTACTAAGGTATCCTAGGACGAGGATGACTAATTCCTAACCAAGGCGTCAGACTGTCAACCTGGGTGTCCATCTAAGTCTTCCTACCATTTAAGACTGGGAACCTAATTCAGACTTGTACGTGGATATTAAATGAATGCGGTACTTTTATTGTTCCGAACTTTTGCATGACCTGCATGTGCCACCACTAAAACCTGTCACGCCCCGCTTCCCAAAATGGACGGAGGCGAAGCGTGACTAAGGCCCGCTTAGGCCAGAGCTGAGAAGATCGGACCCAATAAGCGTCTGTAGGGGTACCATTTTTAAAGTTTCAGGTTCTTGCATTAATAAAGTACGAAACAACAGAAAGTAAAGAAAGGAAGTTGCATTCATTAAATTAGAGATATAATATCCAACGAGTACAAAGTCTAAAAAGAAGCCTAAGCATGTCAACGAAATATTTAAAAGCAAACTAAAAGCAGTAACCTCTGAAAGTGACGACTATAAAGACCTCTAGATCTGGTCCTCGTCGGGCACGTACTCTGGGTCGACGTCCTCGGCTCCCGTACTCCAGTGAGTCTGCCTCGTCCACGAACTCTGGCTGAGTACCTGACGTACAACACCAAAAGAAGGAACTGTACGTCAGGTAAGGTCTACAAAAAGGGTTAGACCAAACTACAAGTGCATCAACTTTTAAACAACGATTTACTGGTTGATTAGCATGCTGGGGTTATAACTGAGTAACAAAAGAAGTAACGTAGCAGGAAAGTAAAGCGTAACAAGTAATAGTCGTAGCGTGTGCTACCGACTACGGGACTATCCTAAAGGTGTCAGGACAAGACGGAACTAGACACGACAAGACGGACAGGACACAACACGTGAGACACGAAGGGTTCACGCCTTACGGGTTGAGGGGGATCAGACCCTCTCCCCGTGCGCACGCTCAACCCTACACCAAACCCAGGAACTCAGGACAAGAAGTACAGAGATCACTTCCGCTAGGGAAGCACCTGAAATGCCCGCAGGCTTTTTGGATCACAGAGATCACTCCCGCAAGGAGAGCATCTAAATGCCCGAAGGCTTTTTGTATCACAGAGATCACTCCCGCAAGGAGAGCATCTGAAACGCCCGAAGGCTCTTTGTATCACAGAGATCACTCCTGCAAGGAGGGCATCTGAAACGCCCGAAGGCTTTTTGTATCACGGAGATCACTCCCGCAAGGAGAGCATCTGAAACGCCCGAAGGCTTTTTGTGTAACAGGGACAAGACACGACCAGTGTACGGGAGAGTTATTCTAGGGTGTCCACATGCACGCACACACATGATAGCCCTACGATATCAAAAAGTTGTTGTTGTTAGGCTCAGACTTCGTCGTCAAGTCTGAGCCGTCAGGAGTCGTCCCGGACACTATCATTTCACGTCCGGTTCTTTTTGTTCACAGTTATAAATTCTAACCAACTAAGGCCTAAGTACGGCCAAAAGTGCAAGTGGATACACTTGCCTGCGATGGCGAATGTGTCGTCCTCCCGAAGCGCCTCGTCCAAGCGTCTCGTCAGTGGTAGTCCGTCTGAAATAGTGCCACGTCGACGGTGTCAGGTCTCATTTTCAGTAATTCCTATTAGAGTTCGTTTGTAGGTTATCGGGACTATCCTATTCGTCAAGAGTCACATTTTGATGTTTCAGCCTAATCGACGATCTATCCTATGTGCACAGTCAATCAAAGTCCGTTCGTTGATTTCTACGTTTGCAAAACATTTTAAAAGAGCAAAAATTAAATTTAGTTCAAATTGTAGTCTTTTAGTTTAGGGTTTGATTTGCTACAGTGTGGGTTTCTACAAGTTAGGGGACTGACCTGAAATAACGATCAAGCGGGATCTGACGTCAGGTCTGGAAACAGTAACGAATCGCGTCGCGACTCCAATTTCGGAACGTCTCGTCGCTTCTTTAGTGTTCACGTGGTCGAACGGAAAGCGTGGACGTCTCTGCGTTATAAGATTTGCAAGGTTAAAATTTGCAGTTGACAACATTACTATATGTTGCTACTATAACATGGGGATACACTATTGTTATCATTATCATTTATAATAGTTACCTATATACACCTTATCTTAATGCTAACATCTTAACTGCTAAAAACATGTTAACTTAGGCTAATATCATTTATACTAACTGGCATAATCACAAACACTGCATCTATAAAATACTACCCCATATATGTGGGTACTGTTGTGCTTGTGCTAAAAAACACATATAACAACTATTACAAAAACTTAATAGTTCTAACTTATAATATCCATAAGCTTAATATATAAAAAAACCAGTATATTAATCCAACATATAATATCTCTTGGGTTTACAAAAAAAAACTTGGGTTTATCTCTCTTATAATAACATGTTAACAAAAGCTAGCTGTAATATATAGCTTATAATATTCCTTTGGGTTTACGAAAACTATTTACGGTTACTATCTATCCCAACTATTCTCAAGACTTCACCACTTACAAAAACAACTAGACATGAGGTGAAAAAATGTATGCACAAAAAAAACTTACTGATAGATGCTAGAGCTTGCATAGGGAGACGACGGAGGGAGCGTGAACGACGGCATCAAGGTCTGCGATGAGGTGGCTTGGTTGAAGGCCACGGCAAGGGGTTCAGGTGGCCGGAGCTCGGCAGTAGGTCGGAGAGAACGCGAGGCCACGGCGCTGGGCGGCCGACGGCCGCTGCTGCGACGGTGCAGCAGCACAAGGATGCGCGCGCGTGGCCATGAACCACCGGAGCAAGGCAAGGGAAAGATGAGGGCCGAGGAGAAGCCGCACTGGGTTTTGTTGGTGTGAGTGCAAAAACCCCAGGTTGCGCGATGGCCTCTCGTGAAGAAGAAATAGGGGCGGCGGCCACGTAGAGGCTGTGAGAAAAAGCCCTAGTTCTAGTCTTCTAGGTCTAGTATTAATATACAAAGTTTGGTCATGTTATAGAATAGGAGGTGGGGCTCGGGTCACGTGGGTAGGGGCTAGGGCTTGCTGTTGTTTGTTTTGTTTTTTTAATAAAAAGATAGGCAGTAGGCGTGGGGGCTAGGCCCAGAGCTAGGTTAGGGTTGTTTTTATTATTAGAATTGTTATAAACATTATCAAAAACAAACCCTGTCAAACCCTCTCCCTCTCCTCACATGGGTGCGTGAGGCCAAGGCTAAGAATGACTGGGTCAACATAATTTAGGGTGTTATATTATTAAAACAATTTTTAGGGGACAGAAACCAAGAGGACTTAGGGTTAAACCGATATTGGGTTGGGCAAAAGTGAAAATAGGTCCAATGAAGCCCAAAAATTATGAAATAAATAATGGGGCGACCGGGGCGACGAGAGAAAGGAAACTAAGAAGACGGAACTCAATTTCGACGTCGAGGGACGAAACCAAAAATAGAAACGTCTCACGTCAAAAGTGAAAATCGTGACGTCTCTTCAAATAAAATTAAACCGTGGGAGAACGACCCGAGAAATGTCGTTCCAAATTAGTGCCACCATTTAATACTCTCTGAGACGATCACAACGACATATCACACCAAAGTTTTCAAAAACAAACAAAGTCTAAATTAAATACGTGCACGGTCAAAATCACGTGCACGAATAAGGTACGATCGAAAACCAGCCGTTACAATATGTTTCACAACCACCCGGTTTCATAGATGCAAAATCTCCAAATCATGTGTTTAGACTCAAGAAAGCCATTTTTGAATTAAGACAAGATCTTAGAGCATGGTATAATCATCTAAAGAATTTTCTCATTGATTTGGGTTTCAAAATGGGTAATGTCAATTCAACACTTTTCTTTAAGTATTTTGATCATAACATTTTATTAATTCAAGTATATGTTGATGACATTATATTTGGTTCTACTAACTCTATACTTTGTCAAGAGTTTGCTAAGTCCATGCAAGATGAATTTGAGATGAGCCTTATGGAGAGCTCACCTACTCTCTAGGACTTCAAATTCGGGATCTTCATCCACCAAACTAAGAACACGGTGGAATTGATCAAGCGCTTTGGAATGGGATGCTCTTCATCCAAGCGTACTCCAACGAGCATGACAACACATTTTGATAAAGATGAACATGGAACGGATGTTGACTTTCGTCAATATCAAAGTATGATAGATAGTTTACTCTAGCTTACCGATAGTAGACCTGATATTATGTTTTTGGTATGCTTATGTGCACGTTACCAATCAAAATTAAAACAATCACATTTGATTGCAGTCAAGCGGATTTTTCGTTATCTAAACCGATCTCTTCACTATGGACTATTTTATTCTAAGTCATGCACTTATGAATTAGTTTCATCTAGTGATGTCGATTTTGCCGGATGTAAATCTGATAGGAAAAGTACTAGTGACACTTGCCATTTCTTAGAAAATTCCCTTATGTCTTGGTTCTCCAAGAAACAAAATTCGGTATCTCTTTCTACAACCGAAGCGGAATATATCGCTACCAGATTAGGTTGTGCACAAGTCTTATGGATGAGACAAACACTTAAGGACTATGGTATTGATTGTGGTACATGTCGAATCAAGGTTGATAACCAAAGCGATACATGTCTCTCCAAGAACCCGGTACAACACTCTCGTACCAAACACATTGATATTAGACATCATTTCATTAATGATCATGTCCTCAAGAAGGATGTATGTCTAGAGTACATCGACATCCAAAACCAAATTGCTGATATTTTCACCAAGCCACTCAAGGAAGACTCGTTTGTGATGCTTAGAAGAGAATTAGGTATTATGTGTGAACCTGAACTCTATAAGATCATTTTTCTTATGTTTATTATATGCTATGATATGCTCATAATTATTGTTCAAATTCTATTGGATATCTATTATACATTTGACAATTATTTTCGAATCCTAGGGCTGACTAGGACAAGCTGACTAGGACAAACATGTTGATAGAAAGAGGGCCAAGATTAAATCTTGGGGAATGAACGGTTGGGGTGAAGCTTAGCTTGGAAAACAACCCCTTATATATTAACTCAGCCTTTTGATTTGCGGGTCCCATTTTGATTCTTGCGTGCATGACCTGTACCCCATTTGATGGTTGCGTGACTTGCTTCTTTATTCTCAAAATTGCTGCCTGCGTGGCCTGGGGGATAGCAAGAATATTTGTATTAGGGGGAGAGCAAGAGGCGTTTGCAGCCTGAGCACTTCCAGAAAATTTGCCTCTTGCTCTTTCCCAAAATATGAAGAAGCAATTGTGTCTTCTCGCCAAAATAGGAAGAGAGCAGTCTTCCAGCCAAGAGCAGCAGCAAAGGATCGTAGCCGCCGCCTCCTTCCTCAACCTAAGGGATCATAGCAAGGGATCGTGCCTCCGGAAGAATAATCTCACAGGTGCCCCTCTGGAGGAAGAAGGAGCAAAGGAAACGGTGGCCAAGACGACGGAGGCCTATCCATCAGCTGTAGATCACAAGAGGAAGCAGGAGGATATGGAAGGCGATGGCGATAAGGAGGGGGAGGGCGGTGCCGAAGAGAGCGAGAAGAAGGACGAGAATGAGGAGAAGATCTCGGAGGCTGATAATGCTGTAGTTTCAAAGAGGTAATGTCTTGATTGGGTAATTTCTCTAATTTTTTTGTTATTGTTCTGGTCGATTCTTGATTGGGTGTTCGATGGGTTTTTTATAGATCCATGTTTTGTAGATCCATCTTCTTTTAATTACAAGAGGATCCTTGATTGGACGGTCGATTCTTGATTGGGCGTTCGATTGGGCGTTCGATTGGGCATTCGATGGGTTTACTGCTGATACAAAGAGGTAAAGTCTTGATGATGGATGGGCGTTCGATGCAAGTTAGTCTATAGTTGATGATGATCATTGGATTTAACTGTCTCATGCATTAACTTTCTAATTCTACTGCCTTAATTTTTTTGTAACGTCTTGATGATGGATTGGTCGTCTTCATTGGATTTAATTTTTTTGTAATTCTACTTCCTTAACTTTCTCATGCTTTGGATTTGATGATGATCATTGGAGAAATTTTGTTATGTTGGTCTATACGTTCATGCACAAATAAGATCGCTTGATAAGCCTGGAAAATTTGTACCACGATATTTTTCTGAAAAATTGAAATGAGCAAAAATATGCTTAGACTCTGGTTCTGTGGTCCTCAGGTGCTGATGGAGGCCAAGACATCCAAAAAGAAGAAGCACCTTTGGCTTTAGTGGGGATTGGGCAGTTTCCTTCCACGGAGAATAACGAGATTGGGCCTGTCGAGACCGTTCAGGACTATACTGAAGATGGTTCTCAGCAAGGCAATCTCCCTTCTGCAGGTCAAGAAGAAACTTCCCGAAGAATTGAAGTTCCTAACAATAAGGTGTCCTTTCTACCTTTACCAATCCAGTGTGTTAATTTGTGAAATTGGAGGTAGTAAAATTGTATAGACTAAAGTAATCAAACAAACAAAGGAATTTTTTTTGCTTTTAGTTTAATTTTTAACGAGTATGTGTAAACTTAGCATAATGTATTGTGATGTGAGGTTTCTTTTTCTGGATTGTTCGATAAATTGTGCCTAATCTTCTAGCAAAATAAAATCGCAACATCTTCATCATCATGAGCTGGTTAAATATCTAGGATCAAGAATGCCATAACGTGGTTTTTGATTGAAGAAAATTGAATAAGATTGATACCAAATTGTTGTGAGATGGCTTGATGGCTAATGATTTTACACAATAGTTTAGTTTACTTACAATTAAGCAATTTTCCATGTTCACCGATTTATTTTATTTGCATTTTGAGAATTATGCTTCAAGTAACACTAGCTTCTCAGATTTTCTGTATGCATAGAACTATCCTAAATAGTGACGATGATGTTTATATCATTTGCCAAAAAAACGAGAAGAACAATCTATATATTAAAACACAACTGTTTTTGAATCCTATGGCTGACTAGGACAAGCTGACTAGGACAAAAGGGTTGATAGAAAGATTGCTCAGATTTAATCTTGAGGAATGAACGGTTGAGATGAATTTTTGATAGAATTTTGGGGGAAAGACATAAATTTTTGTGGAAAAGAATGTTGGGCGAAATGACATGTGGCCAGCTGGGCCATGACTCTCAACGAATTCGGTATGGTTTTGGATTCGCTATGTGAGGCGGTGACCAGAACCCGACGAGTCGATGGACATCTGTAAGCACTTTTTAGGATTCGTGTCGAAATCTTGCATGAGTTGTCTTTGGCGGTTGCATTTGTGCTGCTTCACGTGGGTGGGGGTGAAAAGTGAATTTTAATTATTTATTTAAATTTTCTCTTTAGATAGGTGTCTCTCAATCTCAACGATACGGATCATGTGTTGGAGAAAGCATTTCAAGTGCATTTATTTCATATGCCCAACATATTTGCATGATGGCTAAAAAATGCAAATGAATTAGTAATCTATTTACTTAGCCCATATTTCCAAAGGCCCCACGTTGAAGGCATCTACGCACCCGCGCCAAAGACACTAAATAATTTTTGGGAGAGAAACCGAAGGCGCCGGCGCCGAAGGCACCTGCTAAATTTTTGTTCGTCTAAATTTTGTGGGGGGGGGGGGATAATTTTTGGGTGAACAAATATTTTGAGGGGATATCTTAAATTCGGCGCCCGCGCCTTTATATTCGGCGCCCGTGCCAAAGGCGCCAGCTAAATTTTTGTTCGTCTAAAGTTTGTAGTGGGGAATAATTTTTGGGGTGAACAAAGATTTTGAGGGGATATCTTAAATGAACCGTGCCCGAGGGCACGTGTTATGACTAGTATATATATATATATATACGTATATATATATACGTATATAATATAAATATAAATAAATAAATATATATATATATATATATATATATATATATATATAGTTTTTTAAGATGAGTGTTTTTCGGAGGGGTCTTGGGGGTGACTCTGGCGGCTCCTCTAGGGTTTACTCCGGCGGCACTAGGGTTAACGCAGGCGGCCGTCCACCCTTATCTTCGGTTGGCGACAACGAAGCCGAGGTCCAGGATGGTTGGCAACAGGTGCGTCGGAAGGGGAGAGATTTGAAAGATGATCGGTTCTCTTCAAGAATGGGGCGATCTGGCCCAGCAATTAATGCTCTTGCTGGGTCACGAATGAGGCGTTCTGAGATTCCTCGGCCTCACCATGCTGTGAATAAGAGAGGAAATGATTCTCTTGCTGGTTCAGGCAATAGCTTTGCGGGTGTTACGGTGCAGGCGTTTGATAAAATGCCTGTAAGACCAAATGTGCCAATTGTAATCAACCCTGGGGCAGCCAAACTAACTTGGTCTGATATTTGCTCCAATAGGCGCTCCTATGGTGAATCTGTGGGCATGACTTGGGTGCCGCCTGCTGTCCGAGATGATGGTTCAAGTGTTGCTCGTGTGTCGAATTCCCTATTGGAGAAGGGAGGTGAGCAATGGAAATTTACTCTTGTGGGATATGTATTGGGTGATATTCCATTCTTTGGTCAGATCCTAGCTTGGACGGAGCGTCTGTGGAAGCCTAGGAAGAGATTACAAATATATAGTAAGGAGAATGGGTTCTTTTACTTTAGATTTGAAGGGAAGGAAGACTGTGAGAGGATTCTCCATGGGGGGCCCTGGCTTTTTGATGGCCGTTTGGTGGTCCTAAAGTTGTGGAGCCCGACGCTTCGCCATGATCGTGACATCCTTACTTCTGTGCCAGTCTGGGCCCAATTACATGGGTCCCTTTGAACATGTGGAACTTGCCGATCCTCAACATACTAGCTTCTGTTATAGGCACGCCTTTGTGCCTTGATCGAGCAACAGCTAAGCTTGAAAGAATTACTTTTGCCCGGTGCTTGGTCGAAGTGGATGCCAAGGCACCACTCCCCAGATTTGTGGATGTGGAATTGGAGGATGGGTCCTTGCTAAAACTTGATGTTAAGTATGAAGGAGAGCCCCCACGTTGCTGTCATTGTGTGTGCTTTGGGCACTCTGACACCCAGTGCCCTTTGCAAACTAAGGAATCTCGTGCACGGCCTAAGGGAAAAGATGCTGTGCTATCGGATCCACAGAATCCTTTTCCTGTAGGCACGGTGGAACAAGGACAGTGCTCCCATTCTGGAGATGTGCCCCTTGCATCTCCTCCAATAGTTGATCCACATGTATCGGCAATGGAAGGAATTGTTGATCCACAGGATGTGGCAAGGGAAGGAATTGTTGATCCACAGGTATCTCCTTCAATAGTTGATCCACAGGATGCGGCAAGGGAAGGAATTGTTGAAGGCCGGAGCATTAATGCACAGGATACTGGAGGCAACGCATCTTGCATTGTTAAGATGCGGAAATTTGTCCATTCCTTGCGGATACTTCTCTTCCTTAAACCAAAATTATGCTCCAAGTCCAGTCCCGCAGCCTGCCTGGGACTGGAGATAAACAACAAATCTGGCCAGGTAGAGCCTAATAGCATGCCATCCGGTTTACAATTACAAGGAGATCAGAAATTGATGTGCAGTCCAGATGTTACAATTATACAATCTCCTGCTGATCCAGTTGACGAAATTGTAGATCAGCCTTTGAATTTGACATATGAGAATCCAGAATGGGAAATTGAGCGCCAAGAACTAATAGAGGGAGCTGCTACGATTAAGCAAAAGAAGCCAGTTGTGTTAACCCCAGGTATAGGCATTCAGAAGAGCATTAGGCTAAAGGAAGGTAGCCTATTGTGACAAACATCTACTAATAATTAATGTCTGTTCTTTTCTGGAATGTGCGAGGTCTCAATAATGCGGTAAGGCGAAGAGATCTCAAAGACCTTCTTAGAAAGCATTCACCATTTGCTGTTGTTTTACTTGAGACTAAGTTAAAGTCTCGAACTATGAAAACCAAATCGTGCATCAGGAAAGACTGGGTCACGGTAGATAATTTTTCTGAACACAAAGGAGGGCGTAATCTTATGGGGTTTGATCCCCGGGTTTGGCATGTAAGTGTTCTATCTAAATCTAAGCAACATATCACTGTAAAATGCTCCAATGCTGGGGGGTTTAAATGCTATTTTACTGGCGTTTATGGATGCAATTCGGCATTACAGAGGAGAGAGTTATGGGAACACATGAAATATGATGCATGTCAGTTACATACTGAAGCTTGGGTGGTGGGAGGCGATTTTAACTGTGTATTATTTACAATGGATAAGATTGGTGGTCGAAGGTTGGACACAAAAATGGTGAATGATTTCAACGAGTGTGTAACAGGCTGCAGGTTGCAGGGTATTAAGAGTGTTGGGAATCGTTTCAGCTGGTGTAATAACCGTATGGGCAATGGGCGTATTGCTGCACAGCTGGATCGTGTACTATGCAACGGAACCTGGGGGGATATGTTGCCTGATTCTTTTATCACCTACTTGGACCCTCTTTCTAGTGATCATTCTCCAATGCTCGTTAATTTACATCATCAGGTACATTCTGATCCGAAACCTTTTAAATTTTTCAATCATTGGGTGAGCTTACCTGGATATCAAGACCTTCTGGAAACTTCATGGAGTCATTGTGTTCAAGGGACAAAAATGTTCTCTTTGGCTAATAAATTGAGGCACCTGAAACATGAATTGCGCTCTTGGTATAATCTTCAATAATCAGTTAATCCTCTCCATTGTTGCCGCTCTATGCTAGAGGGAGTCAGGAAGCAAAATGCAATTCACTATGACTATGACCTGCAAAAACAAGAACATGCGTTATCCAAGGAATTGGCTAACCTCTTGGGTATGGAGGAGGAGATGTATAGACAAAAAAGCAGGCAAGACTGGCTACAGCTGGGGGACAGGAATACCAAGTTTTTTTATAACTCCATGTGGGCAAGGCAGAGTCATAATAATTTGATCCACTTGGTGGCTGAAAATGGTATGCAAAGTTCCTCATTTGATGATCTAAAATCTGAAGCTGTAAAGTACTATGTGGATCTATACAACCAGTCCCATTACTGGAGGATTTTTCCTAATCTTGTGCCGAAAAGGAAGGTTAGTTTGGAGGCAATGAGGTGGATGGAAAGACGGGTCACCGCCGTGGAGATCAAGGATGCTGTATTCCAAATTAGTGCTTCTAAAGCTCCAGGACCTGACGGATTCAATGGTTTCTTCTATCAACATAATTGGAATATTATCTCTGCTGATGTCACTGGAGCTGTGCAATCTTTTTTCAATTCGGGGACTCTTCTTCGACAGGTAAACCATACTTTCCTAACATTGGTTCCCAAAAATTCAAATGCTTCTACGCTCGGAGATTACAGGCCGATTGCATGTTGCAATGTTATCTATAAGATCATTAGCAAAATCATATGCAATAGACTGAAATTGGTGGCCTATGAGTTAGTCTCTCCTAATCAAGCTGCTTTTCTCCAAGGAAGACTTATCTCTGATTGCACACTGCTAGCCCATGAACAGATAAGAGACTTCAGTAACCCTATGGGGGCCCGTGCTTGCTTGAAGCTGTATCTTAAGAAGGCTTTTGACAGCGTGAATAGGGAATTTATATATTATATTCTGCACCAGATGGGGTTCGGGCGTACTTTCATTGGATGGATAAAGGAATGCATTTCAACTGCAACTTACTCAGTCATGGTAAATGGATCTCCGGCAGGACACTTCGAGGGTAACAGAGGGTAACGGAGGCATTCACTCTTTTATTGGGAAAAGCTATTACTATGGGTAGTGTTCAACCTATGAGATGGACTAGAGCTATTTCTCATCTTCTCTTTGCAGATGATCTGTTGGTCTTCTGCCGTGCAAACCAAAAATCCCTCCAAGGTATTAAAAATCTGTTGGTTAAATTCAAAAACTTCACAGGGCTGGAAATAAACTGGGACAAGAGCATCGTCATGTTCAGTAAAGGGACCAACTCCCCTGAGGAGCTTTCGGAATTTCTGGGGGCAAAAATTACAAATTCCATCACCACCTACCTGGGTCTGCCCTTGTCTTCAAAATATCCGAAAGCTCAAATGTACAATAGGCTCATTGATAAGTGCAGGAAGCGCCTCAGCGGGTGGACCTCTTCGTTGTTGTCCATATCTGGCCGAATCGAGCTGGTAAAATCTGTGATTTATGGCATGGTTGCCTTTTGGTCTCAAGTTTTTAGACTCCCGTCATCGACCCTTCGTACTCTTACATCTATGTGTAGAAGATTTATATGGGGGAACACAAAGTCCTGGAGCTGGAGAGATTCCTGTAAACCGTAAGCAGAAGGAGGTGTGGGTTTGCGGCTCCTCTCTGACCTGAATTTAGCATCGGGAGTTCGGCTGACATGGAGAATGTTGAGGTCCAACAGTTTGTGGGCGGAGTATATGCGCAGCAATTACAAAGACTCTAGCTCCTTCTATGAGGCAAAGGGTTCACCGTTGCAATCAGGAACTTGGAAATTCTTACTCACCTGTAGGGGTCATTCGCAGAAACTGATTGTGAGGAAAGTAAAAGATGGCGCTGACACTCTTTTTTGGCATGACAATTGGCTCCCCTGCGGACCTCTCAAAAATCACTTTAACATTTCAGATGGAGCAAACAATCGACGGGTTCGGGAATATTGGGATGGAGTTGATTGGATCGAAGAGGCTGCACTTCCGCATATCAAGATACTACTTCAACATGTAAAAATAACACCAGGTGCAGATTGCTGGGATTGGAATCGTGGGCAGGAGATGAAGTTCAAAGATGTTTGGGATTCGGTTCGATTAAGATCTGCCCCCTTTAGATTCTACAAGCTTATCTGGTACAAAAACCATGTTCCCAAGATGGCACTTACCCTCCTTCGAGCATTAAAAGGCAAACTCCTCACCAAAGACCGGTTGGAAAAATGGGGCGTTCACTCCTCTCTTGAATGTGTCCTGTGTTCTGACAAAAGACCTGAAACTATAAATCACATTTTTTTCTCTTGCAACTACTCGCAGTACATTATCAAGCGCGCGCTGCTAAAGCTTGGGGCTGCCGGCTGTGTCAATGCGGCATGCTGGAGCTCTTTCACTCTACAGGATGCTGGAGAATTAATTCTGGGAAAATTTGGCAAATTGAATTTAGAGGGCCGGCTTGCTAGGACTGTGCTTGCTTCTATTGTCTGGCATCTATGGCGAGAGCGGAACACAAGACAATTTGAAAAGTTAATGAAGCCAAAGACGACACTATTTGATGACATCTTGGATTCTGTCCGAATGGCATTGCGAAATGAATATGATGATGATATAGACTCTGGTGATGCATTGGAGAATTGGGGAATATTGGATAATGGTTAGCAGCTTTGGGTGACTTTCACATTTTGTAAACCTGGGCTATAGATATGAATGTAATGGTATTGGTGTATTGTTCATAGAGGTAAATGTTGATAGTTGAGAGTGACGACGCCTGTGTCCTCTCCTCTCTCTGTTAATATTTCACTCTGTGACTATACATGTTGTATTCTCTGTACACTATTAATACTACTGCTAATTTACCTTTCAAAAAAAAATATATACGTATATATATATATACGTATATATATATGTATATGTGTGTGTGTGTGTGTGTGTGTGTGTGTGTGTGTGTGTGTGTGTGTGTGTGTGTGTGTGTGTGTGTGTGTGTGTGTGTGTGTGTGTGTGTGTGTATACATATATGTATATGCGGGTGTGTGTGTATGTGTGTCTCTCTCTCTCTCTCTCTCTCTCTCTCTCTCTCTCTCTCTTCATAAGTTGTATCATTCACTCATGAGATATATATGTTTCCTATGATTCATTTTGAGCAATGTGTATTTGATTTGAAATACTATCATATGAATGTATTGTATATGTGATAAGAATTAATAAATGCTTAGTTAAGGTGTTTGCAGATATCATCTAGCTTGAGTATACATATAGAAATTGTTGCGGGGTAGAACTCGAGTATAATGAATTTGTATTATGGGGAACCAAGGGCACGATGGTTAAGCTAATGATGGGGTTTGGGTAGGCTATTTGACAAGTGATAAATGAGGTGTAGAGGCTAAACTGGTTGTTAAGGCTGACCACGGTGCTGGATCCGACAGGATTCAGGCGAGGGGGGCCGAGCTGCTGGAGCTGGGGGTGGGCGCGACCGGGGGGCGAGCTATCCTGTGCAAGGAACAACTCGTCAGAAAGGCCGGGTTGGGGTCAACCCTTAGCCTCTCCGATGCCTAAGTTAGTAATAGGACTTAAAGCGGGGGATAGGCACGTAGGTTGGACTGTGGGTGAGTCGACCGTACGTGACGAGCTATGGAGTAAAAGGATTGAGAGTAAATTTACCCACCTCCTTACCGTAAGAAGTAAAGGGGTATTTATACCTGTCGGGAGGTGGTTAGGTGGGGCTGACCTGGCATGCTGACTCGGTGTGCTGAGCTGGCCCTGTTGTCAGCGGAAGCTTCGATGAGGATGTCAGAAACAGGAGTGTCAGCCACGCTTTTGTCAGATGGCGCAATGGCCAGGGGCGCTTTCGTCAGGGTGTCAGGGCCGAAAGCATTATGTGTCAGGGGGCGCAGCGGCCACGGGGTGCTTTGCCAGACGGTCGGGCGGCTTTACCGTCAGTAGCATCCTTTGCACCAGGTTGTTTGTCGTGTCCGATGTGCCAGAGAGTCGTCGATGCGTGTCCGAGATACGGCGCTACCGACGGGGTCGCCCTGGTGACGGAAGGAGTGCGGCCCAGGGTCGTCGGGTCATCGGGTCGCCCGGGTGGCGTCCGAGGTACGGTGCTACCGACCCAGATCCTGGAGAAGTGCGGCTCCACCACCATCCACAATAGGGTGCGCCCTTCCTTCGGCCGTGTCGGGCTCCGGGGCAACCTGGAGCTCTGCTGTGGGTGAGTTAAGCGCATAGTTTCTGATGTCGCGGGATTGGCGCCCTAGCGTTGGGCCCGTCGGCCTTCGTGACGGAGGAATGACGTAGGTGGATAGTTTGGTGATCGGGGATAGAAAGTCTGGCTATCACGATCTTTAGGTCGTAACAATTGCACCCGGCATTCGAGTTCGGGGCGGTCCTCCGGATTGACTTGGATGGCGTATCACTTTCCCTTCCCGTCGAGAACAGCTCGGACCTTGCCCCATGTTAGGAAGCGGCGGCTATGGTCTCGGGGTTCTCGCCCTGATAGCCATTATTGCGATTCGAAGGGGCGGCAGAAGTCGATGCATCTCTGCCATTGGACGGGTGACGCGTGGTTGAAATGACTGTCACGGAAGATGAGGTGTCAGAGGTGCGTCGATGGACGCCGCGTGGCGGTGTGGCGACGGTCGGGATGGCCCTAGGTTTGCTATAAGTTTGGGGGGAGAGAACGGGTGGAAAGTTTCTTGCGATTTCTGTATCCGCTCGTGCTTCCCAGCTTCCGGTCATTGTTTGCCGACGCTGTCGCCGGTGCCTTTATTGGGGATCTGCTTCCAGCCATCTCCTCGGTTCGACGATTCGGTCAGGTGATTTCCCAGTCCCTCCCCTGATGGCTCCTTTCTCGATAATAGTAGTATGATGAGGGGGTGGCAATGACGGACGAACTCCTTGCGAATGCCCAGATTCAGGCTGCGTTGCCTGAGGCGGATCGCCGACTGGTGGACTTGACGCAGGCTGATCGGCCTGCCCAGGGGCTTTGGCCACCCGATATTCTCCTTTTGGCGGGCCTTTAAGTAGACTTACCCCGATTTTTCTTCTTTTTTCTGCAGGTGAGGACTCGATGCTTTTGCGGGAGGAAGTGCTGATGGCGGCTGGGGTGAGGGTAACGAAGAAGACCGTCCCCGTGGATAAGGGCAAAGGCCCGATGCGCGAGGGAGCGCCCGCGAAGGTGGCTGCCCAGAAGCGTAGGGACGAGGTTCCTACTGTGGATGGGGTGAACGAGATGCAGCAGGGTCTCGGACTTGGTGCTCCTTCCCTTCGGACTGGTGGGGTTGCACCAGATGCTTCGGCCGATTTGGACGCGGTCAACACCTCCCCGAGGCTCCGGCCGTTGGCGTGGTGGACGGGAGGCAACAGGGGTCCGTAACGGACGTTCCTTCCGCCCGAGCTGGTGGGACCGTGTCTCGTGGCCCACCCTACCCAGAGATAGTCAACATGGCTTCCCCGAGGGTTCCGACCTCAGGTAAGCGCCGTAGGCCCCCTCCTGCCGTGAGGTGGCCCTATGGAGTTCTCCCGTGGGAGGTGGGGAGAGAAGCACACCCAGGTTGCGAGAGGGCGTTCGCCCGCCTCAGGCTGACGAGGGCCGAGGCCCTGCCTGACGAGGACCTTCACCGAATGCCCTATTGGGTGAGCCGGGAGGAGTCGGTGTTTGAGAATGCTTGGGTTGCGGCCCGGCTGTCGGAGTATTTCGTGCTGCCACGGGATCACGAATCTTTAACCCATGTGGGCATGGAGCGGTTGTGCAATACCGCCATATGACATATCATGCAGGTAGATCGAACTGTAACTTACGTTCCAGCTTATGTTCTTAAGCGCGCTGACTGGGTCGGGTTTCTTTGGTAGGCGACGGCGGCGGCAGCAGTCCTGCAGCGCCATACCCGGTAGCCACGGTTTGGACTTCCCTGGATGAGGTGAAAGACGATCTCCAGGAGGCGCGGAGCCAGCTACGAGAGAGGGAGAAGGATCTGGATCAGGTCATTAGGCTCTGGGAGCTTGAGGTGTCACGGATCGGCTTTTTAGATGCGCGGGTGGCCAGGCTTGCTAGTCAGCTGGAGGGAGAGGAAAGAAAGGGGGTCTTGCTCACCCGCCGCCTTGAGGACGAAAAGGCACGGGGGATCTACTCGCCCGCCAGTTGGAGGAGGAGAAGGGGAGGGGGCCCAACTCGACCGTTGGCTTCGGGAAGAAGAGGAAACACTGAACGATATTCTAAAGAGGAACGTCGAGGCGGCGCCGGGGAGAAAGCATGTGATCGACGTTCATCAGAGAAAACTACCCGAGCTGAAGAACAAGGAGGAGGCCATCCTGAGGAAGCAGCTAAAGGGCAGGGCGGTCGTAGACCAGGGTGCGTTCAACGCCTCAGTCCGTCGTTTTCCAGATGAGGAGTTACTCTTTATGATGACGGAGGCGAGGGAAGAGGGTGTCCTCCGAGGGATGGAGAGGATGAAAACTCTCCTGGCGAACCTGTATCCCGGACTGGCGGTTGATTTTGTACGGCCTATTTTGTGTTGTAATGCGGGCAGGATGAAGGATTGCTTATGAAGTACTGTTTTTTTCTTTTTTTGGTCTTCATGTTTTGCGTAAGATTGTGTGGTGAATGCCTCCAACGTTCCTGCTAGGACGAGCGCCAGGGTGAGGAGTGGGGGGAAAGTTGCGACAAAGAAGGTGTGTATGTTTCCGGTCGCCCTGCGCAGATGGGCTGAGCTGATGCTTGCGTCCGTGAGTCGGAATGGATGTATTCAAGCCTGTCCCCGACTTCTTTGTTGGAGCGCGTCCAAGCGATCCGTTGGCCTTAGCCCGCTTTGTTGGATTGGACGTTGGTGGGGTAGTCGCATGGTCCAAACGAAAGGAAAAGGTGGGAATATGTTTCGAATTTCCCGCCTTGAATCACCGTCGAATTGCAGAGGTCACATCTGATTAAAGATGGGCGGGAATCGAAGCGTCCCAACCATTCATCGAGAGACGCGTGGGGGGACGTGACAGGAGTCGTCAGGTAAAGCGTCAGGCTGCCTGGATGTGTGACACGTGGCCGGTTGCCAGCGGTAGAGATCGGAGGGCGGATGCCTATAAGTAGGGGTGTGAGTTGGTGCGGGAGATTTTCTTGCTTCCGAGTTTCCCAATAGCAGATTTTCTGAGTTCAGGCGATTGCCTTCGTGGGGGCCAAGTTTGTTGCTGGAGTTGGCGTCGCATTCGCAGCCACCGTCGCCGCTGTAGCGAGTAATCGGGAGGTATATTTCTTATCTTTTCTCAGGTATGGTTTTGTCATCCTCAACCTCGTCGTCGGGGTTGTCGTGCAGTGGTGCGGCCGATCCCACGGAGGTGGTAGGCGGGGTGTCGCCGGGGGGCAGGGCCGTGCCGTGGCCAGGAGCGGGAACCCGAGGAAGGGGAAAGCGGTCCTGGTGTCTGGAGTGACACCAGCTGCGCGAGCCGTCACGACTGTGGTTGGAGGTGGGGGTGTGCCTACCGAGATAGCAGGTCAGAGGTCTGAGGCACGGACGGACATTGTTTCCAAAGTGCGCTCGGAGTATGTCAGGTCACCCTGTGAGGTCCGCCTACCGACCGCCTCAGCGAGAGTATGCTTTCCCCAGGACGGTGAGATCGGGGTCTACGTAGCTTGCTTTGACCAGGGTTTGTGGTTCTCTCTTCATCCGTTGTATCTCGAGATTTTGGACTTCCTCGGTCTGGCATTCTTCCAGTTGATGTCGAACTCCGTCAGTGTGATAGTTGTGTTTCTGGTTCTGTGCGCAAGGACCGACGTCAGTCCGACCCTCCCTTTGTTCCGCTACTTCTTCACGGTCAAGAAGTTGAAGTCCCATTATTATTTATCGATGAGGAGGAACCATCCTCTCATCTGGGGCTGCTAGGGAAAATCAAGGGATGGAAGAAATCATTCGTGTTTATCTCCGTGCCCGCCGACATGAGGGTAAAGTCAGACTGGGGTGTGCTCAATCCCGAGGTGAGGGAGAAAGTTCGCATGAGCGGGGTTGAAGCGGAGTGGGTAGCGAGGCTGGAGGCAGTTCCAGAGGAGGATAGGCAGTATGCCTGCCTTTCCTGGCCAGAGCTGATTGCTCGGTAGATTTGGCCTGAAGGTAATTCCGGTATTGCGGTGTCTATTTGTAGCTTGCTCATCCTAAACTCCTCCTTTTTCACAGATCCGACGATGAGCATCCCCATCGAGGACCTGGACAGGATGGCCGAGCAGATGTCGGTCGAGGAACAGGGGGTCGGCGAGCCCGTCGCACCATCTGTTGTCAAGGGTCACAAGAAGAGGTCGAGGCCGAGTGAGGGGAGAGGACCAAGAGGGCCGATGGGGCTATTGGTAAGAAGAAGAAGAAGAAGACAACAGAGAAATGACCCTCGTCGAGTCCGGTTCCGGGGGTCTGTCGAAGGTGTCGGAGGCGCCAATATCCCTGATGCCGTCGACCTCGACGCGCTGGAGGAGCCGAGCCATACGGTCGATCGGGCGCCGTCGGGAGCGGACGGAAGCATCAGTCGGGCTGCCACGGCGTCGGCCACCAGTCCTACGGTGGTCCCCAGGGGGGTTCTGTAGGATCGAGCTCTACGGCTGGCTTGGCCACCGAGGCAGCCTGGCCTTATAGTTGCCCTCGGTATGCCCTGGAGAGGCCCGCCCCACCCAACTGCGAAGAGAAGCTGGCGACGTTTCGGTCAAAAAAGGCCGAGGTTGAAAAGATTCTGAAGGATGACCTCCTGAAGGCGATCTAGCTAGTGGGAAAGGGGGAGTCGGTTTTTGACGAGGCAGGCGTGGCAGCGAGGCTTGCCGAGAATTCTCAGTTGCCCCGAGATAGGGAGTCCTTGGCGCGTGTGGGCTCGGAGAGGTTAGGAGCCACCGTGGCCTGGCATCTTGCGCAGGTATGCTAACGAGATATGCGGGTGGTACCTTGGGGATTATCATCTTTGGGCTTGACTCTCTCTTTTTTATGCGCAGACTACTTCCGTGATGACCACCCTTCAGCACCGGACCCCAGCTCTCTTCGCGGCCAAGCTCACGGTGGCAAGGATGAAGGGGGAGCTCGACCAAGAGAAGGCCCGGTATGCCAAACTGAAGAAATCATTCGCCGACCAGCGAACGTCGATCCGGGAGTACCAGGGACACGTGGTGGATCTGGATAAGCGGATCGCTGACAGATGTGCCCGTGAGTCTGAACGAGAGCGAGAGGCCGAGCTAAGCATGGCCAGGGTGGCCGATCTGGAGATGCAGCTAACAACGGCGAAGGAGGAGCTGTTGGGTAGGCTGGAGGAGTTCCAGCAATATCAGGTGACGACCTTCGTCCCCAAGCTGGCTGAGGCCAAGACGAAGGCTCGGGAGGTGGGCAGGGAGGAAGGACTGAGGAGGGGCATAGAGCTGGGCCGGGAGGAAGGGAGTGAGGCGTGCCTTCGGAGGATTATGGGGAGGGCCCGGAATCTCTATCCCTCGCTAGAAGTTGATTTTGAGGCTCTGGCAGCCTCTGAGGGGGAGGAAGAAGAGGATGAGGAGGGAACCCCTGAGATTAGCACGGCCGTAACGGGAACGGGAAGGCAAGGGTCGGGTAATGCTCCGCAGGATGGTCGCCACGATGGCGAACGTGCGGACCCATAGGGAATCACGTTAGGGAATCTGTCCTTGTGTTGCTTTTTGTAGTAAAATAGGGGGAACTAAAGGGGGCCCATTTTGTAGGTTCGCCCCTCTTCTTTGTAACAATTCGTACTTCATGAATAGGAGTTGATCCCTTGTTATGGACTGCATAAATTTACATTATGCCCGCGCCATCTGACCAGGGTCTAATGTGCGCGATACGGGGTAATCCACATCAGTGGTGGATTGGCGAGTGTGCAGCTAGACCTGCGTCCGTCGGTTTGCGTGGCTGAGCTCCGTGAGCTCGCCCCGAGGTTCGGTAATGATCGTAAATAAGTTAACTTTTCATTGGGGTGGGCACGTGCAATTTTTCCTGCATCGTTTTTATTCCTCCCAGAGGGTGTATTTCATCACCATTTACAAGGGGTATCGATAAAGGTTTACAGTGATAGGGTAGGTGTGAAGTTGTTTTATCTTGCTGTACATTGCTTCAGGATGATCGGGCTCCTGTTGGCAGGGCGGCTCTCCTTTTTTCCGTTACTCGTTGCATTCCTTCTGTCTTTCTGTCTGCGAAGGGTTGGGGGCAGGGTACCGGTCCTGATCGTCTGTGGGCAAGCTGAGATGCCATGACTCGTCGTTTGGACTCATCAGGGATGCAGCCTTACTGTGACCTGTGTCAGGGTGAGCGAATCCCTGTCTGCAGGGCGGACCTCCTTCCCCTCCATTGCTTTGTCATATCCCGCCTCACCTTTGTCGTGCTGAATGGTTACAAGGCCTCCTCAGCTGCTTGGATTCACCAGGGAAGCTGTCTTGCTGTTGTCCTCCATCAGATCGTTCTTACAGAGTTTTCTTGAAAGGAGGTCGGAGGGGAACCCTTGGAGGGGAGGGGCACGAGGTGGCGGTGGTGCGCTGCCTGGTCTCTTGCCTCCTTGCCTATGACGGGTTGTAAGGTCTCTTTGGGGAGTCCTTGCATCGAAGGGAAACCCGGGAGGAGGCGGCGGACGAGGTGGAGGTGGAGACCTGCAAGCCGGGAGGGGCTTTTGCCTTTCCCGCCGGCGGGGATCGGTGGGGAACGGATGCCAACCTTCCACTGTTTCATCTGGTACAGGGCAGAGGGAGGAATGGAAGGTGGGGCTCTCCATGTGTATGGGGAATAGCCCATCGGCGATTCGTATGTAAGGGGAATAGCCCATCAGTGGTCGTCGTGTGGAAGCGATCGCCGGTCGGGGAGGCGGGATCCATTGGTGGCCAACGACCTCCCTTTTGCTCGGGCGAGGCGTCTCGGGCCTTTTCATACTTGGTAGAGGGGGTTGAGACCGGTTCTCATACTTTCTTATTCCCTTTCCTCTCCGAAGGGGGAGGGGGGTATTTATAGAGGGATTTTGTTAACGGTTTCCCCCTAGTTAATGCGATGAGCTGGCATCATTAATGGGATCCTCAGAACCACACCCATTGGGAACCGCTTTTGCCAGGTGGCGTCTGATGCGATTCATCAGCCCTAGCCTCTAGGGGGCGTGTCGTCATTAATGGTGCATTTCCCAAGTGTCCCCTTGTTTCGACGAGTCGCGTCGGGGCCTGTTTTATCGGAACCCAGCGTTTATCCAGCAGGCACTGTTCAACAGTCCTTGGTCTACGTCGGGTCTGACCCGGTTTGCGTGCCCTTATCCTCTTCCTGAGGTTCGAGTTTTCGAGGATCATCGGTCGGCCGAGGGGGGAGCAGGCGCGTAACTCGGCCCGCTTCTGCTCTGGTTTGGGTGGCAAGGGTTGGTCCTGCCCTAGAGTTTTGGAGGGGGGAGCGAGCGCGTAGCTCAGCCCGTGCCCTGCTCTGGTTTGGGTGGCGAGGGGTGGCCCTGCCCTGGAGTTCTTGAGGGGGGAGCGAGCGTGTATCCTGGCCCGTGCCCTTCTCTAGTTTGGGTGGCGAGGGTTGGCCCTGCCCCAGAGTTCTGGAGGGGGGGAGCGAGTGCATAGCTTGGTACGTGCCCTTCTATGGTTTGGGTGGCGAGGGTTGGCCCTGCCTCAGAGTTCTTGAGGGGGGGGGAGCGAGCGCGTAGCTCGGCTCGTGCCCTTCTCTGGTTTGGGTGGCGAGGGTTGGCCCTGCCCCAGAGTTCTGGAGGGGGGAACGAGCGCATAGCTCGGTCCGTGCGCTTCTCTGGTTTGGGTGGCGAGGGGTGGCCCTGCCCCAGAGTTCTTGATGGGGGAGCGAGTGCGAAGCTCGGCCCGTGCCCTTCTCTGGTTTGGATGGCGAGGGGTGGCCCTGCCCCAGAGTTTTTGAGGGGGGAGCGAGCGTGTATCTTGGCCCATGCCCTTCTCTGGTTTAGGTGGCGAGGGTTGGCCCTTCCCCAGAGTTCTTAAGGGGGGGAGCGAGCGCGTAGCTCGGCCCGTGCCCTTCTTTGGTTTGGGTGGCGAGGGTTGGCCCTGCCCCAGAGTTCTTGAGGGGAGAGCGAGCGCATAGCTCAGCCCGTGCCCTTCTCTGCTTTGGGTGGCGAGGGTTGGCCCTGCACCAGAGTTCTTGAGGGGGGAGCGAGCGTGTAGCTCAGCCCGTGCCCTTCTCTGGTTTGGGTGGCGAGGGTTGGCCATGCCCCAGAGTTCTTGAGGGGGGAGTGAGCACATAGCTCGGCCCGTTCCCTTCTCTGGTTTGGCTGGCTAGGGTTGGCCCTGCCCCCCCGAGTTCTTGAGGAGGGGAGCAAGCGCGTAGCTTGGTCCGTGCCCTTCTCTGGTTTGGGTAGCGAGGGTTGGCCCTGCCCCAGAGTTCTTGAGGGGGGGAGCGAGCACGTAGATCGGCCTATGCCCTTCCCTGGTTTTGGTGGTGAGGGTTGGCTCTACCCCAGAGTTCTTGAGGGGAGGAGCGAGAGCGTAGCTCGGCCCGTGCCCTTCTCTGGTTAGGATAGCGAGGGTTGGCCCTGCCCCAGAGTTCTTGGGGGGGGGGGGTGCGAGCGTGTAGCTCGGCCTGTGCCCTTCTCTGGTTTGGGTGGCGAGGGTTGGCCCTACCCCAGAGTCTTTGAGAGGGCGGGTAATTGGCTGTCGCCTCCCCGCAGCCTCTATAGTCGGACGGGTATTGGGCCGTCGCCTACCCCTTATATGACGCTCCAGTTTGGGTGGCGAAGCTTCGTAAGCTTGCCCCGGAGGTCTTCACTAGAGGGGGAAGCATACGTGTAGCCCGGCCCATGCCGTTCTTTGGTTTGGGTGGCGAGGGGTGGCCCTGCCCCAGAGTCTGGAGGGGGGAGCAAGCGCGTAGATCGACCCGTGCCCTTCTCTGGTTTGGGTGGCGAGGGGTGGCCCTGCCCCAGAGTTCTTGAGGGGGGAGAGAGCGCATAGCTCGGCCCGTGCCCTTCTCTGGATTGGGTGGCGAGGGGTGGCCCTGCCCCAGAGTTCTTGAGGGCAAAGCGAGCGCATAGCTCGGCCCGTGCCCTTCTCTGGTTTGGGTGGCGAGGGGTGGTCCTGCCCCAGAGTTCTTGAGGGGGGGGGGAGCAAGCGCATATCGTGGCCCGTGCCTTTCTCTGGTTTGGGTGGCGAGGGTTGGCCCTGCCCCAGATTTCTTGAGGGGGGAGCGAGCGCGTTGCTCGGCCCGTGCCCTTCTCTGGTTTGGGTGGCGAGGGTTGGTCCTACCCCAGAGTTCTTGAGGGGGGAGCGAGCGCATAGCTCGGCCCGTGCCCTTTTCTGGTTTGGGTGGCGAGGGTTGGCCCAGCCCCAGAGTTCTTGAGGGGGGAGCGAGCACGTAGCTCGGCCCGTGCCCTTCTATGGTTTGGGGGGCGAGGGTTGGCCCTGCCCCAGAGTCTTTGAGAGGACGGGTATTGGGCCATCACCTCGCCGCAGCCTCTATAGTCGGACGGGTATTGGGCCGTCGCCTACCCCGCATATGGCGCTCCGGTTTGGGTGGCGAAGCTTCGTAAGCTTGCCCCGGAGGTCTTCACTGGAGGGGGGTGCGGGTGTGTAGCCTGGCCTGTGCCCTTCTCTGGTTTGGGTGGCGAGGGTTGGCCGTGCCCTAGAGTCTGGAGGGAGGAGTGAGCGCATAGCTCAGACCGTGCCCTTCTCTTGTTTGGGTGGCGAGGGTTGGCCCTACCCCAGAGTCTTTGAGAGGGTGGGTATTGGGCCGTCACCTCCCCGCAGCCTCTATAGTCGGACGGGTATTGGGCCGTCGCCTACCCCGCATAAGGTGGTCCGGTTTGGGTGGCGAAGCTTCGTAAGCTTGCCCCGGAGGTCTTCACTGGAGGGGGAGCGGGCGTGTAGCCCGACCTGTGCCCTTCTCTGGTTTAGGTGGCGAGGGTTGGCCCTGCCCTAGAGTTCTTGAGGGGGGAGCAAGCACGTAGCTTGGTCCGTGCCCTTCTCTGGTTTGGGTGGCGAGGGTTGGCCCTGCCCTAGAGTTCAAGAGGGGGTGAGCGAGCGCGAAGCTCGGCCAGTGTCCTTGTCTGGTTTGGGTGGCGAGGGTTGGCCCTGCCCCAGAGTTCTTGAGGCGGGGAGCGAGCGCATTGCTTGGCCTGTGCCCTTATCTGGTTTGGGTGGCGAGGGTTGGCCCAGTCCCAGAGTTCTTGAGGGGGGAGCGAGCGCGTAGCTCGGTCCGTGCCCTTCTCTGGTTTTGGTGGCGAGGGTTGGCCCTGCCCCATAGTTCTTGAGGGGGGAGCGAGCACGTAGCTCGGCCCGTGCCCTTCTCTGGTTTGGGTGGCGAGGGTTGGCCCAGCCCCAGAGTTCTTGAGGGGAGGAGCGAGCGCGTAGCTCGGCCTGTGCCCTTCTCTGATTTGGGTGGTGAGGGTTTGCTTTTCCCTAGAGTTCTTGTCGGGGCGAGCGAGCCCGTAGCTCGGCCCGTGCCCTTCTCTGGTTTGGGTGGCGAGTGTTGGCCCAGCCCTTGAGTCTTTAAGAGGGCGGGTATTGGGCCGTCGCCTCCCCTCAGCCTCTATAGTCAGACGGGTATTGGGCCGTCGCCTACCCCGCATATGGCGCTCTGGTTTAGGTGGCGAAGCTTCTTAAGCTTGCCCCAGAGGTCTTCACTGGAGGGGGGAGCGGGCGTGTAGCTCGGTCCGTGCCCTTCTCTGGTTTGGGTGGCGAGGGTTGGCCCTGCCCTAGAGTCTGGAGGGGGAGCGAGCACGTAGCTCGGCCCGTGCCCTTCTTTTGTTTGGGTGGCGAGGGGTGGCCCTGCCCCAGAGTTCTTGAGGGGGGAGCGAGCGCGTAGCTCAGCCCGTGCCCTTCTCTGGTTTGGGTGGAGAGGGGTGGCCCTGCACCAGAGTTCTTGAGGGGGGAGCGAGCGCGTAGCTCGGCCCGTGCCCTTCTCTGGTTTGGGTGGCGAGGAGTGGCCCTGCCCCAGAGTTCTTGAGAGGGGAGCGAGCACGTAGCCCGGCACGTGCCCTTCTCTGGTTTCGGTGGCAAGGGTTGGCCCTGCCCCAGAGTTCTTGAGGGGGGAAGCGAGCGCGTAGCTCGGCCCGTGCCCATCTCTGGTTTGGGTGGCGAGGGTTGGCCCTGCCCCAGAGTTCTTGAGGGGGGGAGCGGGGGCATTGCTCGGGCCTATGCCCTTCTGTGGTTTGGGTGGCGAGGGTTGGCCCTGCCCCAGAGTTCTTGAGGGGGGAGCGAGCGCGTAGCTCGGCCCGTGCCCTTCTCTGGTTTGGGTGGCGAGGGTTGGCCCTACCCCAGAGTCTTTGAGTGGGCGGGTATTTGGCCGTCGCCTCCCCGCAGCGTCTATAGTCGGACGGGTATTGTGCCGTCGCCTACCCCACATATGGCGCTCCGGTTTGGGTGGTGAAGCTTCGTAGGCTTGCCCCGGAGGTCTTCACTGGAGGGGGAAGCGGGCGTTAGCCCGGGCCGTGCCCTTCTCTGGTTTGGGTGGCGAGGGTTGGCCCTGCCCCAGAGTCTACATAGCTTGGCCCGTGCCATTCTCTGGTTTGGATGGTGTGTGATGGCCCTGCCCCAGAGTTCTTTAGGGAGGAGCGAGCGCGTAGCTCGGCCCGTGCCCTTTTCTGGTTTGGGATCAAGGGGTGGCCCTGCCCCAGATTTCTTGAGGGGGGGAGCGAGCGCGTGGCTCGGCCCGTGCCCTTATATGGTTTGGGTGGCGAGGGGTGGCCCTGCCCCAAAGTTCTTGAGGGGGGAGCGAGCACGTAGCTCGTACCGTGCTCTTCTCTGGTTTGGGTGGTGAGGGTTGGCCCTGCCCCTGAGTTCTTGAGGGGGGGAGCAAGCGCGTATCTCGGCCAGTGTCCTTCTCTGGTTAGGGTGGCGAGGGTTGGCCCTGCCCCAGAGTTCTTAAGGGGGGAGCGAGCACATAGCGCGGCCCGTGCCCTTCTCTGGTTTGGGTGGCGAGGGTTGGCCCTGCCCTAGAGTCTTTGAGAGGGCGGGTATTGAGCCGTCGCCTCCCCGCAGCCTCTATAGTCGGACAGGTATTGGGCCGTCGCCTACCCCGCATATGGCGCTCCGGTTTGGGTGGCGAAGCTTCGTAAGCTTGCCCCGGAGGTCTTCACTGGAGGGGGGAGTGGGCGTGTAGCCCAGCCCATGCTCTTCTCTGGTTTGGGTGGCGAGGGTTGGCCCTGCCCCAGAGTCTGAAGGGGGGAGCGAGCGCGTAGCTCGGCCCATGCCCTTCTCTGGTTTGGGTGGCGAGGGGTGGCCCTGCCCCAGAGTTCATGAGGGGGGAGCAATCGCGTAGCTCGGCCCATCCCCTTCTCTGATTTGGGTGGCGAGGGTTGGCACTGCCCCAGAGTTCTGGAGGGGGGGAGTGGGCGTGTAGCCCAGCCCTTGGCCTTCTCTAGTTTGGGTGGCGAGGGTAGGCACTGTCACAGAGTCTTTGAGAGGGCGGGTATTGGGCCGTCGCCTCCCCGCAGCCTCTATAGTCTGACGGGTATTGGGTCGTCTCCTATCCCACATATGGCGCTCCTGTTTGGGTGGCGAAGCTTCGTAAGCTTGCCCCGGAGGTCTTCACTAGAGGGGGAAGCGGGCGTGTAGCCCGGCCCGTGCCCTTCTCTGGTTTGGGTGGCGGGGGTTGACCCTGCCCCAGAGTCTGGAGGGGGGAGCGAGCGTGTAGCTCGGCCCGTGCCTTTCTCTGGTTTGGGTGGTGTGGGGTGGACCTGTCCCAGAGTTCTTGAGGGGGAAGCGAGCGCGTAGCTCGGCCCGTGCCCTTCTCTGGTTTGGGTGGCAAGGGGCGGCCCTGCCCTAGAGTTCTTGAGGGGGGAGCGAGCGCGTAGCTCGGCCCGTGCCCTTCTCTGGTTTTGGTGACGCGGGGTGGCCCTGCCCCAGAGTTCTTGAGGGGGGAGCGAGCACGTAGCTCGGCCCGTGCTCTTCTCTAGTTTGGGTGGCGAGGGTTGGCCCTGCCCCTGTGTTCTTGAGGGGGGAGCGAGCGCGTAGCTCGGCCCGTGCCATTCTCTGGTTTGGGTGACGAGGGTTGGCCCTACCCCAGAGTTCTTGAGGGGGGAGCGAGCGCGTAGCTCGGCCTGTGTCCTTCTCTAGTTTGGGTGGCGAGGGTTGGCCCTGCCCCAGAGTCTTTGAGAGGGCGGGTATTGGGCTGTCACCTCCCCGCAGCCTCTTTAGTCAGACAGGTATTGGGCCGTCGCCTACCCCGCATATGGCGCTCCGGTTTGGGTGGCAAAGCTTCGTAAGCTTGCCCCAGAGGTCTTCACTGGAGGGGGGAGCGGGCGTGTAGCCCGGCCCGTGCCCTTCTCTGTTTTGGGTGGGGAGGGTTGGCCCTGCCCCAGAGTCTGAAGGGGGGAGCGAGCGCGTAGCTCGGCCCATGCCCTTCTCTGGTTTGGGTGGCGAGGGTTGGCCCTGCCCCAGAGTTCTTGAGCGGGGGAGCAAGCGCGTAGCTCGGCCTATGCCCTCTCTGGTTTGGGTGGTGAGGGTTGGCCCTACCCCAGAGTTTTGGAGGGGGGAGCGGGCGTGTAGCCCGGCCCGTGCCCTTCTCTGGTTTGGGTGGCGAGGGTTGGCCCTGTCCCAGAGTCTTTGAGAGGGCGGGTATTGGACCGTCACCTCCCCGCAGCCTCTATAGTCAGACGGGTATTGGGCCGTCTCCTACCCCGCATATGGCGCTTTAGTTTGGGTAGAGAAGATTCGTAAGCTTGCCCCGGAGGTCTTAACTAGAGGGGGGAGCGGGCGTGTAGCTCAGCCCGTGCCCTTATCTGGTTTGGTGACGAGGGTTGGCCCTGCCCCAGCATTCTTGAGGGGGGAGCGAGCACGTAGCTCGGCCCGTGCCCTTCTCTGGTTTGGATAGCGAGGGTTGGCCCTGCCCCAGAGTTCTTGAGGGGGTGAGCGAGCACGTAGCTCGGCCCGTGCCCTTCTCTGGTTTGGGTGGCGAGGGTTAGCCCTGCCCCAGAGTTCTTTAGGAGGGTAGCGAGCACATAGCTTGGCCCGTGCCCTTCTCTGGTTTGTGTGGCGAGGGTTGGCCCTGCCCCAGAGTCTAGAGGGGGGAGTGGGCGCGTAGCCCCGTCCGTGCCCTTCTCTGGTTTGGGTGTCGAGGGTTGGTCCTGCCCCAGAGTCTGGAGGGGGGAGCGGGCATGTAGCCCAGCCCGTGCCCTTCTTTGGTTTGGGTGGCGAGGGTTGGCCCTGCCCCAGAGTCTTTGAGAGGGTGGGTAAGCCTCTATAGTCGAACGGGTATTGGGCCGTCGCCTACCCAGCGTATGGCGATCCGGTTTGGATGGCGAAGCTTCGTAAGCTTGCCCAGGAGTTCTTTATCCTAAACTGAAACTTTCAAGTGGAGAAGGCCAGATTTAAAAATGCGAAGAAAAAAGCGTTTCATTAAAGGCTTATAATTACCGGTAGCGTTTTAATAGGTTCTCCGCGTTCCATGGATGGGCCAGCTCGCTCCCGTCGAGGATCGTTGGTTGCAAAAGTCCTCCCTCTTAGAAAGGAGGTCGATCGACAAGACCTGCTCCGTACCCTTGTGCTTGGTTAACCACACATAGCAGCTCCTGGATAGCTTCTAGCTCCCCCGCACTAAACCCACTCCCTGCGGAGTTTAGAACTTTACCATCTGATGGAGCAGGCTGGGGAGTGCTTCTATGGCCGTCGTGTATGGTCGCCCTATGATCCCGTTGTATGTCGACGCGATATCAACGACAACGAACTGCGTCATGTGAGTGACGACCCTTGGTTCCTCTCCGAGTGACATCGGCAGGGTGATCACCCCCACAATAGGAGTCGAGTGGCCAGTGAAGCCGACGATTGGCCCAGTGCAAGGTCTCAGGTCCGCCTGCCCCAGCCCCATCTTCTCTACCGTCGACATGAATACGATGTCGCAGGAGCTCCCAATGTCGATCAGGAGGCGGCTAATGACAGCCGTCCCTATCTGAGCCTCGATGACGATGGCATCGTAATGCGGTAGCTCGATTCCCTCCAGATCCTCGTCAGTAAAGGTAACGGAAGGTCGGGCTACCCTTCTCTCCCTCGTATCACTGTCGAGACCAGCTGCCATCACTTGCCACGTACGCCTTCCTGCTCGACGATGACGACCCTCCAGAGAATGGCCCGCCACATATTTCATCTATGCGCATGACCGGCTTCAGCGGGCGTGTCACGCCCCGCTTCCCAAAAATGTGGAGGCGAGACGTGAGAAGGCCCGCACAGACTTAAAGCCGTGAAGCTCCAAGTCTGATAAGCGTATAAAAATCACTTATTATGGCAAGTCCTTGCAAAGCGAAACGAAACAACAATGATAATAAGGAATTGAGACGACATTTTATTGAATCTCCAAATGTCCATAAACAAATTACAATATCGCAGAAAAGCCACCAGGCTAAAAGAAAAGGGATCTAAGGCCCAAACATGGCCAACAAAGTATAACATACATACAAGGGTGCCACGCACCGACGACTAGCAGCAAACCTAAACAAAGAAGTGAACACGAGCGGTCTTCAAGACAGGCCCCTGGTGTCCACTCACCAGCACAGTAAACATCAGCATCAGCAACACCATATTCCCTGCAACAAAACTCTGGCTCTGGGTCTAACATGTGTCACCCAAAAGAGAGAGGGGCACATGTCAGCAAGTCTGGAAAGACTTGTGCAAGGAAACTGAAAATGAGGCATCTAGCAACCTAGCAGTTTAGTATGCATGACATGGCAGTTAAGCATGATGCAACAGTTTAAAAAGAGAGGCAAGCATGCACAATGTAGCAAAAGCTACCAAATCACTAATCACTTATCATTTAACACTTATCACTTATCACTTATCACTTATCACTTAGTGCATAGAGAGTCCACCTGCTGGCCAGCTCGTGGCTCAGGCTGCTTATCTCTACCACTATTAATCACTTGTCACTGTTAAACACTTAGTGCATAGAGAGTCCACCTGCTGGCCAGCTCGTGGCTCAGGCCGCTTATCTCTATCACTATTAATCACTTGTGCACTAGAGAGTCCACCTGCTGGCCGGAGTGGCGGATCAGGCCAACTCGGGGCTCAGGCCGCTTATCTCTTACCCCACCCATATGTGTCGAGCGTTGGGGTTTCCAACTCACTAAGCTCGCTTCTGGAACACGAGCCAGGAATATAATATTGCAGCGTGCGCTACGCAATCACGATGAATAATCACTATGCATAGACATGAACAGATATTTGCGTACCGTTAATTTAAAGTAACATGACAGTTAAAATGCAATGACATGAACATATTCGCGTACCGTTAATTTAAAGTAAACATGACAGTTAAAATGCAATGACATGAACATATTCGCGTACCGTTAATTGAAAGTAAACATGACATGGTAATTGTGCAACATGCTAAAAGTCGGAATTAGCTTCGTTGTCAAGCTAATTCCCCGATTTGCGCCTAGGCGAGTTTCATCTTCGCCTAGCCTCTTTTACGCCTACAACATGCAAATGGCCTAAAACATGGCCTAAACCCTAAGTGGCAAGTTTCACTTGCCTAGCACCGGGGATGACGATTAACCTCGTCACACGGATGCTATCTACGAGGAAATCGCTGTTTTGGGGGAGACAAACATCAAACACATGAAATTAATTAGGGTTTCACCAAAATTATAAATAAGTTATAAAAACAACGGTAGATCGATTTCTTACCGGGAGAAGACGGAAGGAACACTCCGGGGAACCCTAGGATTAGATCTGGAAGCAAATGGAGAAGTTTGGGGAAACTAGGGTTTTGGGGGATTTTGGGGATTTGATGGATTTTGATGGAGATTTGGGGAAGATGAGAGGTAGATAGAGTGAATGGATGGATTGGATGATGGATTTAGGGCTTGGAATGGAGGATTGAAGCTTGGAGGAAGATAGGGGCTCAAAGGGGAAGATTTTAGGGTTTAGAGTCGAGTGGAAGAAGATGAAATCGTTTGGGTTGGGTATAAATAGGCTGGGCTGGCGGCTGCCCAGAAATTAGGGTTTTAACACAGACTAGTCGGTCAAAGAACAACCACTGACCGACTAGTTTGGCAACTAGTCGGTCGGTCGACCAACTCAGACCGACTAAGTGTAAACAGTAACTCCTGAACGAAAATAGGATTTAGAGTTAGTCGGTCCATGAACAATTACTGACCGACTAGTTTAGCATCTAGTCGGTCGATGAACGTTCTTAGACCGACTAAGAGTAAACAGTAACTCCTGAACAATTGATTGAATGAACTAGTCGGTTCCAGTTGATTTCCTGACCGACTAAATTGGAATCTAGTCGGTCGGTTGATCTTCTTGAACCAACTAACGTGCACGAAAAGTGCCGATTCGAAGCGCGAAGCTTCGGGAAGATTTCTATGGCTTCTAGGATCGATTTATACTCTAAGATATGATCGATATGAAGCTCGTCACGAGTGACTTACTCCGAGTTCAATGATTCTAAGGCAGGACCTAGAAGATCACATCAAAAGGAAAGAAAACGAAAGATAGGAAATCTCAACGAGATGAATGAAAGCGAGAACTATGGGAATGGAAACCACACAAGGAGAGAACCCATCATCGCAAGCAAAACACACTGATAATCCAATCATACAAAAACCAGTCGTTACATCCTACCCACCTTAGGATAAAGTCCGTCCTCGGACTTTCTAACATATATATAGTCGCTCGGGTAACTACCCTCAACCAATTTCACATCATAAATTCAACCAAGTACTTTCATTTCGAGTGCTTACATATACGCACTAGAAATCAAATATTACTACCACTACACACATATTTTCACACACATAATACACTCATACTCATTATAGTCAATCAATTTCATACACGTATTTCAATCACATATATATAGTCAATATATTTATACAACAATAAACACTTATTACTTACTATAAGAAAATAACCAAGCCTCTCTTATTTGAAAATAATTTCACATTTTTTTAGTCATTCAAGTACATGCAAATATTTCACCATATTTTCACCTCACATATAGTCCTATAACCATATATTGGTATAGCCACCCACAATCGTGTGCGTAACACAACCAAGCACAAACAACTCAAACACCATACATACATCATCCATCACTATCCATCACCACATACAATTATACCAAGGTATATAGAGTATACCCACTCAAGCTTGAGTGAGACTCAAATCATAGCAGGACATTTACATACGTAACACAATAACCATACACATACCAATACCACTCCAAGGCATACACATCCACGTATCACATATTTTCACACCACATCCATCCATTTATAATTACCATATTAACACATCAACTACATACAAGTTTAAGAGATGCAATAGTCGGGTATACCTCCTGATATACACGCATACGACATCTCATAAAACAAGTAGTACCAACCAAAATTATCACTCTGATATCATACGTATATCACATCATACTCAAGCAGAAAATTACCTACACACAACACACAAATGCCAACACCCATACCACTATATACACACCACGAAATCAACACTACGACGACATAACCTCTTAACTAATGGGCCCACCAACTATAATAAGGTTGACACAGGCAACGACAAGCTCTAAGGGCTAGACGAAAAGGAAGGAACTGAAATCACATGCGTAACGAATAGAAAGATCAAAAGCATGAAAACGGTCGGTAAAACAAATTGTTTGAAAACGGGTTTGAGACGAATATACATAATAAGAGGAAAAGCAGTTTATTGGCTTATATAAAATTATTATGAGGAAAAAAGGAAATCATTTACTCGAACATCAAAACATAGGTCAGAAATGTTATGCGGCAGCAATCTAAAAATTTTGGAAAAGTTTTGAGATTTGAAGATTGAAATCAGATCAAGTATAGTGTGGAGAATTTAAGCGCATGCTAAGGGTTTTCCGAATCTTAAAGCTGAAGAGAAATCCTAAATAACCATATCGAAAATACTTTTAGAGAAATCCGGATTTGCCAACAAAATTGATTTATACAAGATCTTAATGTACGAGCAAAACGAACGTGGTACCGACATATATAAAAATAATTGAAGTCACATTTTAGAAATTATCTCAAAAGTGTGTATGGTGAATGGAAGATAATATCTTAGTAGCATGGAAAGAGAAAAGGATATTTAAACTCATCAAGTTAGTATTAAAACTTTTAAACCGTTTTATGAAGGGTCTAAGTCAGGAATGATTTCGAAGTAGTAATTTGTTTTTTTTTAAACGAAAATCTGAAATATGGAAAATGTTGAGCATAAAATCGACTTGCTAAAAGCCGAAGTCCAAAGGGACTTGAACAGTTTATTATGAGTGAGCACGAGGTGTTTTCGAATAAAATTTTAATGGCACAAGTAAGAAAAGAAATTATGAATCGAGTTAGGAAAATAGAAATACGGTTCAGAATGAAATTGGTATATGAAAAGGGGCAAGACATTTATATCGATACGAAAGTATATGCTGAAAATATCATAAACTTCTAATCTAAAAATCTCAACACAAGTTTCGAGATTTAAAAACATAAATAATTTAAGTCGGCGAAAGGAGCATGAAACCTTGCATATATCAAAAGTGTTTCGAACAAATTTAAACTAAACGAAAAAGGAGATTCGAAGATACTTTTAGGGAAATAAGAATTCGCCAAAAGAACGTGTTGGTATAAAAACTTTTGAAGTACGAGTACGATGAACCTATAATTGATATATACAAAAATTAGTTGAAGTCCATTCAGTTTGGAAAAATACCCCTAAAGGTATGTAAGATAAGGGGTTAAAATAAATTTTGTAGTTAGGAAAAGGATGGTATATCGAACCATCAGGATAGTAATGAAGTTTTTTTTTTTTTTGAAAAGAAAAATCGAAATGCGAAAGGTACATTGTTAGAAAAATAGTACAAGATAGTAATTTTAAAATCATGACCAAAAGTCTTCAAAATTCAAGAATGACTTTTAACTCCATCGAAATTTAGGGAGACAAATCTAAAGAAGTTTAGAACAAAATTTAAACTGAGTGAAACTTCAAATAAGGAAAGCATTCAAAAATAACTTGGGAGAATCAAGATTTGCAACGGAAAACATTTGAAGGATCAAGGATAATTGTAATGAGGCGGTCATGTGGATTAAGGACAAGGGAAGTGGTTATGGAAACGTAATTTTCCAAATATCTGTAGTCGGAAAAATGTTCGAACATAACTTTGATTTGTTGAAAGCTGAAATCATCTGTGACTTGAAAAGTATATTAAGGGAGCACGACGAGTCATTTGAATAACATAAATAAGAAAGGAAAATTCATAAATCGTATTTGGAAAATAGAATTGCGGCTCAGGATTAAATCGATTTATGAAAAGGGACAAGATATTCAAATAGGTATGAAAGGTATAGGCTGTAAAACATTATAAAACAGTAATCAAAATCTCGTCAAAACTTTTGAATTTTAAAATTTTAATTTAGGTCAACGAAAGAGTACGAGATATAAGTATACATATAACAATTGAAATTCCCTTTTGCTTGGAAAAGATTTTAAAGTATGTCATGCGATTAAAATGAATCTCATAGTTAGAAAATGGTACATCGAATTTTCCAAAATAGTATTGGAATCTTTAAACCGAAATGCGAAAATATAGACAAGAAAATGGTTACGAGTTAGCAATTATAATTTCAACCATTAGACTCCGAAATCTACAAGGAATTTGACTCAATCGAAAAGTGAGAAATTTTAAGTACATACGTAGCGGGTTTAAAACCGAATTTAAACTCAGTTAAAACTTTAATAAGGGAAATAGAAAAACAACTTTTTTTAAAAAGAAATTAAGCCTTGCAAACGGGGACATTCGAAGGATCAACGATTATCGAAACATGGTGGTCATGGGAATCGAGGCAAGGGATTTGGTCGGATGATCAAAGCATAAATACGCCTAGGTTATGACTTAGGAAAATCTATGAAAACTCTTACGGTCAACCAACTAAAGATTATGGAACTAAGCGCTAAGACTTCCATAAGGGCTAGACAGCGATGAAATGAGTTCAGCTTGGTCCGAAACCGATGAACCCAAGCGAGAGACCAAAGAATTATAGAAGTCTATCCTAGTCAAAGCTAGACAGGAACCACTAAGGTAACTCTTAAGGCTATCAAATCAATCACTAACATGGAGTCTAACTAACAATCAAGGATCCCTAACTAGCAAGCACAAACTTCTAACTAAGTCTCACTATGGTTCTGATCTAATGGATTTCCTATCAAGCTGGGACATGTGCTCTAACACGCCTACCAGCCACCTAAGACATAAGAACGCTAAAAACCTAGACTCCGGGCTTATAACTTGGATGTTCTAATTTATTTAATGGACATTCTATAATTATTATTGTTGTTCCGATAGTTCGCATTTGCAAATGGACCTGCATGGGCCACCACTAAAACCTGTCACGCCCCGCTTCCCAAAAATGTGGAGGCGAGACGTGAGAAGGCCCGCACAGACTTAAAGCCGTGAAGCTCCAAGTCTGATAAGCGTATAAAAATCACTTATTATGGCAAGTCCTTGCAAAGCGAAACGAAACAACAATGATAATAAGGAATTGAGACGACATTTTATTGAATCTCCAAATGTCCATAAACAAATTACAATATCGCAGAAAAGCCACCAGGCTAAAAGAAAAGGGATCTAAGGCCCAAACATGGCCAACAAAGTATAACATACATACAAGGGTGCCACGCACCGACGACTAGCAGCAAACCTAAACAAAGAAGTGAACACGAGCGGTCTTCAAGACAGGCCCCTGGTGTCCACTCACCAGCACAGTAAACATCAGCATCAGCAACACCATATTCCCTGCAACAAAACTCTGGCTCTGGGTCTAACATGTGTCACCCAAAAGAGAGAGGGGCACATGTCAGCAAGTCTGGAAAGACTTGTGCAAGGAAACTGAAAATGAGGCATCTAGCAACCTAGCAGTTTAGTATGCATGACATGGCAGTTAAGCATGATGCAACAGTTTAAAAAGAGAGGCAAGCATGCACAATGTAGCAAAAGCTACCAAATCACTAATCACTTATCATTTAACACTTATCACTTATCACTTATCACTTATCACTTAGTGCATAGAGAGTCCACCTGCTGGCCAGCTCGTGGCTCAGGCCGCTTATCTCTACCACTATTAATCACTTGTCACTGTTAAACACTTAGTGCATAGAGAGTCCACCTGCTGGCCAGCTCGTGGCTCAGGCCGCTTATCTCTATCACTATTAATCACTTGTGCACTAGAGAGTCCACCTGCTGGCCGGAGTGGCGGATCAGGCCAACTCGGGGCTCAGGCCGCTTATCTCTTACCCCACCCATATGTGTCGAGCGTTGGGGTTTCCAACTCACTAAGCTCGCTTCTGGAACACGAGCCAGGAATATAATATTGCAGCGTGCGCTACGCAATCACGATGAATAATCACTATGCATAGACATGAACAGATATTTGCGTACCGTTAATTTAAAGTAACATGACAGTTAAAATGCAATGACATGAACATATTCGCGTACCGTTAATTTAAAGTAAACATGACAGTTAAAATGCAATGACATGAACATATTCACGTACCGTTAATTGAAAGTAAACATGACATGGTAATTGTGCAACATGCTAAAAGTCGGAATTAGCTTCGTTGTCAAGCTAATTCCCCGATTTGCGCCTAGGCGAGTTTCATCTTCGCCTAGCCTCTTTTACGCCTACAACATGCAAATGGCCTAAAACATGGCCTAAACCCTAAGTGGCAAGTTTCACTTGCCTAGCACCGGGGATGACGATCAACCTCGTCACACGGATGCTATCTACGAGGAAATCGCTGTTTTGGGGGAGACAAACATCAAACACATGAAATTAATTAGGGTTTCACCAAAATTATAAATAAGTTATAAAAACAAAGGTAGATCGATTTCTTACCGGGAGAAGACGGAAGGAACACTCCGGGGAACCCTAGGATTAGATCTGGAAGCAAATGGAGAAGTTTGGGGAAACTAGGGTTTTGGGGGATTTTGGGGATTTGATGGATTTTGATGGAGATTTGGGGAAGATGAGAGGTAGATAGAGTGAATGGATGGATTGGATGATGGATTTAGGGCTTGGAATGGAGGATTGAAGCTTGGAGGAAGATGGGGGCTCAAAGGGGAAGATTTTAGGGTTTAGAGTCGAGTGGAAGAAGATGAAATCGTTTGGGTTGGGTATAAATAGGCTGGGCTGGCGGCTGCCCAGAAATTAGGGTTTTAACACAGACTAGTCGGTCAAAGAACAACCACTGACCGACTAGTTTGGCAACTAGTCGGTCGGTCGACCAACTCAGACCGACTAAGTGTAAACAGTAACTCCTGAACGAAAATAGGATTTAGAGTTAGTCGGTCCATGAACAATTACTGACCGACTAGTTTAGCATCTAGTCGGTCGATGAACGTTCTTAGACCGACTAAGAGTAAACAGTAACTCCTGAACAATTGATTGAATGAACTAGTCGGTTCCAGTTGATTTCCTGACCGACTAAATTGGAATCTAGTCGGTCGGTTGATCTTCTTGAACCAACTAACGTGCACGAAAAGTGCCGATTCGAAGCGCGAAGCTTCGGGAAGATTTCTATGGCTTCTAGGATCGATTTATACTCTAAGATATGATCGATATGAAGCTCGTCACGAGTGACTTACTCCGAGTTCAATGATTCTAAGGCAGGACCTAGAAGATCACATCAAAAGGAAAGAAAACGAAAGATAGGAAATCTCAACGAGATGAATGAAAGCGAGAACTATGGGAATGGAAACCACACAAGGAGAGAACCCATCATCGCAAGCAAAACACACTGATAATCCAATCATACAAAAACCAATCGTTACAGGGCGAGGTTCCTCCCGCTCGTTGCCTGGTGGCGGATCCGGTCTTCGCGCTCCTCGCGGGGCCCTCTCCTCCTGGATTGGCCTCCTGCCCTCGACGAAACCTCCCAGGTGGCCCGCCTGGATCAATCGCTCGATCTCCTGCTTGAGGGTGTAGCAATTGTCGATATCATGGCCGTGGTCCCGATGGTACCGACAATACTTTCGGAGATCCCGCTTGGCTGGGTCGGACTTCATTTCCCTGGGGGGTTTTGCAGCAGCCCGGCCCTTGTCGCCGCGGTCAACACCTCTATCATCAGGGTGTTGAGCTGGGTGTACTGGGCCCGCAGGAGCCCCTCAAGCCTCAGGACCGCTCGAGTGGGCTCTCGGGCTGGAGCGAATTCTCGTGCCGGGCCTGGACGGTCTTGCGGGCGTCGACCAGCGGGGTTGCGCCTCGATTGAGCCGACTGGTCGCGGCCTCGGGGCCCATCTTCTTGCTTCGGCCTGGGATAGGACCGGGCTCGTCCTGGGACGATCTAGTCGGGGCGACCGGTTCTTTTGTCTCCTCGGTCAGTGCGTACCTCTCCGGCTACACGACTAACGCGTCGTAGTCGGCCGGTGGGTCCCGGAGCAAGGACTTGCGGAGACTCCGATTTCGTAGTCCCGTCTTGAAGGATAGCATGAGCACTTCATCGCCGCATGCCATCACCACCCGCCTCTCATCCTGGAAGCGGCGCAGGTATTTCCTAGTCGTCTCTCCTTCCCCTCGAATGATCGTGCTGAGGTAGTCCAAGGGCTTCTTCTTTACGCGCCCGGCCCGGAACTTTTGGCAGAACTTGTGGGATAGTTCGCCGAAGCTCAGCTCCCAATGGACCTCTCCGGTAAGCCATAGTACCATTCCAGCGTCGTGTCCTTCAGGCTCTGCGAGAAAAGTCGGCATAGGAACGCGTCATCCACATTCTGTGCCTCCATTGCCCCCCGGTACTGTTGTACGTGGGAGAGGGGGTCGCCTCTTCCGTCGTAGGTGGCCAGATGGGGGGCCTTGAACCTCACGGGTCTCGGGGCCGACGTGATCCACCGTGCCTACGGTGTGGCCTCCTCGGGGTAGGCAGGGTGTTCTGGCGCGTGTCCCCTCCGCCATTCTGGGGTTTGGCTTCGGTCCCGCCTCGGCTGTTGTCATTCATCATACCCTGGGGAATAACGACGTAGTCACCGGAGAGGGCTCCCTCCGCAGGCTGGGGATTTGGCGTGCGGCAGACTGCGGTCATCCCAGTATCGTCGGCCGATTGCCGTCGCCTCTGGGATCCCCCTCCGCTCTTGATTTTCTCTTAGTATCCTCCCGTGCTCTGCGACGAGAAAGCGGAGCTGTTCACGAACGGCCTCCTCGTCCAGACGACTTGGGGAGAAATGCCGACGGGGCGGATATTTCCCCCGAGGTGGGGTCCCGGTGATCGACGGGCTGCATTCGTTCATGTATGGCTCGCCCGTCATCGAAGCTTCCGGGATCTCTCGGTTCTCCCCATTCTCCCTTTGGAGCCTTTCGCGTTCCGCGGTAATGAAGTGGAGCTGGTGTCGGGCCGTTTCTCCGTCGAGGAGGGCTTGCCGGGCGGCCTCGGCCGCCTCGTTCAGGTGTATCTGAGCGGTCGCCGCTTCCTATTGGCACCTTTGCAGCTGGGTGATCTCCATTTCAAGAGCCTCTGCTGGGCTGCAATCTCCTTGACGAGCCATTTTTCCCCCATCTCTTCAACGAACTGAGGGTGAAGATTCCGCCTCACATTCGGGGGCTTCGAGGGGCCCGAGGGTGCTTCGGTTCTAGCCGTCGTGAAGCCTGCCATCATCTTGGCGAAGGCCTCAAAGCTCTGCTGCACGGCGCGGGACGAGGTCTGGACCGTTTCGACCTCCACCCCTGGGGGTGGATTAGTCGCAGGAGTCACGGGATGGGAGTGGGATTCTTGATCCATGGGGTCCTTTCCGTGGTCAGGGTTTCGGTTGACTGGTATGGGACTTGACATGGGTGTGACCCTTCGTTCCCACAGACGGCGCCAATTGTTGCGGGGTAGAACTCGCGTACAATGAATTTGTATTATGGGGAACCAAGGGCACAATGGTTAAGCTAATGATGGGGTTTGGGTAGGCTATTTGACAGGTGATAAGTGAGGTGTAGAGGCTGAACTGGTTGTTAAGGCTGACCACAGTGTCGGATCCGGCAGGATTCGGGCGAGGGGGGCCGAGCTGCTAGAGCAGGGGGCGGGCGCGACCGGGGGGACGAGCTATCCTGCGCAAGGAACAACTCATTAGAAAGGCCGGTTTGGGGTCCAACCCTTAGCCTCTCCGATGCCTAAGTCAGTAATAGGACTTAAAGCAGGGGCTAGGCACGTAGGTCGGACTGTGGGTGAGTCGACTGTACGTGACGATCTATGAGTGGGAGAACAAAGATATGGATGACATTTGATCTCATGTGTGACTAAAAGGATTGAGAGTAAATTTGCCCATCTCCTTACCGTAAGAAGTAAAGGGGTATTTATACCTGTCGGGAGGTGGTTAGGTGGGGCTGACCTGGCATGCTGACTCAGCGTGCTAAGCTGGCCCTGCTGTCAGCGGAAGCTTCAGATGAGGATGTCAGGAACAGGAGTGCCAGCCACGCTTTTGTCAGACGGTGCAACGGCCAGGGGCGCTTTTGTCAGGGTGTCAGGGCCGAAAGCATTAAGTGTCAGGGTGCATAGCGGCCAGGGGGTGCTTTGCCAGATGGTCGGGCGGCGTTACTGTCAGTAGCGTCCTTTGCACCAGGTTGTTTGTCGTGTCCGATGTGCCAGAGAGTCATCGATGCGCGTCCGAGATACGGCGCTATCGACGGGGTCGCCCTGGTGATGGAAGGAGTGCGGCCCAGGGTCGCCGGATCGCCAGGTCACCAGGTCGCCCGGGTGGCATCCGAGGTACGGTGCTACCGACCCGGATCCTGGAGAAGTGCAGCTCCACCACCGTCCACAATAGGGTGCGCCCTTCCTTCGGTCGTGTCGGGCTCCGGGGTAACCTGGCGCTCTGCTGTGGGTAAGTTAAGCGCACAGTCTCTGATGTCGTGGGAT
This sequence comes from Scilla litardierei, assembly GCA_030789695.1. Taxonomy (NCBI): domain Eukaryota; kingdom Viridiplantae; phylum Streptophyta; class Magnoliopsida; order Asparagales; family Asparagaceae; genus Scilla; species Scilla litardierei. The sequence continues at coordinate 316,163,651 of CM061133.1, read as the reverse complement.
TGGCGCCCTAGCGTTGGGCCCGCCGGCCTTCGTGACGGAGGAATGCCGTAGGTGGGGAGTTTGGTGATCGGGGATAGAAAGTCTGGCTATCACGATCTTTAGGTCGTAACAGAAATAATATTAGATTCAACCTAAGCTCTATGATGTTAACCAGATGCCTGGTGTAATGGAACCAGACTTCTGACATATCAGACATTTCTGTTGCTCAGAAGTTTTAGTCTGATCATACGTCTGATGATGTCATAATAGCTGCATGAACCTTCGTTCAGGTGCCTGGTCATTGAACTCCAGACGCCTGGAAGTGGGAATGTCAGTCTATCAAATTTTTCCCGAGAGCAATCATCTTCTGACTGAGCTAAATCAGCCATCTGATGTTGACCTACCAGACTCATGGACAGTTCGTCAGGCACCTGATCAGTCTTCTACAGATGCCTGATCAGTCCTCTACATATGCCTGATCATTATAACTTCTGATTTTTATTCGATTCATTCTCTCCACCAGACGTCTGATACACTTGATCCAGACGCCTGGCTCAGTATAACCATTTCATCACGATTGATCTTTAGATGCCTGGTAGCTTCACTTCAGGTGTCTGTCGAAAGCTCTTAAGTTAAATCAAACGTTCGGGCTGAGATTCAATGACCGATCAGTATAAACACTGATTTGCTCGATTAGGGTTTTAAGAGATGCAGTTCATTTCGTCTGCTCTTCCGTCTGCATTTACTGTTTCATCAATCCTTCGACTATTTCGTTTCAGTATTACATGTAAAACGAAACTCAAATCCGTACACCGATCATACTCGTCTTCTAGGGGTTTCATCAAAAACTTATATCTTTCTCTTGGGTTTCTACATGGCTCGAACAAAACGTTCACGCAAGTCACATATCTCCATTGCTAAGGCCTTTATGCGATCAAGACTACGAGGTATCTCTCCGTCTCCATGGGATATGCTTAGTTCGTCTATTCCTCTGTTTACTTATGGGATTTCTCTGTCATAACCACATATTTCCAACCCTTTTGCATCGGAGGTGTTAGGGGATGTATTCCCTCAGATCATTTGTATTTGATGCAAATGATATTTTAAGCTTAGATAGAGGACTATTTTGCAAGTGATGCAAAAGGAGTTAAATGTGTCTTAAATTGTTTAAGACCATATTTAATAAAATAAACATGTTGAAAAGGTTACCTGGATGACGGGATCGTCCCGCTCTAAACGCAGGTTCAAACCGCGTCAAAAACGGAGTCCAAATGCACAAGTTATAACCAAAACAAGTTAGCCCAAACTGTCGGGCTGAACCCAGCGAAAATGGAGGTTCCACCAAGCCCGAATTATCTGGTTAGGGTTTTTTAAACCCGAGATTTTTTTGACGGCTGGATTTTCCATCTTTGAATGGTTTTTGGCTAACTTTGAGACGACGTTTGAGGGGTCAAACAATGTCGGATTGACTCGCCGTTTTTTCCTACGCATTCACCGTTCAACTCTATTTGATTTGATAGGTTGTATCAAGATTGAGCTCAACGGTAAGTGAGTTAAAATTCATGGAAGTTTGGCCTTTGTGAAAGGCAAACTAACTTGAATTATTAAACTCTAAAAAATATAGTCCTACATCGGAAGTGGAGTAAAGGGGAGGGGTCAGCCGCCTATATAAATATGGGACTACCCCCTCCTCTAAACTCATCCCAAGCTCTATATCTGAGCGGCTCCCAAAAATGTTGGAGCACGCTCGGATCTAGGCTTAAATTAAATATTCTCTTCTCCATATAATTTTTTGCCTTACTCCTGAAGAGCTCTAGCAATGCCACGAAGGGGTTCGGATCCGATCCGAAAACTTGACGAAGGTTCATACTCGGGTGAAACTTTCTTCAGTGTGTGGTTGGCTTGGCGACAAGAGTATTGCTTGCCTCGGGACGCGGAGCAGTTCGAGGAGCGATTCGACGGGTGATGGGGAGTGGCTCGGAAGACGGTGCGGTACACCTTGCCTGTACCAAGGCAAGGTTCTGGGTATGTAATTTAGAAGCTTTATTTTAATTATGTCGCAGTAGCTTAGATCCTTCTTGGGGTGGTCAGATCTACCTCAAGTTGGCATAGATCCTGGCTAAGTGTCTTGATTTTTCTTAGGGCTTCTTTAAAAAGTTTAACGATTTTCTTCCACTGAGTTTTCTTTTGCCTCTATTGTTCGTCAAACTAAGGACATGCATATAGATTTGTGCCCTGAGGGTCCATCAAAACCCAACATTGGTATCAGAGCTTAGTCTGCATGATGATCTAAGACTGCGACATTTTTAAAATGATGAATGCTTTTAAATGCATGCTAAAATTTTTGACTTTATGCGATATTGTTAAATATGAAACCGTTTCCATTTGAGATGTTTTTTTAAAATTCTTTTATGCGATAAAATTATTTTTGAAACATGGAAATTTTATGATGATTTAAAAACATAGTTAATGTAATGAAAATTATATGAAATTTTTTTATGAAACTGTTTTAAGTTTTAAAATCATGCCTTTAAATTTAAGTGTTAAATTTAGTTGCACATTAATTATTTATAGGATAAAATTTTAATGTGTTAATGCATGTTTAATGAAAATGTGATGTTTGTTAATCAGTGATAAATCTTTTATGCGATATTTAGATTAATAATTGCTAGCTAATTTTATAGTTGATAAAGTTAGATTACGTTTTAATGGCCATGCTTCATTATGTGATAATTGTTAAAACCTTTTAGGTTAGCCATTAAAAGCTATTTGAAATTTATAAGATGTTGGATAATCAGAAGAATGAGTAACCATGGCTAAGAGCCATGGTGCTCTATTTATTTATCTCATAGTGGGGAGGCCAAAAGCCTCTAGTAGACCAAGGGTCCCCATTACCCTAAGTAATGGGGGACCTAATGAATGGGTAATGAAGGAGGGGAGGCCAAAGGCCTCCCTCATTGGCCTCCCTCATTCATAACACTCCCCCTTACACATTCATCACTTCGGTCTCAGCTACTGAGGCAAGGGGTGGATACTTCTGGATCCAGAGTAAGTGTGTTTGCCTCGTTAAAACCTTAGCTGTGGAAAACCCAGTGGGAAAACCCAACAGCTTAAGGAAAAAGAGTGCAACCCACAGGTTACTCCCCCTGATCCGTACAAGCTTCAGGCTTGCAGGTCTTTCAACTGTCGCATACCAATGTTCTTTACAAGCTTTACAAAAGTACATTTAGGCAATGCCTTAGTAAAAAGATCAGCTAAGTTGTTGCATGACTGGATCTGTCAAACTTCAATCTGCTTGTCGTTATTCTGCTCGTGCGTCCAGAAAAACTTGGGAGAAATGTGCTTTGTCCTGTCGCCTTTGATATAGCCCTTCTGAAGCTGAGCAATGCACGCGGCGTTGTCTTCGAATAGGGCAGTAGGCTCTAGATCACCGGTCTTCAGGCCAGTGGATTGGAGGATGTGTTGGACGACGGAGCGTAGCCAAAAACATTCTATGCTCGCTTCATGGATCGCGATGAGCTCTGCATGGTTGGAAGATGTAGCAGTAGTGGTTTGTTTTACCGATCTACAGGAGATAGAAGTTCCTCCGTAGGTAAAGACAAAACCAGTCTGTGATTTTACCGTATGCGGATCTGAAAGATAGCCTGTATCGGCATAACCAAGTAACTGGGAGGATGCACCTCTCTGGTAGTAAAGTCCAAGGTCTACGAAACCCTGGAGGTATCGCAGAAGATGCTTTACTCCATTACAGTGGCGCTTTGTAGGCGCTGCACTGTGTCTGGCTAGGAGATTGACTGCAAACGCTATATCGGGACGCGTGCAGTTAGCCAGATAGAGAAGTGCACCAATGGCACTTAGGTAGGGTACTTCTGGACCCAGTATCTCCTCCCCCTCTTCTAGAGGCCGGAAGGGGTCCTTTTGTCCGTCTAATGATCTCACGACCATAGGGGTACATAAAGGATGACATTTATCCATTTGGAACTTATTTAAAAGCTTCCTGGTATAATTGGATTGATGTAGAAGGATTCCACCTCGTAGGTGTTCAATCTGCAAGCTAAGGCAATACTTCGTTCTGCCTAGGTCTTTCATTTCAAAAGTGTGCTTTAGCCTTGCAGATATCTCATTAATCTCTACTGGAGAGCCGATGAGATTTAAGTCATTAACGTAAACTGCTATGATGACGAATCCTTTTCCCGTTCTTTTAATAAAGATGCATGGGCAGACTTCGTTATTAGTGAATCCTTGCTGTGCAAGGAAATCACTTTAGTCTGTTATACCACATTTTGCCTGACTGTTTTAGTCCATACAAGGATCTATGTAGTCTAACAGAGAATACGTCCCGAGGTATCTCTTTCATCTCTGTGGGTAAGTTAAACCCATCTGGTAGTTTCATATAGATCTATTTATCTAAATCGCCATAAAGATATGCAGTCACAACGTCCATGAGCTGCATTTCTAGGCTTGCCAGAGATGATAGGCTTATTAAGAATCTGAATGTATTAGCGTCCATTACCGGGGAGTATGTATCTTCATAATCGATACCCGGTCTTTGGGAAAAACCCTTTGCTACAAGACGCGCCTTGTATCGGACGATCAGATCTTCTTCATTTCTTTTTCTAATGAAAACCCACTTATATCCCACAGGTCTAACACTTACTGGTGTTTGGACTACAGGTCCAAAGACTATGCGTTTCGAGAGTGAGTCCAGCTCTACTCTTATCGCATCGTCCCACTTTGGCCAATCATCTCTGCGTTTACAATCCGCTAGAGAAAGTGGTTCGATGTCATCGTCGTATTCAGCGACGTGAACGGCAATAGTGAACGCAAAATCGTCGACGATGACTGTGCTATGTCGGTCCAGTACCTCCCCAGTACATACAAAGTTTAATGATGTTTCTCCTAATGTTTCCTCTGCTGGGGAAATTAGGAGGGGAGAGGTAGCTGTCCTGAGCTCAGTATCCTGTGGAGGGATAACGTTATTTTCACCAGGAATCTTCCTCTTTCGAGGAACTTTATCTTTTGAACCTGGTGGCCGTCCTCTTTTCAATTGAGGTACAACTATTTCTGCTGCTGGTGGATTGCATCCATTTATAGGGATGTCAATCCTAGCTGGAGTGTTAGCAGCAGGGACGTGTGAACAGACAATCTTTTGGCTGTCCGTGAATTTATCCGGCAATTGGTGTACTGTATTCTGGATGTGAAGGATCTTCAAGATCTCATCTTCATACAGATTTGTACGCGGATCATAAAGGGATAAAGACTTATTTTCCCAATCAATGGTCTCCGAAGCTTCAGGCTTCTTGAAATGTGTGCATAGCTTTGGAAAAGTTTTCTCATCGAATTCACAATCAGCAAGACGTACTTTAAATGCGTCCCCCGTTAGGGGTTCTAGGTATCTAATAATCGAGGGTGAATCAAATCCAATATAGATTCCTAGACGACGTTGAGGACCCATTTTGGTCCTCTGAGGTGGTGCTATTGGGACATAGACCGCACAGCCAAATATTCTCAAATGAGATATATCTGGAGTTGAGCCGTATGCTAGTTGCATCGGGGATAATGTATGTCCTCCAGAGGGGCGTATCCTGATAAGAGATGCGGCATGCAGAATAGCATGCCCACAAGCATCCACCGGTAATTGGGATTGCATAAGCAATGGACGTGCAATCCATTGGAGTCTCTTTATAAGAGACTCTGCTAATCCATTCTGGGTGTGAACATGAGCTACTGGATGTTCAACTTCTATACCCGTTGCCTGGCAATAGTCTTCGAAGACTTGAGATGTGAATTCGCCCGCATTATCAAGACGTAGTTTCTTGATATGGTTATCGGGGAAATGAGCACATAACCTAATTATCTGTGCCAACCAAGGTTGTAAAAAACGCTAGGCGCTAGGCGTTCGGATTGCTAGCGCCTAGCGCACAGAGCATTAATCGGGGATTAATCGGGGATTAATCGGCCTAGGCGGATTTGCATTTTTTTAATTATTTTATTTATTTTTATATAATATATTTATGTTTATATATATATATATATTATTTAAAATACATACTAAATTAAATCCAGTTTACATACTTTAGAGTATTTGTGTGCAACAAAATAAAATTTAAAAGATACTCTTGTGCAATTAAGCCATTTACCAAAAACGCCCAGACACCGCCTAGGAACCGCACAGGAACCACCCAGGAGCCGCCTAGGAACCGCCCAGACACCGCCCAGAACGCTTAGGCGGCCGATTAATTCCAAAAACGCCCAGATTGACCACCCAGGCCATACTCGGGGCGTTTACTGGCCCCCTAGCGCCTAGGCGCCGCCTAGGCGGCCGCCCAGGACGATTTTTAGAACACTGGTGCCAACAGCTTTGGAAAAGCTAGGTTACGGGTGGACAAGAGGCACACATAAGACCATTTTGTGGATGCATCTATTAGTACCATGAAGTACTGAAATGGGCCACTTGCGGGGTGAATAGGCCCGTAAATGTCACCATGTATCCTCTCAAGGAAGCCAGGAGACTCTAAACCCACTTTTAGGGGCGATGGTCTCGTTATTAGTTTCCCCTTGAAACAAGGGGGACAAGGAAATTCAACTTTCTGAAGAATCTTCTGGTTCTTCAAATCATGTCCGCGGGATTCAGATAAGATGCGTCGCATCAGAATGGATCCAGGGTGAGCAAGTATGTTATGCCATAGTTGAAATGGTGGCATTGGCTGGCACGTCTGGTGCTCAGTCATATTGGCTTCGACTGGTTGAATGTATGTTTGGTAGAGACCCGACGGGAGTCCCTTAAATATTTCACAGATGGTCTTCTGGCCATCTTTACGAAGAGTGACATACAGGTATTCAACCTTATTTTCATCTCTAGTTTCTAAGTGATATCCGTTTAAACGGATGTCCTTGAAGCTTATGAGATTTCTATTTGATCTTGGAGAAAATAGTGCATTTTTGATTTTTAGTCTTGTATTATTTAGGAGCAATAATATTGCGTCACCAGATCCTTCGATTATTTTGGACAGTCCTGAAATTGTAATGACAGGACCGTCATATTTACTTATGCTATTGAAATAGCATTCATCGCGAGGGATAGTGTGCGTCGAGGCACTATCCACTAGGCACTCATACTTCATCTATATAAGCAAAAAACGATAATTTATTGATGGAAATGTAAAATGCATACATTCAAAATAAAAGATCGTCTTTATTAAGCATGCAAGAGATGAAGCTACAATTTATTCTTTGAAAAGCATAGATAAAGATAATGCTCAATCGAGCAGGTCGTCATTTTCGAAATCATTCGAAGTGAACTTCGTCGAATTTTCCACATCTGCCATGTTTGTTTCAGGCGGAGGCTTCTGGCTCGCCTGATACAGTTCCTGGAAATGGCGAGGTGTGCGACAGTTTCTGGACCAATGTCCAGGCATGCCACAACGATGACATTTGTCCTCCCATGTCTTCTTTGGAATTGACACTGTATCAGTGTTCTTACGCTTCCAAGTGAAGTTTTTCTTCCCTTTGTTATTCTTGCGTTGGGGAGGAGCATTGGCTGGTTTCATAGGGGCCTTTCCTTTGTTCTTTCTGCCCCTATTCTTGTTCTTCCACTTCGGGGGGTGAACACTGTGGGCTTCGGGGATAGGAGCTGAGCCTGTCGGGCGCTGGTTATGAGTGGCCAGTAAAATGTCTCTATTCTGCTCTGCCCTCAGGAGGCAAGAGAGCAGGTCAGAGAACTTCGTGAAATTGCGTTCACGATACTGCTGCATGAGGATAGCATCTTTCTCGTGAAACGAGGTAAATGTCTTTTCCAACATGCGGTGCTCCGAGACTTCTTCACCACACAACTTTAGGCGTGAGATGATGTTGTGAAGTGCTGAGTTGTACTCAGCAACGGACTTGTAGTCCTGTAGTCGGAGGTTCTCCCACTCATAGCTGGCACGCGGGAGTATGACATCAATTTGATGTCTGTAGCGTGCCTCTAATGATGTCCATAACTTCAGAGGGTCCTCTATCGTCAAGTATTCGGCCTTCAGGGTCCGATCTATGTGTCGTCTGATATAGATAATGGCTTTTGCCTTATCCATGTCAGAGACAGTGGTAGAGGTACTGCTAGCTGAAGGGGCCGCTTCTGGGGCTTTGCTAGCAGATGCATCGGATGCTGCGGGAGCCGATGATTGGGCCACTGCGGGGGCCAGGATGGAGTGCAGGAGCGCCATGGAGCGCAAGTGGAACTTCAGGTCCACTCGCCAACTCAAGTAATTCTTGCCAGCTGCATCGAGCACCTCGAAATCGACGCTTGCTAATTTAGCCATTTTATCTATGTAATTTAAAGATAAGCATGAATTAATAAGTAAACATCATGCTAAAAGGAAATAAATAAGAAAAAAATGCGGGGATCGGCCAGATACCCAAAACATAAAATGTCCAAAGTCCATATTACAGTCCATTAAGAAGAAAAAGAAAAATACAATTTGGAAACCCTATCTGGGTCCCAGATAAATGCAATCTCCTCCATCTTCATAGGTAGTAACACCGGTCTTTGGCATAATACATTAATTCCTCACTACAAATTTCTCTCAGAAAAGAAAAAGAAATTACAAAGAGAAGGAATATAATTAAAAGGGTATCTAAAAATTGGCCGATCCCTAAAAACGCATTTTGACTTATCCGCGCAGTTATATATGCAACATACAAATAATAATAGCGCAGCATCACAGACATTACAAAAATCATCAAGCCCAAATATTGGATAAAATAATTTTAATTAAGTTAAAAGGATTAGTTGGACCACGGGGAAACGTCATCCATCTTTAGGTTAGTTAACTAAAGACAGAGCGGTCTCAGGATCCATTTAACCAATTTAACTTAAATAAATGTTTTATCCAATGCGTAAGAGATTTAATAATCGAAGAGTAGCAGATAAAATATCATAATCCGCAAGTCCTGTGGGCTAGAGGCGGGCAACAGGCCCGTTAGAAAAAATAATAATCATATTAATGTTCGATATGATTAACTGGGCTTCGGGCCCAAATTAAAACAAACACAATTAATTTTTACTCTGATTTGGGCTGCATGCCCATAAGCAAAATAATACTCATTTTAATAGGCAATGTTATTAACTGGGCTTCTGGCCCAATAAACAGCCAAACTAATTTATTATTAAGATTTGGGCTGCATGCCCATAGGCAAAATTTAATTTATCACAAGCCCAAAAAACAAATTTTAGGGTTAAGGAATGCAAAAAGCCCCCAAAGTGGTGGGGAGGCCAAAAGGCCTCCCACACACACAACATAATATAAGATTTATGTTTTACATAGAGTATTCTAGATACAATGTAAATCATAATATTCTTAAAACCTAAAGGCCTATCATAAGTTCTATACAAGTCAGTGCTCACTGGCTTGGTTAACAGGTTATTACCAGTAAGCATATGCTCGGGGATTAGCTGACTCTTATAGTTCCTAATAAAGTGATATTTAATTTCGATGTCCTTCGTTTTTTATGATGCTGGTTTTCTTTTAGCAATTTATAGCATTCATGTTGTCACTGTAGAGTGTAATCGAATCCATGGTATGCATGTTTACATCAAGAGCTAGGAAGAACGTCTCAACCAGACAACTTCCTACACTGCCATTGCACCTGCTACATACACTAATTTCATTATTGATAGTGCCATTATGGTGTGATTATTGTTGCATTAAGAAATGACACCACCACTTAGCATGAAGATATAGGATGAACTCAACACATGCTCATTAGGGTTGCCAACACAATATATATCAATATATCCACAAAGTCGCAATTCTGCTCCTCCAAAACATAGAGCATAATTAGCAGTACCTACAAGATACATCATAATCTTTTTTCGAGACCATTGTCTAATAAGCGTTGGCCCAGTAAACCTACTATAAAGGCAGCATCCGGTCACATGCATAGCATAGCATACATTATTCTATCTATCACACTTGCATGGAACTCTTGCCACTTGTTTATAATGTAAGCTGAAGGGGTTTTTTCTTCTTCTTAATTTTGATGTTTAGCAAAATGTTGCAGATTTATACAAGCTTATAGAAAAGCATTGTAAAATCATAGCAAACTCTATTTTGTAATTATCTACGGGATCGAAAAAAAATTACCTCTAGATCAAAAGATCTAGGGACGATCGTAATAAGAAAAATCTGTAGATCAAAATCCCGCTCCCGATACGCCTAAAAAATCACCGCAACGGTTCGCCGCAACAATAGATTCCTTCGCGCGTAGGAGTTAAATTTTTTTTTTGAGGGGATACAGAAGAAAAAGCTCAAAGAATTGAGAGCTAAGGTGCTGATAACGTGTTGGATAATCAGAAGAATGAGTAACCATGGCTAAGAGCCATGGTGCTCTATTTATTTATCTCATAGTGGGGAGGCCAAAAGCCTCTAGTAGACCAAGGGTCCCCATTACCCTAAGTAATGGGGGACCTAATGAATGGGTAATGAAGGAGGGGAGGCCAAAGGCCTCCCTCATTGGCCTCCCTCATTCATAACATAAGATAAATTTTAATGACATGCTATGTTTTAATACTCATTACAACCTTTAAAAACCTAATTCCTGATTAGAGTAGTCCTTTAATGACGATTATTATTTTAATCGTTATTATAATATTCTCATTAAATGACTAGACTTTAAAGTGTTGTACATGATTTATTAAAATCCTTATAACGAATAGGATAGCAAGTGAACCTTATAGTTGATAAGGATTTAATAAAAGTTATTTACAAATCCTAAAATTTTGAATTTTAAGGAATCAACTAATTGATAGGATTAATTAGTTGTTAATAAAAGCCTTTTAGTCTATGGCACGCATATAAAAATGACAAGCTTCATTCAATGGACCATGATCCAGTCAATGTGCTTGGCTAAGTCTGTTGGATCACCCTAGCTAGTCTAAGGGATAAGCGATTCTAGCTTAGTCAATTCCATGGCTGGGTTCCGCTGGACCGCAATGACGCGAATCATGATTATATGACACCCTGGACTATATCTAAGTCAAATACGTTAATAATCTTCTTCAAGATTAGCCGTAGCCCTCCTTGTTTTAGAGGTTGGCTACTATAAGTTCTTTTGATCTGGTTGTTAAGCTACACTCAAGTTACGTCATAGAACTTCATAGGAAACCAACTTCTCTATACATAAGATGAAATCTTGACTTGACCCAAACCGTCGTGTCGTGAATACACCGAGAACCAGCGTAAGTTAAGCTAATGATGTAGTCTGGGTAGACTTGGTCAAACCTGTCGTGTCGTCAATACACCGAGTGTCAGGGTAAGTTGAATCTATGATGTAGTCTAGTCTTGACCCAAACCGCATTGTCGTGAATACACCGAGCGCCGACGTAAGTTAGGCTAGACACAAAAAGGGTCCGACTAGACTAGTCATTGTGATTTGGATGAGCACACTCATGATCACAAATGGCTAGGGGTAAAAACCTATAAGAGAGTCATATCTGATATGATTGATGAAGAGTCATCTACCGATTGCAGAGTCAAGCAATTTGTTGAGCTACACTCAAGGTTGTTAGGCTCAAGATGATTGGATCTCTTACCCATTAATTTAATCTGATTAAATCATTCATTATTAAGGCTTAGAATGATCGCAAAATTAGTGGGAGATATAGATTGATAAAGCCATTCTATCTATATTTAAAAACTTGAACATATGCTAAACTAGGGTAAAACTAAGTTTACCGATGGAATCTAAATACAATATTCTAATGGAATAAGTTAACCGGTCAAATAGGTTGGTTACTTGAATATCAAGTTAAATTCTAATTGATAGACTAAAATTTATTCTCATTGACATTAAAATGGCCTTCTTAAGGACAGACTTAAGGAATATGATTTCATTAAGTTCTGAGTCCAACAAAATAAATGCACGCTACATGTCACTCGCCTTTATATGGGACAGCTCGAACATATCGATGTTCAATAGAAAGTTTCTTCATACAATTTGTTGAGCTATACTCAAGGTTGTATGGAAAGCAGGTTCGATCCATAAGGTTCGAAAATTCGAACAAACTATTTGAATCGAATAAGAGTGCATGAGCGATGCAAGACTATGTATCCCAATCAGATCTTGAGACGAGCAACTTGTTGAGCTACACTCAAGGTTGCAAAGCTCAGGCGTTTGGATACATGAGTTGCTTGCATAGCTATTTATATTTTTGTTGAGACGTTTAATATCTAAATGAGATTTAGAAAATGAAGAAGGCACTAAAGAAAAGTTAAATTGAGAAATATAGTTTTATTTATCATTAGTAAAGGCATAAATAGGAGAGACTAAAAATGTGACATATTTGATGTCACGATTTCAAAATACAAAAGACGTCTAACACATTTTGACGAATGACGTCACCTTGCTTCTGAAGCAATGTTTTGTGGTAGTAATTTATAATAACTATAATATATTAAATGTTAATATATGAATATGCAAGATAGTAATAACCTTATATGGCAAAATAGAGTAGGCCATATCAAAGAGACTAAGCTTCACAAGTCACATAAAGAGGGGTCTGACCTCTCGCATTATGAAGTCTACGGACACTTGTGAATATTATTCTCAAAGGTATGTTGGTCGAAACTCCTTCTGTAAGACAGTGGGAGAATGAGTTGTAGAACTTGTAGTCTTGTACATACTGATGTACCCGGACCCAAGTCTAAGTTAGCCAGGATAAGTCGTTCTTATTATTATTACGACACATGTTCTTGATGAAACACAAGTATGATAAAATAGAGAACAAAAAAACACAGAAGTATTTGAACTGATTCGATTAGATCGAAAAGTCGAATACTTAGCTGTATAAATCTTGCATACATAAAAGAAAATGCGATTTTCTCTTAGGTCAAGTATCTTAACATATTGGATGTGTAAGAGAGCATGAATTGTACTTTGTTAGACATAATGCGACTCATGACAAAGTGACTGAGTTACAATCCTCCCTCTATGTTAAGTCCCAGATAGAAATGCCTAGGTTTTGATAAGGTTCTATGAGGACCTTATCAGTAAGATATTCATTAAATCAATCTTTAGGAAGTTAAAAGATTACTCGAGTCTCGTGAGACGAAGAGTCGAGTTGGACATCATAATCGATGGTGGCTTAGTCAACTTCCGGGATGTAATTCGGGGTAGTGACTTTGATTAATAACTTGATGCAATCAGAATAGGTCTGAGCATGTAAATAAAGTATGGACTTTAGTTTACTGCCCAAAGAAATTGTTTCTTAATGTCTGCAGGTAAATCTTCGAGTTTAGAAGATTGGTGCAGAAAGAAAGTCGTGAAATATAGCTAACGTTGGTTGAGAATGTTTTCATCCTAATTCCTATAAACGGATTATGATGAAACTGTCTCGCCATCAGATGTGTACAGATCTACTCAGACCGAACTCAATGTAAACACTCATGATAACCATGAAACCTGGAGCATTCATTTATAGTTCGTTTTCTAAATATGATTTAGAAAAATGGACATATATGAATTAGCCAGAAAGTTTTCAAGCTCAGTGGGAGCGAATAAAATACATGCGAGGCATCAAGGGGATTGAACATATTTTGATAAAGTGATCGAAAGAGTTTGACACTTTTAAATATGAACCATCTAAAATGACCAATAACTTATTAAAAATTACTGTCGTAAGGTACGATGAGCTGGATGAGATCCAGGAAAATTAAATGGATTCCGAAGGACCAAAGTAAATTATTTTAATAAGATTCAAATGAATGGTCTAAGATAAACATAGAAAAACCCCTTAAGTCTAATCAGTAGACAGTTTAGCAGATCCACTCACGAAGGCTCTACCACGTGAAGTCTGAAAGACTTATGTGTAAATGCAGTATGGATATCGGGATAAATAGCCCTGAGTGCAAGTGGGAGATATTGCGAGATGTATACCCTCGAGGCAATTTATCTCTGTGTATCTATATAAACATCTTGTTCAAAATTACAGTAAGCTGTATGGTAAGAATTTATCCAATTTAAATCATAATTTAGGTATCATTAGAAATTAACTTAGGTAAAGTCCTGAGACTTAATGCAAGGTCAAACATGTATCATGATGAGTATCTTGATCATGGAGAAATGTTTGACCGTCTGTAGCATAAGTCTGACAGGGTTCGTGGTCGTAGATATTTCGAGAAAAGTATATTGAAACATCGAATAGACCTTTGTGTCTTAGTCTTCACCGTATAGCGGTGACGATGATCTCATGTTCGTTTGACTTAGCGAAGTCAAAGACGAGACACATATGCACATTGGAGAATGAGTTCACTGAACGATCCACAAGAGTTATCATATGGTTATGATTGACAAATCTGTCAATGATAACTCTTAGTGATGATAGGCAAGTTGGTGTTTGACTTGAGGTCATTGTACAAACCTGTGCATGAACAGTGTCACTTAGATCACTGACCTAGCTTCGAGGCTAGGCCTGACGAAAGGTCTTTGATTTGGTGACATTTGAAACGTGCAAGGAGAGTAATGACCGAGATAGGATTCGTCTCTCCCGGTCAATGGGAGTTAGTGTCGTAGTGTTAGTTCGGTCTTTAGTGTAAACTCTAGCCAGAGTATGTTGGAGGTTGTCCAACATTATTTGACTAAAGATCGATGCAAACTAACCGGTTTCGAGTTATTGGGGTTGACAGTTTGACTGTACCCTAGACTTGAACTAGACGACATAATTTAGACGAAGACACTAAAACTGCGGAATTCATCACGGACATAGTCAGGGTGGTCCCGGCAATACTCATGTCAATGAGTTAACCATATAAGTATGATACTGAAACAGGGATGACAACTGCTGCTCGTGGTTACTGCCGTCTAGGGCTTCGAGTCCTACCTATAGTAGGGTTAGGCTGTAGGGTCTCACACAGAGTGCGACCTTTGTCTAGTCATAGGTAGAAACATTGGGGAGAAAATGCATTTGATGCAAGAGATAGAACACAACAAAGAGTTTGCAGTTATCTTCTGCATTCGGGATAAATGATCCTGAATGCAAGTGGGAGATGTTGGAAGATGTATACACTCAGATCATTTGTATTTGATGCAAATGATATTTTAAGCTTAGATGGGGGACGATTTTGCGTGTGATGCAAAAGGAGTTAAATGTGTCTTAAATTGTTTAAGACCATATTTAATAAAATAAACGTGTTGAAAAGGTTACCTGGATGACGGGATCGTCCCGCTCTAAATGCAGGTTCAAACCGCGTCAAAAACAGAGTCCAAATGCACAAGTTAGAGCCAAAACTGGATATTTTCTGGTTAGCGTCAAAAACTGTTGGGCTGAACCCAGCGAAAATGGAGGCCCACCAAGCCCGAATTTTCTGGTTAGGGTTTTTGAAAACCTGGATATTTTTGACGGCTGGATTTTCCATCTTTGAATGGTTTTTGGCTAACTTTGAGACGACATTTGAGGGGTCAAACGACGTCGGATTGACTCGTCGTTTTTTCTTACGCGTTCACTGTTCAACCCTCTTCAATTTGATAGGTTGTATCAAGATTGAAGCTCAATGGTGAGGGAGTTAAATTCATGGAAGTTTAGCCTTTATGAAAGGTAAACTAACTTGAATTATTAAACTCTAAAAACATAGTCCCACATCGAAAGTGGAGTAAAGAGGAGGGGTCAACCGCATATATAAATAGAGGCATACGCCCTCCTCTAAACTCGTCCCAAGCTCTAGATCTGAGCGGCTCCCAAAAATGTTGGAGCACGCTCGGATCTAGGCTTAAATTAAATATTCTCTTCTCTCTATAATTTTTTTGCCTTACCCCTGAATGGCTCTTGCAAAGCCACGAAAGAGTTCGGATCAGATCCGAAATCTTGCTGAAGGTTCACACTCGGGTGAAACTTTGTTCAGCGCGTGGTTGGCTTGGCGACAAGAGGATTGCTCACCTCGGGACGTGGAGCGGTTCGAGGAGCAATTCGGCAGGGGACGGGAGCGGCTCGGAAGACGGTGCGGTACATCTTGCATGTACCAAGGCAAGGTTCCGGGTAAGTAATTTAGAAGCTTTATTTTAATTATGTCGCAGTAGCTTAGATCCTTTTTGGGGTGGTTAGATCTACCTCAAGTTGGCATAGATCCTGGCTAAGGGTCTTGATTTTCCTTAGGACTTCGTTAACAAGTTTAACGATTTTCTTCTGCTGAGTTTTCTTTTGCCTCTATTGTTCGTCCGACTAAGGACGGGCATATAGATTTGTCCCATGAGGGTCCATTAAAACCCAACATGAGGTGCCACTAGCTCATGAGGATGTTCCTGTCTTGTCTGATTCCCATGTCTTTAAAGACCCATTTGAGGAGATCAGAACCAGGATTTCTCTTCTGGTAAATGGAAATACTCGCCTGAATGATATGCAATTGGTGACGACCTTCAGAGGATCGAGGAGTTTGTCTTTAGTCTTGATTAAGATCATGAGCGCATACTCTCCTCTCTAGTGCATCTCCAGGATAATCTTAGAGTTCCCTCCAACTCTTCACTCTCAATTTAACTCCCTGAGGATCTTACTCATCATTTGTGAGATTATGAGTTTAGTCTCTCTGTTATCTGGAATAAAGTCTGTATGCTCTGTGACGATCTTACCTTCGTCAAAGGAATGATTAAATCTGTCTACTCTAACACAAGGACCCAGACTCTTCGGACTCAGCAGCTGTTCATTTTGTTCCTGAACATCCAGGAGAAACTGAACATTCTTGTGTCCACTTCCAGAAATGTTCCAGTTTTTGCTCCTACATGACCTAGTGCGCCACCATCACCTCCTCCTCTAGCTGTTTGATATTGTTTTACTCTACCATAACCCTCTCTCCAGTCATGGAATGTATTTTTGATTATAGATTGAGAAGAGTGCTTGTGAGGTTATACTTTTGATATTTTTGGTGGCTTAGATTGTAACGACCTATTCCTATACGTACGTATTTCTATTGATTAATTATTTAAATATTTTTTAAATCGATTTCTCCTAATCAAATCTTAATTAGATAGACCACTCCATCAAATCTTATCTAATTATTTTTAGTAAATTGATTTCCCAAATCGAATCTTAATCAAATCGATCACTCCAACCAAAATATCTTAACCGAATATTATCCTAACTAAATCCTAATATATCCAAATATCTTGATTCTCCTTAATAAATCTTAAACAAATCTAATAGTCCTAACTAAACTGATTTCATAATCAAATCTTATCCTCATCTAAATCTTAACTAAAAATATTTCCCTAATCTTAATAAGCCTTAATGAATACTAACAAAGCTTAACAAACCTAATTCTAAAAATTCTAAATATCAATGAATTATTCAAATCAGATCTTAACCGATTAACTCATATGATCATATCAAATCCTATCCACGATTCTTTGCAACAACCCAATTCACTTCCAATTCTCTTCTCCTTTCATTGCATAACCTAAGCCGAAAATCCTCAGCATACATCTCCTCTCTTCTCTCATTTCTAAACCCCAAGCCAAAGATAAAACCAACACATCTTCTTATTCTCCTCCTCTGTTCTCCCTCTCTCCCCCTCTCTTTTTGCAGCCACCGGCATAAAACAAAGGGGTCGAACCCCCTGTTCTAGCCGCCCCCTGTCTGACCGCCGACCGCCGGAGGCCGACAGCCCCCTTTCGATGCACGACGCGATTTCTGGTACCCCTTCCTCTCCCTTGCTGCTTGGGACGATGGCAAGACAGGCGAGTTCCGGATCTCCCTTTCTCATCGAATGTCGCCTACCAAGTGTTCGACGAAATGCCCCAATGAGATCACGTTGACTTCTTGCGTTCCGGCGATTTTTTGACGATCCCGATTCCATCACCGATGACCCTACACTCTCATTCCTTCTCGGATCCATGCAACGAATAGTAGGTTCCCTACATTTCTCCTCAAAAATAAGTAATATTAGTTAACGACAAATCTGTATGTTACATTAATATAAATGACATATGTATGTTAACATTAGAAATTAATACCCCTTTGACCATTATAACAAATGGTTAATTTCAATAGATTAATCTGTATGTTAACAATTAAATTCCTAATCTGTATGTTAACATTTTATGCTAACATTTGTTATAATTAGGCCATGGTTTAACATATAGCTTAGTCCACAGTTTAACATGTAGGTTACAGATTTAACCTGCAATATTGTTTATAGTTTCGTTGGCTAGAAGCTTTGTTGTAATGTAGAGGACTGACATCAGGATGATAGCTGGCCATAAAATAATGTCAAATATTTCAGGCAGTATTGTACTTTGGCTTTATTGAAAGAGATACGCTGACTTTGTGACTGATTTGATTTTCTTCAATATATACGAGATATGCTTGGTATATTGTTTGCTAAATCTGACCATTATAGGAAAGCTTCACATTATCAAACCAACAGCTAGATAGCTTACCAAAGTCTTTTTGTTGAATGTAGTTGCCTTTGACCAGTTTCATTTCAAAAAGATTAACCCTTTAACTTTTAAACTTGGTTGATATTTCTCTGGTTATTATTGTAAATAAGATGATTCGTTATTCATTAGGTTCATTTTATAAAAAAATTCTTACCACCAGAACCCATCCTCTATGCATCATGCATTTGTTTGATGAAGCTGGTTTCTTTTTGATTCTGTGGTTATTAATATTTATGAACATACTAGCTAAACTTGCTTATAACTAATCATCATGTATACATACTAATAATATTTGTCAACACCTGTTAATGTAGTCCAGGCATATGGCATATATAAAATCGAGCTTATAATAATTACGATTAATGTATCACAGTCCAACTTAAACCAATATATATTTATTGACATACTTCCCCTTTATAATGACATGAAATAATAGTTTCCAAGTTAGGTTATAACGATACTTTCTGGTATTAGCTTAACGATTGTTTGAAAGTTGATTTCTTGTACATTTGACGTTTCCAATGAAATAGCTTGATGTTCATGTTAAACTTGCCTAACTGTCATAAAATGCTCTTATTGCTTGTGGTACTATTATTTGTGTCACCTTACCTTTGAATTGTCCACCCCTAATAAATATGGAATATTGGGCCCTCGGGGCATTTACGGACATTGGGCCCTTGGGGCATTTACGGAACATTGGGCCCTTGGGGCATACATTGAACTATACAGACACACTATGACACTTCTGGGTGGGGGTAGTCTACTATAGTAGAGGTCGGAATACTGGATTTTACCCCATCGGTAAATTTGACCGTCGCCCGTATGGGGTCGGTAAGTACAGAACCACTGGTATCTCCCGTTGGTTTGAGTGTAATTGTAGTTTCTTCCGCCCTCGGACATTGGACTTGTCACTAGATTAAGTATTGATTGGCACTCTCTTTACTTTCTGATCTTGCTACCATAAATTGTGTAAACTGTTAGTTACGCTCTTACCATGCTCATATATTTCTTTGCGATGCTCACTACACTTTACTCTGTATACTACACTTTGCCATACTCACCTCACTTTGCCATGTACATTACACTTTGCTATGCTCACTTCACCATACTATTCTCACATGCCATTATCCCATTAGTAGACAATGTTATTACCCTGCTAATTTTTTTAATTAATTAAGTGAGATTGATGCTGGGAAACATAAATGAGAAACCCTCACTGACAGACATTGTATTTGTGTTTTAATGCAATGTCCATCAGGTTCTGAGGGCATTTTTGCAGATCCTAGTTCCAGCGTAGCGTGATTCACAAGAGGCATGATTCTTCCAGGAGGATACTCTTAGACTGCATGTCCTTGTAGTTTCCATTGTATCAGATTTGTGTATGCCATGTTGTAAGGATCATAAGGCCTCTCTTCCTTTCTTTATTGTGGTAATCTATTTTGAGACGATTGAGATTGTAATAATAATAATAAATGATTATCCGTGTTGTTTTGAGTATGCATGCAAAAACATGCGAGGTTTCACATGGACACTTATTGTGTTTAAGTCAGGGAGGAAAGAAAAACAAAAGTACCCCATCCTTGCTTGCACATGCGGACCCCCTTGCGTTCTCGCTCCAAAGCATAATGGAAAGCGGGGCATGGCGGGTTTTAGTGGTGGCCCAGCAAGTCATGCTCGGGCCAAATAATTTAAAGCAGCATAGATAATATTACAATCTTGATCCTCAAGAACATCTTTCCTTGAGTTCCCTATCCGAGCATTGTTCATTAGAAAATAATCGATTGTTGACCCAATAAGTCCGTCATTGGTCATGAAGCTTTCTTCATTCTTAAGTCGACGACCATAAATCCAGCATTGTTGATTCATTAACCCATTTTCATCGTCATATTCACCTTTCGATTTTCCTTGTTTTTGATTCACGATACTTCCCACCAAAACAGACATGTCATCATATTTCATTCCTGGAATCCTCCCCGTCTTCGCCTATCTTAAAACTCGTCATTACACTTTCCCAACTTAAATTCCAAGAACGTTCCTATACGTACTCAGTACATATTTCTATTGACAAATATTATCTAATTAATTTCCCAAATGGAATCATATGTAAATATCTTGATGGATTATTTAAATCAGTCCTATCCACGATTCTCTGCAACAATCCACTTCCCTTCCAATTCTCTTCTCTTTTCATTGCATAACCTAAGCCAAAAATCCTCAGCACACATCTCCTTTCTTCTCTCATTTCTAAACCCCAAGCCAAAGATAAAACCAACACATCTTCTTATTCTCCTCCTCTATTCTCCCTTTCTCTCCCCTCTCCTTTTCCAACCACCGGTATAAAACAAGGGGGCCGAACCCCCTGTTCTGGCCGCCCCTGCCGGTCGCCAGCCGGAGGCTGACAGCCCCCTTTCGACGCGCGATGAGATTTCTGGGCCTCCCCTTCCTCTCCCTCACTGCTTGGGATGATGGCGAGACACACGAGTTTCGGATCTCCCTTTCTCGCCGAATTCGCCTACCAAGTGTTCGACGAAATGACCCAACGAGATCCCATTGACTTCTTGCGCTCCGGTGATTTTCTGACAATCCCGGTTCCATTGCCGATGAACCCTACGCTCGCCTTCCTGCTTGGATGCATGCAACAAATAGTAGGTTCCCTTCATCTCTCCTTAAAAATAAGTAATATTAGTTAACGACAAATCTGTATGTTACATTAATTTGAATGACGTCTATATGTCAACATTAGAAATTAATACCCCTTTGACCATTATAGCAAATGGTTAATTTCGATAGATTAATCTGTATGTTAACAACTTAATTCCTGATCTGTATGTTAACATTTTATGCAAACATTTGTTATAATTAGGCCATGGTTTAACATATAGCTTAGTCCATAGTTTATCATGTTGGTTACAGATTTAACCTGCAATATTGTTTAGGGTTTTGTTGGCTAGGAGCTTTGTTGTAATTTAGAGGACTGACGTCAGGATGGTAGCTGGCCATAAAATAATGTCAAATCTTTCAAGCAGTATTACACTTTGGCTTTATTGAAAGAGATACGCTGACTCTGTGACTGATTTGATTTTCTTCAATATATACGAGATATGCTTGGCATATTGTTTGCTAAATCTGACCACTATATGAAAGCTTCCCATTATCAAACCAGCAGCTTGATAGCTTACCAAAGTCTTTTTGTTGAATGTAGTTGCCTTTGACCTGTTTCATTTCAAAAGATTAACCCTTTAGCTTTTAAACTTGGATGATATTTCTCTGGTTATTGTTGTAAATAAGATGATTTGTTATTCATTATGTTCATTTTATAAAAAAATTCTTACCACCAAAACCCATCCTCTGTGCATCATGCATTTGTTTGATGAAGCTGGTTTCTTTTTGATTCTGTGGTTATTAATATTTATGAACATACTAACTAACCCTGCATATAACTAATCATCATATATACAGACTAATAATATTTGTCAACACCCGTTAATGTAGTTCAGGAACATGGCATATATAAAATCGATCTTATAATAATTACGATTAATGTATCACCGTCCAACTTAAACCAGTATATAGTTTTTGACATTCTTCCCCTTTATAAAGACATGACATAATAGTTTCCAAGTTGGGTTATAATGATACTTTCTGGTATTAGCTTAACGATTGTTTGAAAGTTGATTTCTTGTACATTTGATGTTTCCAATGAAATAGCTTGATGTCATGTTAACCTTGCCTAACTGTCATAAAATGCTCTTATTTCTTGTGGTACTATTATTTGCGTCACCTTACCTTTGAATTTTCCGCCCCTAATAAATATGCAATATTGGGCCCTCGGGGCATATATATAATATTGGGCCCTCGGGAATTTACGGAACATTGGGCCCTTGGGGCATACATTGAACTATACAGACACACAATGACACTTTTGTTTGGGGTAGTCTACTATAGTAGAGGTTCGAATGCTGGATTTCACCCCACCAGTAAATTTGACTGTTGCCCGAATGGGGTCGGTAAGTACAGAACCACTGGTAGCTCCCGTTGGTTTGGGTGTAATTGTAGTTTCTTCCGTCCTCGGACATTGGACTTGTCACTAGATTAAGTATTGATTGGCACTCTCTTTACTTTCTGCTATTGCTACCATAAATTGTGTAAACTGTTAGCTATGCTCTTTCCATGCTCATATATTTCTTTGCGATGCTCACTACACTTTACTCTGTACACTAAACTTTGCCATGCTCACCTCACTTTGCCATGTACATTACATGTTGCTATGCTCACTTCACCATACTATGCTCACATGCCTTTATCTCGTTAGTAAACAATGATATTACCCGGCTAAATTCTTTTTAATTAATTAAAAGAGATTGATGCTGGGGAACCTACATGAGTAACACTCACTGACGAGCATTGTATTTGTGTTTTAATGCAATGTCCATCAGGTTCTGAGGGCATTTTTGCATTTTTGCGTGATCCACTAGAGGCATGATTCTTCCAGGAGGATACTCTCAGACTACATCTCCTTGTAGTTTCCATTGTATCAAATGTATGTATCCCATGTTGTAAGGGTCATAAGGCCTCTCTTCCTTTCATTATTGTTGTAATCCATTTTTGAGACGATTGAGATTGTAGTAATAATAAATGATTATCTGTGTTGTTTTGAGTATGCATACAAGAACCTGCGAGGTTTCACACAGACGCTTATTGTGTTTAAGTTAGGGAGGAAAGAAAAACAAAAGTACCTCCTCCTTGTTTGCACATGCGGACCTGCTCGTGTCCTCGCTCCCAAGCATAATGGAAAGCAGGGACTGAAATAGATATTTTGGTATTAAGGGTGGTATATTTATAGGTATACGGTTGTCACATCTTTGTGTGACATTACTTGTGAATGATGGCACATTTTGTTGTATGTGTCATATAGATCCTTTTGTATGTCGATGAGCGACCAAGTCTCAATTTGTAATTTCACCATCACAATGTGTGTGTGTGTGTGTGTGTGTGTGTGTGTGTGTGTGTGTGTGGAAATGTCGTAATGGCCTGTATTTCAGGCGTGTTTTCGATCATGCGTACATGTATTTTATTTCAGTCCTCTGGTTGACTTTTTGGCCGTACGTTTTTTTGCTACGCATGTGCGACTCTGTTTTCCGTTTTTACCGTATCATCACTAATTAACCTATCCTATTGATTTCCACCGTTGGGCAGTTCAGATCCAACATTGCTATTCAATCCTTCCCCCACCTCCAGCTCCTCCCACATCAGGTTGTCTCACTATCCACTGTTGTATTTCAACAGGAGCAAGGAACTCTGTCAACAACAAACTCTCCCTGCAAACCCTTCTCTCTCCCTACAAACCAACATTCCAAACCTTAGGCTCCAAATCAAATCAACCCCACAAAATCAATTCCCCCTGCAAACAAATTCTCCAAGCCAAAAATCAAACAAAAAACCACTTCAGATTCATGCAACTTCTGATCCAAAAACCAAACAAAAACAAACCTGAATTGATTTCAGATTCCTACAAATTCAGACCCAAACAAACCAAAATCTAGAAATCAAACACCTGAGATTCAACTTCAGATCTCATACAAACCTCTTCTACTTCCTCCTCCCTCTCCCTTAGGCCGACCCTCCTCCTCCACTCCTTGGTCGGCCCCCCTCACCATCCTGCGCACGCCCAGCTGAAGCTCGTTGTCCACTGCCCTTACACCACCGCCGGATCGCCGCCTGGCCGGACGGAGCCGCCCGCCGCCCCAGAAAACAGCCGGCGCCCTTCCTCCTTCCTCCCGTCGCGTAGGTGAGATCCCCTTTCGTTTCTGCGTGAGATGCCCTTTGCATGCAAGCTTTAAAACAAAAAAAAGAATCAAAAAGAAAACGAAATGAAGACGAGAAAGGAGAGATGACAGAGGGATAGAGAGGGACAGAGAGAAAGTAAGTGTTGAGAGTTAAAGGAAATTAAGATGGGCGACACCTTGTATATTAAAGAACGAAGAGTAAGAGACATAGATGACAGTTTAATAAAGAAAGAACAGAGAAAGGTTTGTAATACCCTGGGTAGCTACTGCACAAGTACTAGAGGGGGGGGGGGTGAATAGTACTTAAAAATAATCAAGAAGATAATTCCTAATTATTGTGCAAACATACAAACAACAATGCAGAATTAGACTACAAACAACAATTGACAAGAATTAACAAACGCAAACAAAGCATGTAACGGGTTCGGATCCATCCAAGTCTCCCCGACTTGTTCCCGGTGATCCTACGTCCCAACCACCTGGATCCCCTCCGGATACTTGAGTTAGAAACCCTAACTCAAGATTTTGCACTATGAAATTCTTGTGAAAAACCTTCACAAGACCAAATCATACACAATGAACATGTGACTCCCACAACCCAGGATCACACACACTCTCACAACCGAGAGACACAATTGCAATATCAATTGAAATGAAATATGAAACACTTACCACAAAATCCTATGCCTTAAGTATAACTTACCAAATTAGGGCAAAGATGGATTTTGAGGAAGAAGATGTCACTAAACCCTAGCTCCAAGAAGTTGACCAGCTATGGGAGCATAGGGTGGAGTTGATGACCTTAATTCAAGCCCTTGGCTTGGAATGCTCACAATGGAGAGAATCTCTCTTGAGGAATTTGGCTCAAAGAGTGAAGGGAGAGATTCTTGTGAGGAAGAGAGAGCTTGGAATTAGCTTGAGAAAACTCTTCTCTTAGGTCTTAAAATACTTGAATAATGGACCTCTAACCTTGCCTCAAAAGAATCAGGTTTGTATTTATAGAGGCAAGAAAAATCGGGCTTAAAAGATTTCCAACGGCTCTATTCTGAACCAGACTAGTCGGTCAAAGAAGGATCACTGACTGACTAGTTCATTAACTAGTCGGTCGGTGATATAACGTAGACCGACTAACGGTTGAACAGCCAAAAGGACTAAGTACAGGAGATGACAACTAGTCGGTCTAAGAAGACTTACCGACCGACTAGTTTCACAACTAGTCGGTCGGTGAATGTCCTTTGACTGACTAATAGTCGAAATAGAATAGGCTGACTTCAAGTTGATTTAGTCGGTTTAAGAATAAATGCTGACCGACTAGTTTATCAACTAGTCGGCCGACAAACGTTCTTTGACCGACTAACGATAAACAGTAACTATGGCTGTACAGGGAAAGCTCAACTAGTCGGTCTAAGAAGGATTCCTAACCGACTAGATTGTCATCTAGTCGGTCGGTGACTCTTCTTTGACCGACTAATTGATCAACAGGTTTGAGCTGAAATGAGCAAGGCATTCTAGTTGGTTCAAGAGGAATTGCCGACCGACTAGATCGTCATCTAGTCGGTTGGTTCTTCTACTTGAACCAACTAACATGCACAAGAAGCCGAGGGAAGAAGCGATAGGCTTCAGGAAAGTTTCTAATGGCGTCTATTAAAATCCTAGCTCTAAGATATGAGCGAAATAAAGATAAGAATGTAAGTCCTACTCAAGGCTTAACATTCTAATCTATGAAGCTAGAAGACAATAAATAATACAAGACGAATCGTCTTCAAAGCTTCAATCTTCATTCTTGACTTCAATAAAACTCCTTGAGCTTCAACGAAGCTTCAGGCACACGACCACGCATATTGAGAAGTCTTGAGACATCGCTTTTGATGTACGTATTCTTTTGGCGACGATCTCCATAACTGCGCTCACAGAAAGTTAGAATACGATATTTATGTTTGCTCATCATCCAAAACCAAATCTGCGGAATCAATACTCAACATTCTCCCCCCTTTTTGGTGATGACAAACCAACATAATTAATAATCAATAATAATGATTCAAATGAAATTTACTTACTCCCCCCTGCATTGATGACACGTTAGTTCCGTATTCAATAATATTCATACGCATCAAGCAGACGAGGGAAATATAAAATATGAATCCTATTATTGCAATTTAGGATCTAAATCCATTTTATATCTTAACTCCCCCTGAATCTAACATATCAAATTAGATTCATGGTAAATTGCTTTGAATTATCAATTAGCACATTGTCATTATTAATTCTCTCCCCCTTTGGCATTAGCAAAAAGAGCGGGAGGAGATCAACGACAAGATTACAATGGCTAAAAAATTAAAGCATGAGAGTCTAAGAAAACGACCACGGTCCAAATGACACCAAAGTAAAATACCAAATGTACAATACCGAAGAAAATCAAAGCGTGCCAACGTGACCATAGTCGACAATCGAAAAATGAAATCATCAAGCCATAGGCGAAAATCGAAATACGAAATCATCAAACCATAGGTGAAAATCGAAATACGAAATCATTAAAACTCAATCCATTTTGAATATCAAATGTGGCAAAATGATACCAAAAGTAACATGCAAAAGTGTTATGCCAAAAATAGATATAACATCATAAAACTATGGCATACACAATTCTAGCATACTAATAGAAACAAAATGATACCAATGTAGATATTCTAATAATATATGCATTCATCACACTTGGATACCAAATGTATATCAAATGTAGGAATATACTTACAACATTAAGCTCCCCCTACTTTGGTGCATCACTTAAGCACCATCAAATCCATTTGAATGAAAATCCTTTGCGAATCAAGGAGTTGGTAGGGTTGGTATCCCAAGGTGGATTGAACCTAGAAAATATCATTTTGGTATCCAAAAATCCTTTTGGATCATATGGGTTAGGTAACAAATTTAACAAACTAAATTCAAATTATTGCAACCCATATTCTAACTAAATTCAAGTTCAATATGAATTTAAGTTACAAATTAACATGCACATCCAAGATCAACATGCAAATAAAAAAATAAACCAATTCTTACCACAATTGCTTTGGTACCCATAAAATGAAATTAAGCTTATGGTACCAAGCAATGAAGGGTCAAAGGAAACTAACCCTTCGGAAACCAAGTCCACGAGGACCGTGATTTCCCAACATAATCATCATTCAAAATAATGTCATTATTAAATGATTGCACATACATATCCTTATTATACATGCTTGTGTTCTTCGGACCCCAAATGGTGTATGTCTTGGGAGTCCTAATCCTATTGGGAACATGCATACGTTGTTGATTTCTATGTGATGCATGTTGTGGGTAAGCATATGGCATATGATGCAATGGTGCATGATGATACTTATTCATATGATAATGAGGATGGACATATTCTTGTGGTGGAACACGTGCATGAGTGTGTCTCACATGGTGTGCACGTGCTCGTAGATGCGGAGCATAAAAATCATCATATGTGCTAACATGTGGAGTAGGATGTGTGTTCCTACGTGGCATGGCATACATGAAAGCATGACCCCTCTTTGGAGGTCCACCCAAATTGGGTTTCTTTCCAAATGGGGGTGTGTTCCTAGCGGAAGCACCATTGGTAGAAGAACTACCCATGAAGTGTTTACTTCCACTAGTAGAAGCATCAGACGTTGGCCTAACAAAAGTGACGGACGATTTGGATGAATCTCCCATCTTATACCCCAAGCCAATGTGATGATTGGCCGGAGGTAAGTCATTTAGGATATTTTCCAAATGGCCACTTACCTTTATTGAATTCATTAATTCGGCCCAATATGCACTCATATTTCTCGGTGAGAGAATGCATCGAAGCATCCAAGGTGGACACTTGCGATGTGAGTGCGCACACACGTGATTTGAGATTTTTATTCTCAATACTCAAAGTTGAGTTTTGAGACGTCAAATCCGCTATCACATGTTCATCCGAATCCTCGATATGAACATGCTCAAGTTGAGACTTGAGATTTACAATCTAATTTCTCAAATCTTCAACAACGGTGTCGTTGTTGACGATGATAGGTTTAGGCGAGGTTTTAAGACTATCTAGCTCATTTTTAGTCTTAATAAATCTAGTAGCCAAATTAGAAAACTTATTCCAAAGTTGTTCATTAGCTATTCTAAGTTCGTCCATTGTTACCTCACCGCCTTCATCCTCGCTTTCATCCCCGCTTTCATCGGAGGAGGTCTCTTGATCACGTTCCTCTTTTCCCATGAAGCACGTGTGTGCTTTCTCCACTCTTTCATCGTCCGACTCTCCACTTGAGGAGTCCTCGTCGGAGTCGGTGAAAGTGCCTACAAGTCCTTTCTTGTGCCTTCTCAACTTTTCATGCTTGGATGCCTTCCACTTCTCCTTGTGTTTGTTTAGAGGACAATCCGGCTTGATATATCCTGGCTTGTTGCATTTATAACACACGGGAGTAGAAGCATTAGTCGAAATAAATTTTGATTTACTCTTCAACTTACCTTGTCGGAAGAATCGGTCGAACTTCTTTGCCAAATCGGCCAAAGCTTCCATGTCCAACTCTTTTTCCGATTCTTCTTCTGATTCTTCATCATCGGTAGATGGAGCGGCCTTGTACACAATCGCCTTTTTCTTTGGCTCGTCTTGCTTCAAGTACGCCTTCATCTTCTCCTTCATCTTTATCTTACTCTCCTTGCGTACCTCGTAAGACAACAAGGTACCCATTAGTTGTACAACAGTGTACTTATTCATATCGTTACCTTCCTCGATGGTGAAGGTACGCTTTTCCCAACAAGAAGGAAGTCCGTTAATAATCTTCACGACTTTCTCCTTTTGGGTGTAGATCTTCCCAAGAGCTTCCAATTCGTTGGATATATCCACGAAGTGAGCATAGTAGTCCTTCATAGTTTCACCCTGTTCCATGTGAAACAACTCGAATTCTTTGTTAGCGACAACGAGTTTAGAATCTTTTACCGTACTCGTTCCTTCATGCAAGATGAGGAGTTGGTTCCATACTTGATATGCACTCTTACATGTGCATATCTTGTTGAAGTCTTCGGGCTCCAACGCACATTGCAAGGCATTCATTGCCTTGACATTGCTTACCTCCGCGGCGACCTCCGCGGTAGTCCACTACGCGAAATCTTCTTCGGCAGGCTCGACATACTCCGTCATCGTGGCTATCCAAAGTGAAGCGCTCCGTAGGAAGGTTTCCATCCGGCGTTTCCAGTACCCATAGTTGGTACCATTGAAGTGAGAAGGCCTGACAGAGGATTGTCCTTCCATAACTGAAGAAGATCCTTGACGATCTTTGAAGACGTTGTAGTCGTTGTTTGTCATAGCTTTGAACTCTGGCTCTGATACCAATTGTAGTGCCCTGGGTAGCTACTGCACACGTACTAGAGGGGGGTGAATAGTACTTAAAAATAATCAAGAAGATAATTCCTAATTATTTTGCAAACATACAAACAACAATGCAGAATTAGACTACAAACAACAATTGACAAGAATTAACAAACGCAAACAAAGCATGTAACGGGTTCGGATCAACCCAAGTCTCCCCGACTTGTTCCCGGTGATCCTACGTCCCAACCACCCGGATCCCCTCCGGATACTTGAGTTAGAAACCCTAACTCAAGATTTTGCACTATGAAATTCTTGTGAAAAACCTTCACAAGACCAAATCATACACAATGAACATGTGACTCCCACAACCCGGGATCACACACTCTCTCACAACCGAGAGACACAATTGCAATATCAATTGAAATGAAATATGAAACACTTACCACAAAATCATATGCCTTGAGTATAACTTACCAAATTAGGGCAAAGATGGATTTTGAGGAAGAAGATGTCACTAAACCCTAGCTCCAAGAAGTTGGCCAACAATGGGAGCATAGGGTGGAGTTGATGACCTTGATTCAAGCCCTTGGCTTGGAATGCTCACAATGGAGAGAATCTCTCTTGAGGAATTTGGCTCAAAGAGTGAAGGGAGAGATTCTTGTGAGGAAGAGAGAGCTTGGAATTAGCTTGAGAAAACTCTTCTCTTAGGTCTGAAAATACTTGGATAATGGACCTCTAACCTTGCCTCAAACGAATCAGGTTTGTATTTATAGAGGCAAGAAAAATCGTGCTCAAAAGATTCCCAACGGCTCTATTCTGAACCAGACTAGTCAGTCAAAGAAGTATCACTGACCGACTAGTTCATCAGCTAGTTGGTCGTTGATACAACGTAGACCGACTAACGGTTGAACAGCCAAAAGGACGAAGTACAAGAGATGACAACTAGTCGGTCTAAGAAGACTTACCGACCGACTAGTTTCACAACTAGTCGGTCGGTGAATGTCCTTTGACCGATTAATAGTTGAAATAGAATAGGCTGACTTCAAGTTGATTTAGTCGGTTTAAGAATAAATGCTGACCGACTAGTTTATCAACTAGTCGGTCGACAAACGTTCTTTGACCGACTAACGATAAGCAGTAACTATGGCTGTACAGGGAAAGCTCAACTAGTCGGTCTAAGAAGGATTCCTAACCGACTAGATCGTCATCTAGTCGGTCGGTGACTCTTCTTTGACCGACTAATTGATCAATAGAGTTGAGCTGAAATGAGCAAGGCATTCTAGTCGGTTCAAGAGGAATTACCGACCGACTAGATCGTCATCTAGTCGGTTGGTTCTTCTACTTGAACCAACTAACATGCACAAGAAGCCGAGGGAAGAAGCGATAGGCTTTGGGAAAGTTTCTAATGGCGTCTATGAAAATCCTAGCTCTAAGATATGAGCGAAATGAAGATAATAATGTAAGTCCTACTCAAGGCTTAACATTCTAATCTATGAAGCTAGAAGACAATAAATAATACAAGACGAACCGTCTTCAAAGCTTCAATCTTCATTCTTGACTTCAATAAAACTCCTTGAGCTTCAACGAAGCTTCAGGCACACGACCACGCATATTGAGAAGTCTTGAGACGTCGCTTTTGATGTATGTATTCTTTTGGCGACGATCTCCATAACCGCGCTCACAGAAAGTTAGAATACGATATTTATGTTTGCTCATCATCCAAAACCAAATCCGGGGAATCAATACTCAACAAGGTTTAGATAAGATTGGATAAAGCTATTAAATGACATATTACCATTGTAATTAGTTTAATATAATTAACTAATAGGTTGTTACTGTTAGTTTAAATGTTAATTAGTAGGGTGTTATTATTAATTTGAATATTAACTAGTTAGTATTATTAATTTTGGCATGTTAATAGCTGTAAACACTGTTAGGATAATAATAATGGAATAAAATAAGGTGTATCAGGTTAGTGTAACACATATAGATATCACCCTAGCCAGAGAACCCAATAAAATTAGACGAACCCATTTTAGAGATTATTTTAATATAGTGTTTATTCACGAAAAATCTAATTCGGTGATTTGTTTAACCAAAACAGAGAACCGGAAGTACCAACACGTAGTACCCGTCCAGACAAACCCACGACAACCGATACCACCGAAAACAGGCAAGTGAAACTTGCACAGTAACTTGTTTAGGCCATGTTTTAGGCCATTTTGTAAAATTACATAAAAGAGATTAGACGGTGAAATGATAGTCGCCTAGACGACTATATTTGATCTAGTTTGACAACGGAACTAGATCCGACACCTTTACTATGCTATCATTTCATGTTGCATGCCATGTTTACTTTCAAATTAACTGTACGCACTCTTAATTGCTTATTACCATGTCATCTCATACATCTTAACATGTCATTTCATGCATCTTATCATAAATGTGTAGCACACGCTACTTTAAAATGTAAGCTGCGGCGAGTAGGATCTTGACTCCTACATATTGATTGAGGCTAGGTGCACCCCTATGCCATATTGAAAAACACTTCCTGGCTCGTATTCCAGAAGGTATACACATGGAGTGGTAGGGTTAAGCGACCACTCAGCGTAAAGTGTGTCCGTACAGCCACTTCAGCTGTAAGGCGTAAACTCTGGGATTGGGGTAGGGTTAAGCGACCACTCAGTGTAGAAGTATGCCAGATCAGCAACTACAGCTGTAAGGCGTAAACCCTGTGCACAATGTGAAAGTCAGTGAAATCGTGAAATAGTGTTTTCGTAGTTTCTGCTACGACGTGCATGTTTGTTTCATCATGTCATTTTAAATTGTTGCATTCTTTAAATTTCTTGTAATTTCATCATATTAGAACTGCTAGTCTCTTTACTTTTATTTGATCCTTGCACAAAAGTCCTCCGTTTTCCTTTGGGAGACTTTAGCTGACATATGCCCTTTTCTCTTTGGGTGTCACTTGTCAGGTTTAGAGACAGAGTCAGTTACAGGGGACGAGCAGTACGCGGACGTATAGTTCGAGGTTCCTGCAGGGACTGAGTTTGAGGACACTGGTGACCAGTCCTAGACTCACTTGGAGTTTCCTTAGTTGTTGTTGCTTTTAGTAGTTGCTATTAGGATTCGGTGCGTAGCACCTATCTCTCTCTGTTTACGTTTCGGCCATGCTTTAGGCCTTTGTTCAGACGATGTACTTTTGTGACTTTTCTCTGTAATGTTGGAATATTTGTTGGATGTTGTTGGTGGATATTTCTATGTCTTCTTTCCATTTATCATTATTGTTGTTTCGTCGCATTGCAAGAACATGCAATTTGTATCATTCACAGACGCTTATCGGACTGCAGCTTCACAGCTCCAAGTCCGAGTGGACCTCCTCACGTCTCGCCTTCCATACTTGGGAATCGGGCGTGCCAGGTTTTAGTGGTGGCCCATGCAGGTCCTCTTTGCATCTGCGAAATATCGGAACAACAATAATGGTAACAACATCCATTTAAAATATTCGAAACATTCAAGTCATAAATCGAGTCTAATCTGAACGTCTCCTTGTCTTAGATGGCTGGGAGATGCGTTACCCGAGCTGGGGGTAGACCTGCATTGAAGTCTAATCCGTCTGCACAGTTTAAGAGGCCAGGTGGGCCTAGTCGGAAGATGTGCCATTTTTGTGGCAAGGCTGGTCATGTGAAGGAGCAGTGCAGGAGGTTTCTGGGCTAGTGCTTGATTTGTGGCGGCACTTCCCATACCTCGAAGGGTGGCCCGCTTGCTAGTCAGCAACATCGAGCTCCAGTAGCAGGGCCTAGTCGGAAGGTATGCTATCATTGTGGCAAGATTGGTCATGTGAAGGAGCAGTGCAGGAGGAAGCTGGGCCAGTGCTTGATTTGTGGCGACGCTTCACATACCTTGAAGGACTGTCTGAGAGCTGTGCATCCGTGGAAAGCATCAGTCGGAGTTCAACTACGGAGAGCACCGGTAGCTGCTGGATGTGGAGCACCTCTCATTCCCCAGAAGCAGGCTTTCCAGCAGGCCGTTCAGCCTAGGAGGCAAGCTTTCACGATGACTGCAGTTGAGGCGGAGGCTGAGGACGGAGTTATTGCAGGTAACCCTCAGTCTAGTCTTTACTTTTCATTAGTTGATCTTGCATGTTAGATTAGATTTTGTTTGCTAAAATAGGTTTTGATTGCTAGTTTGTTTGTTAGGGGTTATTCTTGTTTGTGCTTGTCCCGCTCGGGTTCTCTTCGACACCGGTGCATCCATGTGCATCTTATCCTGGAGTTTCGTGGACAAGCATTCTATGACGACTTCCCCTCTTTCCAAGAGTTGGGATATCGCTACGGGGAATGGTGTGGTCTAGGTATCTCTTGGTTGTCAATCTTGTCCCCTGATTGTCAGTGGACTTGAGCTTTATGCCGATTTTATTGTCCACGACATTACCAATTATGATGCCGTTCTCGGGATGCATTGGCTTAGTTGCTTCTTCGCTACGATCGACTGTCGACGGAAGAAGGTTGTGTTTGAGATTCCTGGTTATCCGACCTTCGAGTTCAGTAGTAGTAGCAGTTCGCTTGGGCCATTCAGATTTTGGGCCAAGCCAATGGTGGAGTTTGTAGCTATGCAGATGGAGGTGAGTAGACCAACCGTGGTGAGAGATTTCGACGACGTCTTCCCCGAGGAGATTTCAGGACTGCCGCCCGATCGAGCCCTTGAGTTCTCAATTGATCTTATTTCGGGAGCACAGCCCATTTCAAAAGCACCATATCGTATGGCTTCGGCAGAGTTAGAGGAGCTACGTAGACAATTGGACGAGCTTTTACAGAAGGGTTATATCCATCCGAGTGTGTCTCCGTGGGGAGCACCTGTTCTGCTGGTGAAGAAGAAGGATGGTTCGCGTCGGATGTGCGTGGACTACAGAGAGTTGAATGCCGTCACCATCAAGAACAAGTATCCGTTGTCGCGGATAGACGACATTTTTGATCAGCTTGGAGGATCGAGGATATTCTCTAAACTGGATCTCAAGAGCGGATATCACCAGCTGAGGGTGAAGAAGGATGATGTGTAGAAGACAGTGTTCAGAACGAAGTATGGACACTACGAGTTCGTGGTTATGCCTTTCGGTGTGACCAACGCACCCGCGGTTTTCATGAATCTGATGAACCTGATATTTTATGACTTCTTAGATAAGTTCGTCGTTATCTTTATTGACGACATATTGATCTATTCGAAGTCAGAAGAGGAGCATGCTGAGCACTTGAGGACAGTTCTGGAGATTTTGAGGAAGCATCATTTATATGCGAAGTATTCCAAGTGCGAGTTTTGGCTGGATAGAGTTGCCTTTCTTGGACATGTGGTGTCAGGAGATGGCATAGCCGTAGATCCGGAGGAGATCAAGGCTATCAGAGAGTGGCCAATTCCGCAGACAGCGTCTGAGATCAGGAGTTTCCTTTTGCTAGCAGGATTTATCGGCGCTTCATGAAGGATTTCTCTCGGATTGTCGATCCGATGACTAGACTGACGAGGAAGGATATACCGTTTGTTTAGTCCGATATTTGTGAGGATGCTTTTTCTATTCTGAAGGAGAGATTGACGTCTGCACCTGTTCTAGCTGTGCCTGATCAGAGTGGAGGTTTCAAGATCTTTTACGATGCTTCTGGCAAAGGTCTCGGATGCGTTTTGCATCAGCATGGACATGTGGTCGCGTACGCTTCTCGGCATCTTAAGGCTCATGAGAAGAACTACCCGACTCACGATTTGGAGTTGGCTGTAGTCATATTTGCGCTCAAGATTTGGAGGCATTTCTTGCTGAGTGAGAAGGTGAAGATTTTCACTGATCACAAAAGCTTGAAATATATCTTTACGCAAAAGGCGCTCAACATGCGACAACGTCGATGGTTGGAGCTCATGGCGGATTACAAGATCGATTTGCAGTACCATCCTGGCAAGGTGAATGTGGTTTCTGATGCGCTGAGCAGACTTCCAACGGATATGATGTTGACTTCACAGTAGAGGTTGCAGCAGGATTTCTGTGAGTCAGGTATTGAGATTGTGTTTCCTGGAGAGGTTTTGTCGTTGATGTGTATGCAGATTCAATCGACGATTGTGGATCGGATCAAGACTGCTCAAGATGGAGATGCTAAGTTGAAGAAGATCAGAGAACATGTTGAAGCAGGACTTCAGACAGATTTTCTGATTCATGAGGATGGGTCTTTGAGATATGGTAGTAGGGTCAGCGTGCCTGCCGGAGATATCAGAGAGAAGTTGATGAATGAGGCTCACAGTTCGCCTTATTCTATTCATCCTGGTGGTACTAAGATGTACAAGGATCTTTGTCAGAATTTCTGGTGGCATGTGATGAAGAGAAGTGTGGCACGTAGTGTTGCCAAGTGTCTTGTGTGTCAGCAAGTGAAGGCTGAACACCATCGCATTGCCGGATTACTACAACCTCTGTCGATTCCAGAGTGAAAGTGGCAGCACATTACGATGGACTTCGTGACTGGCTTACCTCGGAGCACCAGGCAGAAAAATGCGATCTGGGTCATCGTTGATCGATTGACCAAGTCTGCACACTTTATACCTTTCCGAGTTGGACAATCCACAGAGATATTAGCAAGGAAGTATATGGAGGTAATAACCTAACTCATACCTTAATAATTTCCTTCTAGTATTAGTCGTGATGTGAATTATGTCGTGTAGGAGATCGTGCGTTTACATGGAGACCCTATGAGCATTGTATCGAATCTTGATACGAGGTTCACGTCTCAGTTCTGGAAGAGTCTGCAGACCAATCTGGGTACCAGTCCAAAATTCAGTATTGCGTATCACCCGCAGATGGATGGACAGTCGGAGCGCACTATCCAGATATTGGAGGATATGCTGAGAGCCTGCATATTGGATCTCAAGGATTTGTGAGAGGATCATCTGCACCTGTTGGAGTTCTCCTACAACAACAGCTATCAGGCAAGAATTGGCATGGCGCCATTTGCTGCTCTTTACAGGAGAAAATGTCGATCGCCACTGAGTTGGGATGACATCGGTGATAGAGAGCTCTTGGGGCCAAAGATGATAGTGGAGGTAGTTGATGTTGTGCGAGATATCAGGGACAAGCTTCAGATCGCCCAGGACCGTTATAAGCATTGGGCAGATGTTAAACGGTGTCCTTTGGAATTTCAGCCGGGGGATCATGTGTTTCTGAAGATCTCACCGAATCGAGGAGTGATCCGATTTGGGAAGAGAGGCAAGCTTAGTCCGAGATATATTGGACCATTCGATGTGCTAGAGCGAGTTGGAGAAGTAGCATATCGCTTAGCTTTGCCACCATCCTTAGAGGGAGTTCATGACGTCTTTCATGTGTCCCAGCTCCGTCGTTATATCAGCGACCCTTCTCATGCTGTGGACTACTCGGAGATTACAGTTCGACTAGATCTGATGTACGAACAACAACCTGTGGAGATCCTAGATCGACGTCAGAAAGTCTTCAGGAACAAGACTGTTGATCTAGTCAGAGTGATGAGGCGTCACGACTCGCCAGGAGAGTCTACCTGGGAGCGGGAAGACGAGATACGAGAGCGTTATCCATATTTGTTTCATGCGCCTTAATTGATAAGAATTCCAAGGACAGAATTTTTCTTAAGGTGGGTAGAATGTAACGGCCTGTATTTTTAGGCGTATTTTCGATCGTGCGTACATGTATTTTATTTCAGTCGTCTGGTTGACTTTTCGTCCGTATGTTTTTTTGCTATGTATGTGCGACTCTTTTTTCCGTTTTTACCGTATAATCACTAATTAACCTATCCTATTGATTTCCACCTTTGGGCAGTTCAGATCTAACATTACTATTCAATCCTTCCCCCACCTCCAGCTCCTCCCCCATCAGGTTGTCTCCCCATCCACTGTTGTATTTCAACAACAGCAAGGAACACTGTCAACAACAAACTCTCCCTGCAACCCTTCTCTCCCCCTACAAACCAACATTCCAAACCTCAGGTTCCAAATCAAATCAGCCCTCCAAAATCAATTCCCCCTGTAAATAAATTCTCCAAGCCAAAAATCAAACCAAAAACCACTTCAGATTCATACAATTTCTGATCCAAAAACCAAACAAAAACAAACCTGAATCGATTTCAGATTCCTACAAATTCGAACCCAAACAAAACAAAATCCAGAAATCAAACACCTGAGATTCAACTTCAGATCTCACACAAACCTCTTCTCCTTCCTCCTCCCTCTCCCCTAGGCCGACCCTCCTCCTCCACTCCTTGGCCGGCCCCCTCACCATCCTGCGTGCACGCCCAGTTGAAGCTCGCCGTCTGTCGCCCTTGCACCGCCGGACCACCGCCTGGCCAGACGGAGCCGCCCGCTGCCCCCAGAAAACCGCCGGCGCCCCTCCTCCTTCCTCCCGTCGCGTAGGTGAGATCCCCTTTCGTTTTTGCGTGAGATGCCCTTTGCCTGCAAGCTTTAAAAAAAGAATCAAAAAGAAAACAAAATGAATAAGAGAAAGGAGAGATGACAGAGGGATAGAGAGGGACAGAGAGAAAGTTAGTGTTGTAAGTTAAATGAAATTAAGATGGGTGACAGCCTTGTATATTAAAGAATGAAGAGTAAGAGACATAGGTGACAGTTTAATAAAGAAAGAACAAAGAACGGTTTAGATAAGATTGGATAAATTATATTAGAATATGTGTAGGAGTAGGTAAAGCTACTGAATGACATATTACCATTGTAATTAGTTTAATAGAATTAACTAATAGGTTTTTACTGTTAGTTTAAATTTTAATTAGTAGGGTGTTATTATTAATTTGAATATTAACTAGTTTGTATTATTAATTTTGGCTTGTTAATAGTTGTAAACACTGTTAGGATAATAATAATGGTGTAAAATAAGGTGTATCAAGTTAATGTAACACATATAGACATCACCCTAGCCAGAGAACCCAATAAAATTAGACGAACCCGTTTTAGAGATTATTTTAATATAGTGTTTATTCACGAAAAATCTAATTCAGTGATTTATTTAACCAAAACAAAGAACCGAAAGTACCAACACGTAGTAACCGTCTAGACGAACCCATGACAACTGATACCACCGAAAACAGGCAATTGAAACTTGCACAGTAACTTGTTTAGGCCATGTTTTAGGCCATTTTGTAAAATTCCGTAAAAGAGACTAGGCGGTGAAATGATAGTCGCCTAGACGACCATATTTGATCTAGTTTGACAACGGAACTAGATCCGACACCTTTACTATGCTATCATTTCATGACGTATGCCATGTTTACTTTCAAATTAACTTTACGCACTCTTAATTGCTTATTGCCATGTCATCTCATACATCTTGCCATGTCATTTCATGCATCTTATCCTGAATATGTTGCACACGCTACTTTAAAATGTAAGCTGCGACGAGTAGGATCATGATTCCTACATATTGATTGAGGCTAGGTGCACCCCTATGCCATATTGAAAAACACTTATTGGCTCATGATCCAGAAGATATACACATGGAGGGATAGGGTTAAGCGACCACTCAGCGTAGAAGTGTGTCCGTACAGCCACTTCAACTGTAAGGCGTAAACTCTGGGATTGGGGTAGGGTTAAGCGACCACTCAGTGTAGAAGTATGCCCGATCAGCAAATTCAGCTGTAAGGCATAAACCCTATGCACAATGTAAAAGTCAGTGAAATCGTGAAATAGTGTTTTCGTAGTTTCTGCTACGACGTGCATGTTTGTTTCATCATGTCATTTTAAATTGTTGCATTCTTTAAATGTCATGCCATTTCATCATATTAGAACTGCTAGTCGCTTTACTTTTATTTGATCCTTGCACAAAAGTCTTCCGTTTTCCTTTGGGAGACTTTTGCTGACATGTGCCCTTTTCTCTTTGGGTGTCATATGTCAGGTTTAGAGACAGAGTCAGTTACAGGGGACGAGCAGTACGCGGACGTAGAGTTTGAGGTTCCTGCAGGGATTGAGTTTGAGGACACTGGTGACCAGTCCTAGACTCACTTGGAGTTTCCTTAGTTGTTGTTGCCTTTAGTAGTTGTTGTTAGGATTCGGTGTGTAGCACCTCTCTCTGTTTACGTTTCAGCCATGCTTTAGGCCTTTGTTCAGACGATGTACTTTTGTGACTTTTCTCTGTAATGTTGGAATATTTGTTGGATGTTGTTGGTGGATATTTCTATGTCTGCTTTCCATTTATCATTGTTGTTGTTTTTTTCGCATTGCAAGAACCTGCAATTTGTATCATTCACAGACACTTATCGGACTACAGCTTCACAGCTCCAAGTCCGAGCGGACCTTCTCACGTCTCGCATTCCATACTTGGGAAGCGGGACGTGACAAATGTGCATTTGGTGTTGATAATCATTTTTCCCTTGCACTTCCAATATGAAATATGACTTTGCATATAATGTTGAATATCTCTGTATGCATACGAGATTTGATGCTACATTAAATGGTGATATGAGAACAATATACGTTCTTTGGCATAATATTGTCCATTGATGTTCATCATATATATATAGACCAGATAAGGAATGTATTTGAATTTGATTGAGTGTCTCATAAAGAGAAACATATAATTAATATGGAAAGAATAGAATAAAAGAATAATCATGTGTGTTCTTTGATTAGTGACTTTATTCTAAATATTCACTTCAAACTTGAATGATGAATATTATTGTATCCATATGAGATTTTGTGTTACAAGCCAACTATGAATGGCTTAATGATAGTACCTTAATTTACGTATTATGTTGTTGTTGTTGCTTCCTCCCAACTCTTTTTAGATTATGACAAAGGGGAGAGAAAGGAATAGAATAACTATAGAATATGAGAGATATGTAGATATGTATGTTGATTCATTTTGAAATATTCCTAACTCCATAAATCTCCTTTTTGATATGGTTATATGATTCAGGGGGAGTTATTCTTAAAATAAATTACAATATATTGATTGACTTGACCTCCGTAGTCATGATTCAACTTACTCTTCATGTGTATCACCATATGATTGAAGGTTTTAACAAATACGATTCATGTGATACACATATCAATCGATTGCATTGATGATTCACTATTTATATATTTGGACTAAAATGTTTGGCATCGATGTCAGGGGAGTAAGTGATTTAATATTTCAAGCACAATTATTGATTATGGTTATGATTGTTTGTCATCATCAAAATGGGGGAGAATGTTATATTTGATCCGCCAATGTGGTTTTGATGATAAACACACATAATCAATTATGACTAATCTACATGTTTTGCAGTAAAGAAGAGCACTGTCAATATGGACAAAGTCATATCAAATGAAGACGATGACCCAAAGCATTGATGCATGGACGTCAATCCACGAAGCATGAAAGTCAAGAGATGCTCGAAGGTAATCAAAGTGTTGGACTTCACAAGCTCAGTGGAAGTGATCGGCCCTTGGATACACACCCGGAGGACAGTCATAGTTTTACCACAAGCACATAGTGTAGTGGCGAGCAGGTATCGAACACGAGGAGGGACTAATGACGGTACTCTATCTTGATCACTCACCTATTGGTGGAAAGATGGTTTATAGGATGTTGTTGTCACTGTCGTTCAATTAACAATTCAAATTCATTATATTAAATAGCGTCTAGGGCTAGGGAATTCCCACTATGGATCGTCATTTATCCATGTGAATCATGAATCTCAATGTTGCAAGACTTGTGTTGAGGTGAACTAGTCGTAACTAAATAGAGAACCAAGCTCACGCTCTCGCGCTATTGCCGGTCTATAGCGACCTAGATTAGGGCACACTCTCGTGCAAACCCTAACTTAAGCCACTAGCATGATGATCGACATCATTGTTCAATCTCCCCTCGAGCCCACTCTCGTGCAAACTCGACATACGATCTAGATTGTGATAGCTCGTATTCGTCCAATCTTTTGCAAACGAATATAGGTATAGGCTTATAATAAAAATGCTAGCTTTGGTCCAATCTCTTGCAAACCAAGTCTAGTGAATTTCAATTATAAACCTAATTCGAATATCTAGGCCTTCCCATCGATAGGAATCCAATCTCTTGCAAACCCCATATCGGTAGAAATTCCTAGCTATCCGTGATAAATCAATCACAACCTAACCTTTTATCAGTTCTAGCAACAAAGAAATCAATTCATCACAATTCTAAAATTGGATTCATATGGTTCATCACCATGCCTTAGAACAGCGAAACTACTCGCAATTCATCATAGCAATAACAAAATTAGTGAATAAAATCTTATATCAATTCAGATTTAGATGAAAACAATTCATAAAAATATGAAATTTTAATTAGAATAACAAACCAGATCCGAGTTCTTCAATCTCCAAGAGGGAATTACAATTAGAAATAATCTAAAATCTAATTTCTGGTCTCTCTTTAAACTAGGATGAAAACTGGGCTTAAGTACATGCCCAAAACGGCCAAAAAACCCTGACAGATTTACCCCTGACGCAGCCCAGAACCCTAGTTTTCGACACAGGCTGGCGGCACTACTCAGCTGAATGGAAATCTCACTCGGGCGAATGACAGATCCAAGTAAAAACAAAGAAGATGGGGCTTTGGGGGCTCTGGCACTCTGCGTCACTCGGCCGAGTGATGTCCTTCACTCGGTCGAGTGGACTTCCTCGCTTGGCCGAGTGGGTCTTCTGTTGTGCTTCCCAAAATTCCAGAAAGTAGGCTTCGTTCTCCTTTAGAAATTCTGACTCACTCGATCGAGTGAATATCTTTACTCGGCCGAGTGAAAGTAATCACTCGGCCGACTGCATTGCGGCACAAGACACTCTCGTATCAGTCGTACTCGACCGAGTATGCTTCTTCACTCGACCGAGTGAACTGCGTACTCGGCCGAGTGGCCTGTTTCTGGGGTCAAGTCTTCTCCTCCTCGCCTCTTTGTTGATTCTATCAATCTTCTTCTTCTACTACTCATTATCTAGCGCTGCTAGCTCCTCGATAGGGTCATGGACGACGCTCCGGTATGCGTGA
Organism: Scilla litardierei; assembly: GCA_030789695.1. NCBI lineage: Eukaryota > Viridiplantae > Streptophyta > Magnoliopsida > Asparagales > Asparagaceae > Scilla > Scilla litardierei. Next base: position 316,121,143 of record CM061133.1, on the reverse strand, counting down.
AAGTCCCTTGATCTCATTTATGCTCCCGATCGCTCCATATTTCCTGAAATCCGACAAAAACAAGAAATAGTGAAAAGCAACGCGATATCGTCGAATAATCGTGAGAAACACGATATCGGCGATCAAAATGATATGTAAACATGCAGAAAAAGGAGTAAAATATGGACCGATAAAATCCCGCAAGCTTGCCTCTTACTCGTGCTCGAGGAAGATGAGTAAAACGACGAACCCAGTGGATAAAAATAAGAAAAAAATGAAAAAGAAAGATAGAAAAGAAAACGAAGAGGGAGGTGATAGATCATTCTCTCAGGACATGGAGTCGCTTACTCAAATAGCACACGATGAATAAAACATGCCAAATATTTTTACCTCGATATCATATCATATATAGGTGCATTCGATATAGAAACCAAGAACGTCAAAACGATATGAAATATGAAATCATTATAGAATTAACATCGTCTAAGGCATCTAAAATGATTTACGTAATCATAGATTGCATATTTTTCAATTGATCGCTTTTGCTTGGAGTATAAGAGATATCACACATTATAAAGCGATAAGAATAGAAAGAGATGGTATTCATGAATTGCATGCCAAAATTTCAATTTATAGACTTCGTAATACTCTAAGTAATCTACCTAAATATCAAAAATTACCTAGCTTAGGTCGTCATACACATATAAGTGGTCACACTCTCACACATCGTTGGATCCCCTCCCCCAAGCTTATCTATAAGCGTGGTGGCATCAAATAGAACAATACGACTTTTCCCATTTTTTGAAGATCCATAGGAATAAAGGAAAATAAAAAAGGAAAGAAGTAAGAATTGCATATGTACAAATGAACTCCTTTTTGTTTTTCTTTTCTCTTTTTCTCTTCTATCTTTTTTTTGAATATATATACACAATGGCAATCCCAAATCAAAGATAGAAAGATATGCATGTATTTTACTTTTGATTTTGGGGTAAGGGAGCTTGGACTTTTTAGCATAGGGAAGATGCCAATATGAGATTTGCTAAGGGGAGATTCATCAACGATTTTAAGTATAACGATGATATTCAAGGTATGTGGATAAAGAAAAAATATGCAAATCTCAGTTCACTCTTTTGTATGTGCATGACAACTTTCAGCAGGGTAATGTAATCTACTCAGTTCGATTTCAGAAAGTAAACTAATCTAATTATATCAAAAAGGCATGCATTCAATCAACCTGGAAGTTGGGAGTACAATTTCATGTAAATAGAAGTGATAATAGATAATAAAGCAGTACTCCAAGTTTAGGCAATCAATGGGTGAAGCTTGGTGTGTTTTCAATGAAAAGTATACGATGTAAATTTTAGACTCAGCTACTGCTAGAATTTCATTCACAATCATATATAATAGAGATGCAGGTTCCTGTTCTCAAATGCTTGGCGATGTATAGCATACTATATCTGAAATAAAAACGATAGCATGACAAGAGAATATGCATATACGAGCAAGCTAACTCCAAATTATCGTCATCATAGAGAATTCATTTCTAGCAAAAAGGATAAAAGAAATAAGGATAAAGGAAAAAAACGAACTAACTATACAAATGCAATGCACGCAGAAAGTAAGAAAAAGTGATGCATGAGAAAAAAAAATGAAAAAGTGGGTGAAAATAGGTGGAAAATAAAGAAAGGTAGAAAAATAAAGATAAAAACGAAGAAAAAATAAAAAGGTGTGTGAGACACTCACTCCTCCAAGTTAAACTACACAGTGTCCTCAATGTGCTAAATGTGGCAGAAGGACATATATCAGAGGGGGGGTGGGTGCGGATGCATGAATGATAAAAAGTGATGAAAGAAAATGGAATGGATGTGCATATGATAAGTGCGGAATGAAAATGATGGATATGGTGAGCACACAGATAATGGGAGCAAAATAGAAGGGCTAAGAAATACCACCTCTCCCACAGACGGATATATACGAAACCCAGCAAAAAGTGATCAAAATATGTGGGCGAGAGGGAGGGGCAAAACCAGCAGCAAAAATATCAATCAGAGCATCGGCAAAAATATGAGAGGCATCAAGTGTGTGCCTAAGCTGGTGGTGGGGTGTCAGCACCTCCCTGAGGTGGGGGAGGGGATGGCGGTGGTGGAGGCTACTGAGAAATGAGACTGGTGTTGGATCTGGATCCTAGCCTAGAGAGGGGATGAATAGGCTTATAAAAATAATTCGTGAAACCCACGAATAAGAACATGTAGTTATAGCAGCAACAGGGTAAATAAAAAGCAGACACAGAGTACACATCAGATTTACCCTGGTTCGGTCGACCCTTCGACCTACTCCAGCCCCCAAAGCATATACTAGTATTGAATAGCGCAATAGGTACAAAACCACAAGGTAGAGCACGCTCAGAGCACCCTCTACGTCTCTACACTCGCCAGGCTCTTAGTACCCCCACTCAGTGTGTTTTCTCTCACTATCAATCCTAGTAAAGCTTTCTACCAACTAGTCCCAAACTAGATGGGTCTCACTTGTCTAGTCCCAACTAGACAAGTCCCAAAATAGTCACACAAAAAATGGTAAAGTTTCCCCTATAGAGAACGTTACACTAACACACAAATAAAAGAGTTTAAGGGTTTAGAAATGCTCAGTTTGTGTTCGTGTAGGCGTCTATGTCAATCAGCACGTCGTCAGCTCCAATCTGACGCAAACGGTGTCTCAATCCGACTTCTGGATGTCAAGTTGTGCACTGGTCTGTGCGTAACGCAATTTCAGTTCAATCACTTTTAATAGCCGGTCTGTGCGCTCAACAGATCCTTAATAAATCAACGGTCTGTGCACAGAGAAGTTCAGTTCAACTCAATATATGTTAGGTCGGTGCGCACAGCAACTCAATTAAATCCCTGAGCCACGTCAGTAGCTTTTCCCTCGTCTGATTTGTTTTCAAAATCACGCGGTCACCACGTCAGCTCTTCTTCTTGTGGATTAGGGCATGCAGGACGGCGGGTTACGTCGACAGCGCCGTTCGTTCGTCTTCAACGGTGGCCCCAAGCCCGGCGGCGACTCGTTTGAGACTCACGTTCGCAAGGGCCTCTGTCTTCTCAAATAACTCAAACTGCGTTCATTTTGAGTCCGGTAGCGGTTCCCTCCGATGACAGTGATTTCGTAAGTGGGCTTCGAAATCTCCGGTGGGTCAACACGACTCCGTCTTCGACTCGAGCATGCAGCAACAAAAGAATGGCGTCCTCTTCTTTGACAGCGACATGCGAATTTCGTGTGGCACCTCTCCTTCGTCAACCGATGTCTCCAAGAGCACTTCGACGACGATGGCACTTCTTCGATGGCGCCAACGGCGATCCTTACTTCGACGGTGACGTGGATCTCGTTTGGCGGCAGCAGCGACCTCGGAACAGCGGAGGCTTGTCTGATCGACCCAGCGGTGACGGCAACGTGACCTTGTGAAGTCTTTAACAGCTCTCGGCGACGTGGTCTCTGACTGCAGCAAGACTTCGACGGCGGTGACTCAGCGCTTCGACTTCAGTGACATCCAGCAGCAGCTTCCGGCGGTGATCTCTACTTTGACGTGCGGCGATCTCTGCAACCCCGACGGAGAACGGCAGCTTCGAGGATCCCGCCAGCGGCGGCGGTCTCCTACTTCAGTAGCGATGGCGGTGAACTTCTCACGGCGACAACAGCGGACTTTGTCTTCTCTGACGTCTGGTGGCGGATGACGGTGAGATTGATGATTTGTTTGCTTGGAGATATTATGGCCTTCGGTTGTTTGAAGTTGTCATACGCTTTTGGAGATGGGTTTCTATTGAGAGGGGTTTTGAGAGTTGGTTATGCCCCCTTAAATATTTCGTAGCCCCCCTCTCTGATACCTTTTTATGCCGCACCCCTCTTTAATTTTTTTTATTGCCGTAACAATTATCCATTGATGAAGGGTTTTTGTAGGGGGAGGCAAGGGAGATATGGTTATATGGAATCCTATTTTGAAAAGGAATTAGAGATTTGATTTATCACTTTGCACCACAAATAGGAGATATGATTTGATGCAAGATGGGATTTGATGGCAATTCAAATTGGTGTTTGAATAGAAGATCAAGTAAGAATTCAATCGGATATGAAATACGAATTTTGAATTGGATCTTTATGGCAAATGACTTAATCAAATCAAAAATCAATATTGGATTTACACCAATCACCAATTGAGTTGATCCAATCATCTTTGCTATGTGAATGGCACTTTGACCAAGTCCATTAGCTATGTGGATAGCAATTTCTCCAACACGCGGACTTTGGTCATCTCTTCAAGAATTACCGCCTTGTCAAACCTGAAACACACTTAGCACACATGTTAAAAATGTTCATGCACGTTTGTCATCATCAAACTAAAGTTCCTAGATCGTTGTGTCCAACAATCTCCCCCTTTTGGTGATGACAAACCCATAAAAGATTTGATCAATAAGTATGGGTGTGTGAAGTGTGTTGAAGGGTGTAATGCAATATGATGTATGGATGAGTCATTCAAGGATTACAAAGCATGCACAACAAATAGTAAATATAAAAGCATGCTCCCCCTTCTCTCAAGCTCCCCCTTCAATATTTATTCAAGTATTTTTCTCAAGCTCCCCCTTCAACAAATAATACCGACAACAAACAACACACAAATCTTTCTTTCTCTTTCTTTCTCCCCCTTTGTAATCACAAGTGGATTAATGAAGTCACGACACTATTCCATGCAAAAATAAACCATTATTAAATGTAGCGTGCAATTTGCATGGGTTTTCCAAAGAATAGACAATTCAAGCTCATAGAATTTCATAACAAGACTTCTCAACCTTTGTGTAAGTGTAGTGATATAGACAATAAAGTATTTAAGGAGATTCAATTTCAGAAAATCAACCAAATCAATCCACATTTTCCAATTTTCATGAATATCGCGAGGATTGAATTTTCCCACCTCATCGAAGATGAGTTCAAGTTACCAAGCCCCAAAACATGGCCTAAAAGGACTTTTAAATGTGGGGTGGCATTGCTTGACGAGTAATATACACCAACACTAATGATTACCCATTTAGCACAAGTTGGATACTCATGGGTTGTGTATTAGCCATGAAGTGTATCCATTTTTCATACGGAGCAAATATAGTATATGTTTTTTTTCATTTGCAATTCTTTTATGCTCAATTTTTAATTCATGGTCAAACACGTCATATCCCTTAGAAAATTCAGAAATTAATCATTCCTATATTCACTTTCCATTATTCTTCAAAAGAATCTCCAAAAGCACTAAAAAGTCACTTATCGTGAAAGTGCAAATGTAGGTGAAGAAGTCAAATTCGAAATTCAAGAGACATGTCATGGCTACTAAAAAGAGAACAACATGTTCATGTATCTACAACAGTAATGAATTGACTTCTACAAGGGATAAACTTGAACATTCATACAATACCACTTAAGATAAATCATAAAGGGTATTCTTTTAAGTCATTCTTTTTTTTAAATTTTTTTTCAGAAATAAAATCACTAAAAATCATGCAAACAAGCACACAAAACAAAATAAAAACACGCACACAAAAACAATCTATGAAGGTATACAATGAAATGCAAAGAGGGATAAAAAATTATACCTTCTCGTTGCTATTTGACGAAGGAGCTAAAATAATGAGACATTGAAAAGTTTGCTCCTCGCCAAATCTCCATCACACCTACATGAAAGGTGTTAAGTGTGACCTTGGAAACCAACAAGGTCCACGAGTGTTAGCCATTAAAGATTTAGGAACCCAAACTTGTTTAAACTTGATATTTGTGTTCCTAAATTTACAATAATATGAAGTGTGGCCTACACTATCACAAGTAAAGCACTTTGCATATTTGTTCTTTGCAATAGATGGTACATTGTGGAATTTCTTGAATTTTTGCTTCTCAACGTTTTTCAGACCAAAACCAAGTCCTCTTCTATTATTGCCATATAGTTGATTCTCTAAAATAGTGTCCAACGATTGTTTTCCCATAGATAATTTCTTAATGGCCACTTTAAGATGAGAGACTTTGGTTTTTAATTGTTTGTTTTCTTCCACAAGCATCGTGCATTTACTAATAAAAGCTCTCTTGTTTTCCTCTTCCTTCTTTTCAAATTCAATCATTTTTCTTTTAAAGTCATTATCCAACATGCAGAATTTATCATTAAGCTCTCTAATCACATAGTCTTTTTCAGTTTCGAGCTTAATCAAATCAAGTTTAAGCATGCTATTTTGGTTTAATAATGAGGAACAAGAAATACAAGGAGCAATTTCATCAAAGCTAGCTTTTTCCTTCTTCATGATTTCAATAGTAGACTTACATGCATTAAGTTCAATTTTAAGCTTTTCATTCTCTTTAAACACCTTATCATCTCTAACTTGCATGTCATAGTTCTGATTTTGGAGACATTCAATAGTGAACTCATGATCTACTATTTGATTTTGCATTTCTTCATAAATTTTAAGAAGTTCAGCTTTGCTACCTGACGGTTTCTTATCTTGGATGCCCATCAAAGCCATGCAAGAATGGGCTTCATGTTCCTCCTCGCTTTCAGCTTCGCTATCCATATCCCATGTTAATACCTTCGCTTTTCCTTTTCCTTTAGCGAGCTGAGCAGTTTCATTTGGGCAATCCTTCATCAGATGTCCTCTTCCCTTGCATTTAAAACATTGCATTCTATCAGTAGATTTCTGATCATTAAATTGCTTGGAAGAATTATTAAAGTTAGAACGATTAAACCTGGGTGCCATTTCGTTTCTCCCATGCTTGGTCTTGATGAACTTTTTGAAGTTTCTTACCATTAGCGCTATGTCGTCGTCATCATCTTCACTTTAGTCAGCTTTTAGAGCAAGGGGCTTTATGGCTTTCTCTTTCTCCTCAGGTTTCTCTTTTGCTTCAACATTTTGCAGTTCCAACTCATGGGACATCAAATTACCAATAAGGTCCTCCACCTTCAATTGTGACAATACCTTTGCATCCTGGATGGCGGTGACCTTTGGTCTGAAAGAGCTTGGCAATGCTCTTAGGATCTTCCTCACTTGATCGAGGCTATCATATGGCTTTCCAAGCGAGCTAGACTTGTAGACTATGTCGGCGAACCTCGCATACATCTCTGATATGCTCTCTGATGGTAGCATGCGAAAGCCCTCGAACTCTGCACTCAAAAGAGATAGTCTAGACTCCTTTGCCTGTGACGTTCCCTCGTGCGTCACCTCCAAAGTATGCCATATTTCCTGCGCAGTTAAACAATGTGAGATTCTATTATATTCATATTTATCAAGTGCACAAATGAGAGCTTTCATAGCTTTAGCATTTAAAGAATAAGATTTCCAATCATTATCATCCCATTTGTCATTTGGTTTTTCAATCTCAACATTTTCTACTTTAATAACAGGCAGTTTTTATCCTTTTTCAATTATTTGCCAAGCTTTATAATCAACAAAAATAAGGTAGATTTTCATTCGATTTTTCCAATAAGCATAATCACCTCCATTAAACCTAGGGGGACGGGAAACAGACTGACCCTCATCAAAAGCACTATCCATATGGTTATTCATGGTCAAACCTAGGCTAGATCCTAAAATCTGCTCTGATACCACTTGTTGGATCAGGATCCTAGCCTAGAGGGGGGTGAATAGGCTTATGAAAATAATTCGTGCAACCCACGAATAAGCACACGCAGTTATAGCAGCAACAGGGTAAATAAAAAGCAGACACAGAGTACACAGCAGATTTACCCTGGTTCGGTCGACCCTTCGACCTACTCCAGCCCCCAAAGCAGATACTAGTATTGAATAGTGCAATAGGTACAAAACCACAAGTTAGAGCACGCTCAGAGTACCCTCTACGTCTCTACACTTGCCAGGCTCTTAGTACCCCACTCACTGTGTTTTCTCTCACTATCAATCCTAGTAAAGCTTTTTACCAACTAGTCCCAAACTAGCTGGGTCCCACTTGTCTAGTCCCAACTAGACAAGTCCCAAAATAGTCACACAAAAAAATGGTAAGGTTTCCCATACAGAGAACGTTACACTAACACACAAATAAAAGAGTTTAAGGGTTTAGAAATGCTCAGTTTGTGTTCGTGTAGGCGTCTATATCAATCAGCACGTCGTCAGCTCCAGTCTGACGCAAACGGTGTCTCAATCCGACTTCTAAATGTCAAGTTGTGCACTGGTCTGTGCGTAAAGCAATTTCAGTTCAATCCCTTTTAGTAGCCGGTCTGTGCGCTCAGCAGATCCTTAATAAATCAACGGTCTGTGCACAGAGAAGTTCAGTTCAAATCAATATATGTTAGGTCGATGCGCACATCAACTCAATTAAATCCCCGAGCCACGTCAGCAACTTTTCCCTCGTCTGATTTGTTTTTGAAATCGCGCGGTCGCCACGTCAGCTCTTCTTCTTGTGGATTAGGGCATGCATGACGGCGGGTTATGTCGACAGCGCCGTTCGTTCGTCTTCAACGGTGGCCCCAAGCCCGACGGCGACTCGTTTGAGACTCACGTTCGCAAGGGCCTCTGTCTTCTCAAATAACTCAAACGGCGTTCGTTTTGAGTCCGGTAGCGGTTCCCTCCGACGACAGCGATTTCGTAAGTGGGCTTCGAAATCTCCGGTGGGTCAGCACGACTCCGTCTTCGACTCGAGCATGCAGCAACAAAATAATGGCGTCCTCGTCTTTGACAGCGACATGCGAATTTCGTGTGGCGCCTCTCCTTCGTCAACCGATGTTTCCAAGAGCACTTCAACGGCGATGGCACTTCGTCGACGGTGCCAACGGTGATCCTTATTTCGACGGCGAGGTGGATCTCGTTTGGCGGCCGTAGCGACCTCGGAACAGCGGATGCTTCTCTGATCAACCCAGCGGTGACGACAACATGACCTTATGAAGTCTTTAACAGCTCTTGGCAACGTGGTCTCTGACTACAGCAAGACTTCGACGGCAGTGACTCAACACTTCGACTTCAGCGACATCCAGCAGCAGCTTCCGGCGGTGATCTCTACTTTGACGTGCGGCGATCTCTGCAACCCCGACGGAGAACGGCAGCTTCGAGGATCCCGCCAGCGGCGGCGGTCTCCTACTTCTGTGGCGATGGCGATGAACTTCTCACGGCGACAACAGCAGACTTTGGCTTCTCTAACGTCTGGTGGTGGATGACGGTGAGATTGATGATTTGTTTGCTTGGAGATATTGTGGCCTTCGGTTGTTTGAAGTTGCCGTACGCTTTTGGAGATGGGTTTCTATAGAGAGGGGTTTTGAGAGTTGGTTGTGCCCCCTTAAATATTTCGTAGCCCCCCTCTCTGATACCTTTTTATGCCGTACCCGTCTTTAATTTTTTTATTGCCGTAACAATTCTCCATTGATGAAGGGTTTTTGTAGGGGGAGGCAAGGGAGATATGGTTATATGGAATCCTATTTTGAAAAGGAATTAGAGATTTGATTTATCACTTTGCACCACAAATAGGAGATATGATTTGATGCAAGATGGGATTTGATGGCAATTCAAATTGGTGTTTGAATAGAAGATCAAGTAAGAATTCAATCGGATATGAAATACGAATTTTGAATTGGATCTTTATGGCAAATGACTTAATCAAATCAAAAATCAATATTGGATTTGCACCAATCACCAATTGATTTGATCCAATCATCTTTGCTATGTGAATGGCACTTTGACCAAGTCCTTTAGCTATGTGGATAACAATTTCTCCAACACGCGGACTTTGGTCATCTCTTCAAGAATTACCGCCTTGTCAAACTTGAAACACACTTAGCACACATGTTAAAACTGTTCATGCACGTTTGTCATCACCAAACTAAAGTTCCTAGATCGTTGTGTCCAACAATCTCCCCCTTTTGGTGATGACAAACCCATAAAAGATTTGATCAATAAGTATGGGTGTGTGAAGTGTGTTGAAGGGTGTAATGCAATATGATGTATGGATGAGTCATTCTAGCATTACAAAGCATGCACAACAAATAGTAAATAAAAAAGCATGCTCCCCCTTCTCTCAAGCTCCCCCTTCAATATTTATTCAAGTATTTTTCTCAAGCTCCCCCTTCAACAAATAATACCGACAACAAACAACACACAAATCTTTCTTTCTCTTTCTTTCTCCCCCTTTGTAATCACCAAAAGTGGATTAATGAAGTCACGACACTATTCCATGCAAAAATAAACCATTATTAAATGTAGCGTGCAATTTGCATGGGTTTTCCAAAGAATAGACAATTCAAGCTCATAGAATTTTATAACAAGACTTCTCCACCTTTGTGTAAGTGTAGTGATATAGACAATAAAGTATTTAAGGAGATTCAATTTCAGAAAATCAACCAAATCAATCCACATTTTCCAATTTTCATGAATATCGCGAGGATTGAATTTTTCCACCTCATCGAAGATGAGTTCAAGTTACCAAGCCCCAAAACATGGCCTAAAAGGATTTTTAAATGTGGGGTGGCATTGCTTGACGAGTAATATACACCAACACTAAGAATTACCCATTTAGCACAAGTTGGATACTCGTGGGTTGTGTATTAGCCATGAAGTGTATCCATTTTTCATACGGAGCAAATATAGTATATGTTTTTTTTTCATTTGCAATTCTTTTGTGCTCAATTTTTAATTCATGGCTAAACACGTCATATCCCTTAGAAAATTCAGAAATTAATCATTCCTACATTCACTTTCCATTATTCTTCAAAAGAATCTCCAAAAGCACTAAAAAGTCACTTATCGTGAAAGTGCAAATGTAGGTGTAGAAGTCAAATTCGAAATTCAAGAGACATGTCATGGCTACTAAAAAGATAACAACATGTTCATGTAGCTACAACAATAATGAATTGACTTCTACAAGGGATAAACTTGAACATTCATACAATACCACTTAAGATAAATCATAAAGGGTATTCTTTTAAGTCATTCTTTTTTTTAAATTTTTTTTCAGAAATAAAATCACTAAAAATCATGCAAACAAGCACACAAAACAAAATAAAAACACGCACACAAAAACAATCTATGAAGGTATACAATGAAATGCAAAGAGGGATAAAAAATTATACCTTCTCGTTGCTATTTGACGAAGGAGCTAAAATAATGAGACATTGAAAAGTTTGCTCCTCGCCAAATCTCCATCACACCTACATGAAAGGTGTTAAGTGTGACCTTGGAATCCAACAAGGTCCACGAGTGTTAGCCATTAAAGATTTAGGAACCCAAACTTGTTTAAACTTGATATTTGTGTTCCTAAATTTACAATAATATGAAGTGTGGCCTACACTATCACAAGTAAAGCACTTTGCATATTTGTTCTTTGCAATAGATGGTACATTGTGGAATTTCTTGAATTTTTGCTTCTCAACGTTTTTCAGACCAAAACCAAGTCCTCTTCTATTATTGCCATATAGTTGATTCTCTAAAATAGTGTCCAACGATTGTTTTCCCATAGATAATTTCTTAATGGCCACTTTAAGATGAGAGACTTTGGTTTTTAATTGTTTGTTTTCTTCCACAAGCATCGTGCATTTACTAATAAAAGCTCTCTTGTTTTCCTCTTCCTTCTTTTCAAATTCAATCATTTTTCTTTTAAAGTCATTATCCAACATGCAGAATTTATCATTAAGCTCTCTAATCACATAGTCTTTTTCAGTTTCGAGCTTAATCAAATCAAGTTTAAGCATGCTATTTTGGTTTAATAATGAGGAACAAGAAATACAAGGAGCAATTTCATCAAAGCTAGCTTTTTCCTTCTTCATGATTTCAATAGTAGACTTACATGCATTAAGTTCAATTTTAAGCTTTTCATTCTCTTTAAACACCTTATCATCTCTAACTTGCATGTCATAGTTCTGATTTTGGAGACATTCAATAGTGAACTCATGATCTACTATTTGATTTTGCATTTCTTCATAAATTTTAAGAAGTTCAGCTTTGCTACCTGACGGTTTCTTATCTTGGATGCCCATCAAAGCCATGCAAGAATGGGCTTCATGTTCCTCCTCGCTTTCAGCTTCGCTATCCATATCCCATGTTAATACCTTCGCTTTTCCTTTTCCTTTAGCGAGCTGAGCAGTTTCATTTGGGCAATCCTTCATCAGATGTCCTCTTCCCTTGCATTTAAAACATTGCATTCTATCAGTAGATTTCTGATCATTAAATTGCTTGGAAGAATTATTAAAGTTAGAACGATTAAACCTGGGTGCCATTTCGTTTCTCCCATGCTTGGTCTTGATGAACTTTTTGAAGTTTCTTACCATTAGCGCTATGTCGTCGTCATCATCTTCACTTTAGTCAGCTTTTAGAGCAAGGGGCTTTATGGCTTTCTCTTTCTCCTCAGGTTTCTCTTTTGCTTCAACATTTTGCAGTTCCAACTCATGGGACATCAAATTACCAATAAGGTCCTCCACCTTCAATTGTGACAATACCTTTGCATCCTGGATGGCGGTGACCTTTGGTCTGAAAGAGCTTGGCAATGCTCTTAGGATCTTCCTCACTTGATCGAGGCTATCATATGGCTTTCCAAGCGAGCTAGACTTGTAGACTATGTCGGCGAACCTCGCATACATCTCTGATATGCTCTCTGATGGTAGCATGCGAAAGCCCTCGAACTCTGCACTCAAAAGAGATAGTCTAGACTCCTTTGCCTGTGACGTTCCCTCGTGCGTCACCTCCAAAGTATGCCATATTTCCTGCGCAGTTAAACAATGTGAGATTCTATTATATTCATATTTATCAAGTGCACAAATGAGAGCTTTCATAGCTTTAGCATTTAAAGAATAAGATTTCCAATCATTATCATCCCATTTGTCATTTGGTTTTTCAATCTCAACATTTTCTACTTTAATAACAGGCAGTTTTTATCCTTTTTCAATTATTTGCCAAGCTTTATAATCAACAAAAATAAGGTAGATTTTCATTCGATTTTTCCAATAAGCATAATCACCTCCATTAAACCTAGGGGGACGGGAAACAGACTGACCCTCATCAAAAGCACTATCCATATGGTTATTCATGGTCAAACCTAGGCTAGATCCTAAAATCTGCTCTGATACCACTTGTTGGATCAGGATCCTAGCCTAGAGGGGGGTGAATAGGCTTATGAAAATAATTCGTGCAACCCACGAATAAGCACACGCAGTTATAGCAGCAACAGGGTAAATAAAAAGCAGACACAGAGTACACAGCAGATTTACCCTGGTTCGGTCGACCCTTCGACCTACTCCAGCCCCCAAAGCAGATACTAGTATTGAATAGTGCAATAGGTACAAAACCACAAGTTAGAGCACGCTCAGAGTACCCTCTACGTCTCTACACTTGCCAGGCTCTTAGTACCCCACTCACTGTGTTTTCTCTCACTATCAATCCTAGTAAAGCTTTTTACCAACTAGTCCCAAACTAGCTGGGTCCCACTTGTCTAGTCCCAACTAGACAAGTCCCAAAATAGTCACACAAAAAAATGGTAAGGTTTCCCATACAGAGAACGTTACACTAACACACAAATAAAAGAGTTTAAGGGTTTAGAAATGCTCAGTTTGTGTTCGTGTAGGCGTCTATATCAATCAGCACGTCGTCAGCTCCAGTCTGACGCAAACGGTGTCTCAATCCGACTTCTAAATGTCAAGTTGTGCACTGGTCTGTGCGTAAAGCAATTTCAGTTCAATCCCTTTTAGTAGCCGGTCTGTGCGCTCAGCAGATCCTTAATAAATCAACGGTCTGTGCACAGAGAAGTTCAGTTCAAATCAATATATGTTAGGTCGATGCGCACATCAACTCAATTAAATCCCCGAGCCACGTCAGCAACTTTTCCCTCGTCTGATTTGTTTTTGAAATCGCGCGGTCGCCACGTCAGCTCTTCTTCTTGTGGATTAGGGCATGCATGACGGCGGGTTATGTCGACAGCGCCGTTCGTTCGTCTTCAACGGTGGCCCCAAGCCCGACGGCGACTCGTTTGAGACTCACGTTCGCAAGGGCCTCTGTCTTCTCAAATAACTCAAACGGCGTTCGTTTTGAGTCCGGTAGCGGTTCCCTCCGACGACAGCGATTTCGTAAGTGGGCTTCGAAATCTCCGGTGGGTCAGCACGACTCCGTCTTCGACTCGAGCATGCAGCAACAAAATAATGGCGTCCTCGTCTTTGACAGCGACATGCGAATTTCGTGTGGCGCCTCTCCTTCGTCAACCGATGTTTCCAAGAGCACTTCAACGGCGATGGCACTTCGTCGACGGTGCCAACGGTGATCCTTATTTCGACGGCGAGGTGGATCTCGTTTGGCGGCCGTAGCGACCTCGGAACAGCGGATGCTTCTCTGATCAACCCAGCGGTGACGACAACATGACCTTATGAAGTCTTTAACAGCTCTTGGCAACGTGGTCTCTGACTACAGCAAGACTTCGACGGCAGTGACTCAACACTTCGACTTCAGCGACATCCAGCAGCAGCTTCCGGCGGTGATCTCTACTTTGACGTGCGGCGATCTCTGCAACCCCGACGGAGAACGGCAGCTTCGAGGATCCCGCCAGCGGCGGCGGTCTCCTACTTCTGTGGCGATGGCGATGAACTTCTCACGGCGACAACAGCAGACTTTGGCTTCTCTAACGTCTGGTGGTGGATGACGGTGAGATTGATGATTTGTTTGCTTGGAGATATTGTGGCCTTCGGTTGTTTGAAGTTGCCGTACGCTTTTGGAGATGGGTTTCTATAGAGAGGGGTTTTGAGAGTTGGTTGTGCCCCCTTAAATATTTCGTAGCCCCCCTCTCTGATACCTTTTTATGCCGTACCCGTCTTTAATTTTTTTATTGCCGTAACAATTCTCCATTGATGAAGGGTTTTTGTAGGGGGAGGCAAGGGAGATATGGTTATATGGAATCCTATTTTGAAAAGGAATTAGAGATTTGATTTATCACTTTGCACCACAAATAGGAGATATGATTTGATGCAAGATGGGATTTGATGGCAATTCAAATTGGTGTTTGAATAGAAGATCAAGTAAGAATTCAATCGGATATGAAATACGAATTTTGAATTGGATCTTTATGGCAAATGACTTAATCAAATCAAAAATCAATATTGGATTTGCACCAATCACCAATTGATTTGATCCAATCATCTTTGCTATGTGAATGGCACTTTGACCAAGTCCTTTAGCTATGTGGATAACAATTTCTCCAACACGCGGACTTTGGTCATCTCTTCAAGAATTACCGCCTTGTCAAACTTGAAACACACTTAGCACACATGTTAAAACTGTTCATGCACGTTTGTCATCACCAAACTAAAGTTCCTAGATCGTTGTGTCCAACAATCTCCCCCTTTTGGTGATGACAAACCCATAAAAGATTTGATCAATAAGTATGGGTGTGTGAAGTGTGTTGAAGGGTGTAATGCAATATGATGTATGGATGAGTCATTCTAGCATTACAAAGCATGCACAACAAATAGTAAATAAAAAAGCATGCTCCCCCTTCTCTCAAGCTCCCCCTTCAATATTTATTCAAGTATTTTTCTCAAGCTCCCCCTTCAACAAATAATACCGACAACAAACAACACACAAATCTTTCTTTCTCTTTCTTTCTCCCCCTTTGTAATCACCAAAAGTGGATTAATGAAGTCACGACACTATTCCATGCAAAAATAAACCATTATTAAATGTAGCGTGCAATTTGCATGGGTTTTCCAAAGAATAGACAATTCAAGCTCATAGAATTTTATAACAAGACTTCTCCACCTTTGTGTAAGTGTAGTGATATAGACAATAAAGTATTTAAGGAGATTCAATTTCAGAAAATCAACCAAATCAATCCACATTTTCCAATTTTCATGAATATCGCGAGGATTGAATTTTTCCACCTCATCGAAGATGAGTTCAAGTTACCAAGCCCCAAAACATGGCCTAAAAGGATTTTTAAATGTGGGGTGGCATTGCTTGACGAGTAATATACACCAACACTAAGAATTACCCATTTAGCACAAGTTGGATACTCGTGGGTTGTGTATTAGCCATGAAGTGTATCCATTTTTCATACGGAGCAAATATAGTATATGTTTTTTTTTCATTTGCAATTCTTTTGTGCTCAATTTTTAATTCATGGCTAAACACGTCATATCCCTTAGAAAATTCAGAAATTAATCATTCCTACATTCACTTTCCATTATTCTTCAAAAGAATCTCCAAAAGCACTAAAAAGTCACTTATCGTGAAAGTGCAAATGTAGGTGTAGAAGTCAAATTCGAAATTCAAGAGACATGTCATGGCTACTAAAAAGATAACAACATGTTCATGTAGCTACAACAATAATGAATTGACTTCTACAAGGGATAAACTTGAACATTCATACAATACCACTTAAGATAAATCATAAAGGGTATTCTTTTAAGTCATTCTTTTTTTTAAATTTTTTTTCAGAAATAAAATCACTAAAAATCATGCAAACAAGCACACAAAACAAAATAAAAACACGCACACAAAAACAATCTATGAAGGTATACAATGAAATGCAAAGAGGGATAAAAAATTATACCTTCTCGTTGCTATTTGACGAAGGAGCTAAAATAATGAGACATTGAAAAGTTTGCTCCTCGCCAAATCTCCATCACACCTACATGAAAGGTGTTAAGTGTGACCTTGGAATCCAACAAGGTCCACGAGTGTTAGCCATTAAAGATTTAGGAACCCAAACTTGTTTAAACTTGATATTTGTGTTCCTAAATTTACAATAATATGAAGTGTGGCCTACACTATCACAAGTAAAGCACTTTGCATATTTGTTCTTTGCAATAGATGGTACATTGTGGAATTTCTTGAATTTTTGCTTCTCAACGTTTTTCAGACCAAAACCAAGTCCTCTTCTATTATTGCCATATAGTTGATTCTCTAAAATAGTGTCCAACGATTGTTTTCCCATAGATAATTTCTTAATGGCCACTTTAAGATGAGAGACTTTGGTTTTTAATTGTTTGTTTTCTTCCACAAGCATCGTGCATTTACTAATAAAAGCTCTCTTGTTTTCCTCTTCCTTCTTTTCAAATTCAATCATTTTTCTTTTAAAGTCATTATCCAACATGCAGAATTTATCATTAAGCTCTCTAATCACATAGTCTTTTTCAGTTTCGAGCTTAATCAAATCAAGTTTAAGCATGCTATTTTGGTTTAATAATGAGGAACAAGAAATACAAGGAGCAATTTCATCAAAGCTAGCTTTTTCCTTCTTCATGATTTCAATAGTAGACTTACATGCATTAAGTTCAATTTTAAGCTTTTCATTCTCTTTAAACACCTTATCATCTCTAACTTGCATGTCATAGTTCTGATTTTGGAGACATTCAATAGTGAACTCATGATCTACTATTTGATTTTGCATTTCTTCATAAATTTTAAGAAGTTCAGCTTTGCTACCTGACGGTTTCTTATCTTGGATGCCCATCAAAGCCATGCAAGAATGGGCTTCATGTTCCTCCTCGCTTTCAGCTTCGCTATCCATATCCCATGTTAATACCTTCGCTTTTCCTTTTCCTTTAGCGAGCTGAGCAGTTTCATTTGGGCAATCCTTCATCAGATGTCCTCTTCCCTTGCATTTAAAACATTGCATTCTATCAGTAGATTTCTGATCATTAAATTGCTTGGAAGAATTATTAAAGTTAGAACGATTAAACCTGGGTGCCATTTCGTTTCTCCCATGCTTGGTCTTGATGAACTTTTTGAAGTTTCTTACCATTAGCGCTATGTCGTCGTCATCATCTTCACTTTAGTCAGCTTTTAGAGCAAGGGGATTTATGGCTTTCTCTTTCTCCTCAGGTTTCTCTTTTGCTTCAACATTTTGCAGTTCCAACTCATGGGACATCAAATTACCAATAAGGTCCTCCACCTTCAATTGTGACAATACCTTTGCATCCTGGATGGCGGTGACCTTTGGTCTGAAAGAGCTTGGCAATGCTCTTAGGATCTTCCTCACTTGATCGAGGCTATCATATGGCTTTCCAAGCGAGCTAGACTTGTAGACTATGTCGGCGAACTTCGCATACATCTCTGATATGCTCTCTGATGGTAGCATGCGAAAGCCCTCGAACTCTGCACTCAAAAGAGATAGTCTAGACTCCTTTACCTGTGACGTTCCCTCGTGCGTCACCTCCAAAGTATGCCATATTTTCTGCGCAGTTAAACAATGTGAGATTCTATTATATTCATATTTATCAAGTGCACAAATGAGAGCATTCATAGCTTTAGCATTTAAAGAATAAGATTTCCAATCATTATCATCCCATTTGTCATTTGGTTTTTCAATCTCAACATTTTCTACTTTAATAACAGGCAGTTTATATCCTTTTTCAATTATTTGCCAAGTTTTATAATCAACAGAAATAAGGTAGATTTTCATTCGATTTTTCCAATAAGCATAATCACCTCCATTAAACCTAGGGGGACGGGAAACAGACTGACCCTCATCAAAAGCACTATCCATATGGTTATTCATGGTCAAACCTAGGCTAGATCCTAAAATCTGCTCTGATACCACTTGTTGGATCAGGATCCTAGCCTAGAGGGGGGTGAATAGGCTTATGAAAATAATTCGTGCAACCCACGAATAAGCACACGCAGTTATAGCAGCAACAGGGTAAATAAAAAGCAGACACAGAGTACACAGCAGATTTACCCTGGTTCGGTCGACCCTTCGACCTACTCCAGCCCCCAAAGCAGATACTAGTATTGAATAGTGCAATAGGTACAAAACCACAAGTTAGAGCACGCTCAGAGTACCCTCTACGTCTCTACACTTGCCAGGCTCTTAGTACCCCACTCACTGTGTTTTCTCTCACTATCAATCCTAGTAAAGCTTTTTACCAACTAGTCCCAAACTAGCTGGGTCCCACTTGTCTAGTCCCAACTAGACAAGTCCCAAAATAGTCACACAAAAAAATGGTAAGGTTTCCCATACAGAGAACGTTACACTAACACACAAATAAAAGAGTTTAAGGGTTTAGAAATGCTCAGTTTGTGTTCGTGTAGGCGTCTATATCAATCAGCACGTCGTCAGCTCCAGTCTGACGCAAACGGTGTCTCAATCCGACTTCTAAATGTCAAGTTGTGCACTGGTCTGTGCGTAAAGCAATTTCAGTTCAATCCCTTTTAGTAGCCGGTCTGTGCGCTCAGCAGATCCTTAATAAATCAACGGTCTGTGCACAGAGAAGTTCAGTTCAAATCAATATATGTTAGGTCGATGCGCACATCAACTCAATTAAATCCCCGAGCCACGTCAGCAACTTTTCCCTCGTCTGATTTGTTTTTGAAATCGCGCGGTCGCCACGTCAGCTCTTCTTCTTGTGGATTAGGGCATGCATGACGGCGGGTTATGTCGACAGCGCCGTTCGTTCGTCTTCAACGGTGGCCCCAAGCCCGACGGCGACTCGTTTGAGACTCACGTTCGCAAGGGCCTCTGTCTTCTCAAATAACTCAAACGGCGTTCGTTTTGAGTCCGGTAGCGGTTCCCTCCGACGACAGCGATTTCGTAAGTGGGCTTCGAAATCTCCGGTGGGTCAGCACGACTCCGTCTTCGACTCGAGCATGCAGCAACAAAATAATGGCGTCCTCGTCTTTGACAGCGACATGCGAATTTCGTGTGGCGCCTCTCCTTCGTCAACCGATGTTTCCAAGAGCACTTCAACGGCGATGGCACTTCGTCGACGGTGCCAACGGTGATCCTTATTTCGACGGCGAGGTGGATCTCGTTTGGCGGCCGTAGCGACCTCGGAACAGCGGATGCTTCTCTGATCAACCCAGCGGTGACGACAACATGACCTTATGAAGTCTTTAACAGCTCTTGGCAACGTGGTCTCTGACTACAGCAAGACTTCGACGGCAGTGACTCAACACTTCGACTTCAGCGACATCCAGCAGCAGCTTCCGGCGGTGATCTCTACTTTGACGTGCGGCGATCTCTGCAACCCCGACGGAGAACGGCAGCTTCGAGGATCCCGCCAGCGGCGGCGGTCTCCTACTTCTGTGGCGATGGCGATGAACTTCTCACGGCGACAACAGCAGACTTTGGCTTCTCTAACGTCTGGTGGTGGATGACGGTGAGATTGATGATTTGTTTGCTTGGAGATATTGTGGCCTTCGGTTGTTTGAAGTTGCCGTACGCTTTTGGAGATGGGTTTCTATAGAGAGGGGTTTTGAGAGTTGGTTGTGCCCCCTTAAATATTTCGTAGCCCCCCTCTCTGATACCTTTTTATGCCGTACCCGTCTTTAATTTTTTTATTGCCGTAACAATTCTCCATTGATGAAGGGTTTTTGTAGGGGGAGGCAAGGGAGATATGGTTATATGGAATCCTATTTTGAAAAGGAATTAGAGATTTGATTTATCACTTTGCACCACAAATAGGAGATATGATTTGATGCAAGATGGGATTTGATGGCAATTCAAATTGGTGTTTGAATAGAAGATCAAGTAAGAATTCAATCGGATATGAAATACGAATTTTGAATTGGATCTTTATGGCAAATGACTTAATCAAATCAAAAATCAATATTGGATTTGCACCAATCACCAATTGATTTGATCCAATCATCTTTGCTATGTGAATGGCACTTTGACCAAGTCCTTTAGCTATGTGGATAACAATTTCTCCAACACGCGGACTTTGGTCATCTCTTCAAGAATTACCGCCTTGTCAAACTTGAAACACACTTAGCACACATGTTAAAACTGTTCATGCACGTTTGTCATCACCAAACTAAAGTTCCTAGATCGTTGTGTCCAACAATCTCCCCCTTTTGGTGATGACAAACCCATAAAAGATTTGATCAATAAGTATGGGTGTGTGAAGTGTGTTGAAGGGTGTAATGCAATATGATGTATGGATGAGTCATTCTAGCATTACAAAGCATGCACAACAAATAGTAAATAAAAAAGCATGCTCCCCCTTCTCTCAAGCTCCCCCTTCAATATTTATTCAAGTATTTTTCTCAAGCTCCCCCTTCAACAAATAATACCGACAACAAACAACACACAAATCTTTCTTTCTCTTTCTTTCTCCCCCTTTGTAATCACCAAAAGTGGATTAATGAAGTCACGACACTATTCCATGCAAAAATAAACCATTATTAAATGTAGCGTGCAATTTGCATGGGTTTTCCAAAGAATAGACAATTCAAGCTCATAGAATTTTATAACAAGACTTCTCCACCTTTGTGTAAGTGTAGTGATATAGACAATAAAGTATTTAAGGAGATTCAATTTCAGAAAATCAACCAAATCAATCCACATTTTCCAATTTTCATGAATATCGCGAGGATTGAATTTTTCCACCTCATCGAAGATGAGTTCAAGTTACCAAGCCCCAAAACATGGCCTAAAAGGATTTTTAAATGTGGGGTGGCATTGCTTGACGAGTAATATACACCAACACTAAGAATTACCCATTTAGCACAAGTTGGATACTCGTGGGTTGTGTATTAGCCATGAAGTGTATCCATTTTTCATACGGAGCAAATATAGTATATGTTTTTTTTTCATTTGCAATTCTTTTGTGCTCAATTTTTAATTCATGGCTAAACACGTCATATCCCTTAGAAAATTCAGAAATTAATCATTCCTACATTCACTTTCCATTATTCTTCAAAAGAATATCCAAAAGCACTAAAAAGTCACTTATCGTGAAAGTGCAAATGTAGGTGTAGAAGTCAAATTCGAAATTCAAGAGACATGTCATGGCTACTAAAAAGATAACAACATGTTCATGTAGCTACAACAATAATGAATTGACTTCTACAAGGGATAAACTTGAACATTCATACAATACCACTTAAGATAAATCATAAAGGGTATTCTTTTAAGTCATTCTTTTTTTTAAAATTTTTTTCAGAAATAAAATCACTAAAAATCATGCAAACAAGCACACAAAACAAAATAAAAACACGCACACAAAAACAATCTATGAAGGTATACAATGAAATGCAAAGAGGGATAAAAAATTATACCTTCTCGTTGCTATTTGACGAAGGAGCTAAAATAATGAGACATTGAAAAGTTTGCTCCTCGCCAAATCTCCATCACACCTACATGAAAGGTGTTAAGTGTGACCTTGGAATCCAACAAGGTCCACGAGTGTTAGCCATTAAAGATTTAGGAACCCAAACTTGTTTAAACTTGATATTTGTGTTCCTAAATTTACAATAATATGAAGTGTGGCCTACACTATCACAAGTAAAGCACTTTGCATATTTGTTCTTTGCAATAGATGGTACATTGTGGAATTTCTTGAATTTTTGCTTCTCAACGTTTTTCAGACCAAAACCAAGTCCTCTTCTATTATTGCCATATAATTGATTCTCTAAAATAGTGTCCAACGATTGTTTTCCCATAGATAATTTCTTAATGGCCACTTTAAGATGAGAGACTTTGGTTTTTAATTGTTTGTTTTCTTCCACAAGCATCGTGCATTTACTAATAAAAGCTCTCTTGTTTTCCTCTTCCTTCTTTTCAAATTCAATCATTTTTCTTTTAAAGTCATTATCCAACATGCAGAATTTATCATTAAGCTCTCTAATCACATAGTCTTTTTCAGTTTCGAGCTTAATCAAATCAAGTTTAAGCATGCTATTTTGGTTTAATAATGAGGAACAAGAAATACAAGGAGCAATTTCATCAAAGCTAGCTTTTTCCTTCTTCATGATTTCAATAGTAGACTTACATGCATTAAGTTCAATTTTAAGCTTTTCATTCTCTTTAAACACCTTATCATCTCTAACTTGCATGTCATAGTTCTGATTTTGGAGACATTCAATAGTGAACTCATGATCTACTATTTGATTTTGCATTTCTTCATAAATTTTAAGAAGTTCAGCTTTGCTACCTGACGGTTTCTCATCTTGGATGCCCATCAAAGCCATGCAAGAATGGGCTTCATGTTCCTCCTCGCTTTCAGCTTCGCTATCCATATCCCATGTTAATACCTTCGCTTTTCCTTTTCCTTTAGCGAGCTGAGCAGTTTCATTTGGGCAATCCTTCATCAGATGTCCTCTTCCCTTGCATTTAAAACATTGCATTCTATCAGTAGATTTCTGATCATTAAATTGCTTGGAAGAATTATTAAAGTTAGAACGATTAAACCTGGGTGCCATTTCGTTTCTCCCATGCTTGGTCTTGATGAACTTTTTGAAGTTTCTTACCATTAGCGCTATGTCGTCGTCATCATCTTCACTTTAGTCAGCTTTTAGAGCAAGGGGATTTATGGCTTTCTCTTTCTCCTCAGGTTTCTCTTTTGCTTCAACATTTTGCAGTTCCAACTCATGGGACATCAAATTACCAATAAGGTCCTCCACCTTCAATTGTGACAATACCTTTGCATCCTGGATGGCGGTGACCTTTGGTCTGAAAGAGCTTGGCAATGCTCTTAGGATCTTCCTCACTTGATCGAGGCTATCATATGGCTTTCCAAGCGAGCTAGACTTGTAGACTATGTCGGCGAACTTCGCATACATCTCTGATATGCTCTCTGATGGTAGCATGCGAAAGCCCTCGAACTCTGCACTCAAAAGAGATAGTCTAGACTCCTTTACCTGTGACGTTCCCTCGTGCGTCACCTCCAAAGTATGCCATATTTTCTGCGCAGTTAAACAATGTGAGATTCTATTATATTCATATTTATCAAGTGCACAAATGAGAGCATTCATAGCTTTAGCATTTAAAGAATAAGATTTCCAATCATTATCATCCCATTTGTCATTTGGTTTTTCAATCTCAACATTTTCTACTTTAATAACATGCAGTTTATATCCTTTTTCAATTATTTGCCAAGTTTTATAATCAACAGAAATAAGGTAGATTTTCATTCGATTTTTCCAATAAGCATAATCACCTCCATTAAACCTAGGGGACGGAAAACAGACTGACCCTCAGCAAAAGCACTATCCATATGGTTATTCATGGTCAAACCTAGGCTAGATCCTAAAACCTGCTCTGATACCACTTGTTGGATCTGGATCCTAGCCTAGAGGGGGGGTGAATAGGCTTATGAAAATAATTCGTGCAACCCACGAATAAGCACACACAGTTATAGCAGCAACAGGGTAAATAAAAAGCAGACACAGAGTACACAGTAGATTTACCCTGGTTCGGTCGACCTTTCGACCTACTCCAGCCCCCAAAGCAGATACTAGTATTGAATAGTGCAATAGGTACAAAACCACAAGTTAGAGCACGCTCAGAGCACCCTCTACGTCTCTACACTTGCCAGGCTCTTAGTACCCCACTCACTGTGTTTTCTCTCACTATCAATCCTAGTAAAGCTTTCTACCAACTAGTCCCAAACTAGCTGGTCCCACTTGTCTAGTCCCAACTAGACAAGTCCCAAAATAGTCACACAAAAATGGTAAAGTTTCCCCTACAGAGAACGTTACACTAACACATAAATAAAAGAGTTTAAGGGTTTAGAAATGCTCAGTTTGTGTTCGTGTAGGCATCTATATCAATCAGCACGTCGTCAGCTCCAATCTGACACAAACGGTGTCTCAATCTGACTTCTGGATGTCAAGTTGTGCACTGGTCTGTGCGTAAAGCAATTTCAGTTCAATCCCTTTTAGTAGCCGGTCTGTGCGCTCAGTAGCTCCTTAATAAATCAACGGTCTGTGCGCAGAGAAGTTCAGTTCAAATCAATATATGTTAGGTCGGTGCACACAACAACTCAATTAAATCCCCGAGCCACGTCAGCAGCTTTTCCCTCGTCTGATTTGTTTTCGAAATCGCGCGGTCGCCATGTCAGCTCTTCTTCTTGTGGATTAGGGCATGCAGGACGGCGGGTTATGTCGACAGCGCCGTTCGTTCATCTTCAACGGTGGCCCCAAGCCCGGTGGCGACTCGTTTGAGACTCACGTTCGCAAGGGCCTCTGTCTTCTCAAATAACTCAAACGGCGTTCGTTTTGAGTCCGGTAGCGGTTCCCTCCGACGACAGCGATTTCGTAGGTAGGCTTCGGAATCTCCGGTGGGTCAGCATGACTCCGTATTCGACTCGAGCATGCAGCAGCAAAAGAATGGCGTCCTCGTCTTTGACAGCGACATGCGAATTTTGTGTGGCGCCTTTCCATCGTCAACCGATGTCTCCAAGAGCACTTCGACGGTGATGGCACTTCTTCGACGGTGCCAACGGCGATCCTTACTTTGACGGCGATGTGGATCTCGTTTGGCGGCAGCAGCGACCTTGGAACAACGGAGGCTTCTCTGATCGACCCAGCAGTGACGACAACGTGACCTTGTGAAGTCTTTAACATCTCTCTGCGACGTGGTCTCCGACTGTAGCAAGACTTCGACGGCGGTGACTCAGCGCTTCGACTTCGGCGACGTCCAGCAGCAGCTTCGGCAGTGATCACTACTTTGACGTGCGGCGATCTCTGCAACCCAGATGGAGAATGGTATCTTTGAGGATCTCGCCAGAGGCGGCGGTCTCCTACTTCAGTGGCGATGGCAGTGAACTTCTCACGGCGACAGCAGTGGACTTTGGCTTCTCTGACGTCTGGTGGCGGATGACGGCGAGATTGATGATTTGTTTGCTTGGAGATATTGTGGCCTTCGGTTGTTTGAAGTTGCCGTACGCTTTTGGAGATGGGTTTCTATTGAGAGGGGGTTTGTGAGTTGGTTGTGCCCCCTTAAATATTTCGTAGCCCCCCTCTCTGATACCTTTTTATGCCGCACCCCTCTTTAGTTTTTTTTATTGCCGTAATAATTCTCCATTGATGAAGGGTTTTTGTAGGGGGAGGCAAGGGAGATATGGTTATAGGGAATCCTATTTTGAAAAGGAATTAGAGATTTGATTTATCACTTTGCACCATAAATAGGAGATATGATTTGATGCAAGATGGGATTTGATGGCAATTCAAATTGGTGTTTGAATAGAAGATCAAGTAAGAATTCAATCGGATATGAAATACGAATTTTGAATTGGATCTTTATGGAAAATGACTTAATCAAATCAAAAATCAATATTGGATTTGCACCAATCACCAATTGATTTGATCCAATCATCTTTGCTATGTGAATGGCACTTTGACCAAGTCCATTAGCTATGTGGATAGCAATTTCTCCAACACGCGGACTTTGGTCATCTCTTCAAGAATTACCGCCTTGTCAAACCTGAAACACACTTAGCACACATGTTAAAAACGTTCATGCACATTTGTCATCATCAAACTAAAGTTCCTAGATCGTTGTGTCCAACAACGGGGTGTGGCTGGTGGAGGCTGTGGCAGGCACACATGAATTTGGTTTAAGGCGACCTGAATACCAGGAAGTAAGGCGACTCGTTCCTGCACAGAGTTGATGGTGGCGACAAGAGCCCAAAAATCTGCTCTGAGTCCACTCACGGCCCCCTCTATAGTACGGAGGTGCTGGACGAGAGCGTTAGGAGTAGGTGCAGAGGGTCGCACAGGTGGAGGTCGGGGCTGACACACACGGCCACCGTAGACGAGTGGGACCACTAGTGGATGTGGGTGAGGTGCGGTGCTCTCTAAAAGGCGCTCAGCCTTTGTGGGAGGCTGAGACGCATGAATGCTCTCAGAAGTGTGCGCGGAGGAGGAGGAGGATGATGCGAGTAGAGAGGTCATAGACACAGAAGTGGGGATAGACGTCACGACACTCTCAGTAAAAACAGCGGCATTGGTAGAGGACGAGATGGACAGAGAGGTTGTAGACACAGAAGTGGGGACAGATGTCACGACACTCTCGGTAAAGGTAGCATCAGTAGAGACAGAAGGGTCGACGACGGGGAGGTCGTGAAATCAACAGAAAATGACTCCCCGGGGGTCGAGAAATCAGATGAGGACATGGTCTCAGCTATCGAAACTAGGGAGGGTTCGCCTCTCTCAAGTGCAGCAGGGGAGGTGCTATCAAAGCTCACGTAAGAAATTGGAGAAAAAGTCAACGGCATAGAGGTGGTGATGGTGGTGGTGGGCATAGCAGCAGAGCTCCCGACACTGGTAGAGGTGTGGACATAAGTGTCGGAGACTGTGATCAAGTCAGGTGCAGGATGTGGGATAGGGATCTCCGGGGCTAGAGGGTCGAGGGGCGGCTCCAGCTGAGCACCCTCTGGGTCGAGTGCATATGCAGCTGGGATGAGGATGTCCATCTCTAGTCTCTACTCTCCACCTGCCGGTCCAATATGGGTCCGAGTAGGGCTCAGAAGCCCCATATATTCAGCTGAAAAAGGATCGTGAAGCCAAACCCAGTGGTGCTGCCCATGAGGACGCATCATCCTCATACGGGCCATAATATTTATGGAAAGGGAAGTGGGGTCCGGAGGTCGAAGAAAACCAGCTGGGAGCCCAACCCCGCACATAGGTGCCAGCCAGGTGATCAGACCGCCACAACAGATCACCGTCCTGGCGGTGACAGGGACAATGATGCGTACGAGATACCAGCTGGCAATATCAATCTAAGTGGCGGGGACTAAGGCGTCCCCATCGGCCTCAAGGACTCTCTCTCTCTCTCTCTCGTCATCGGGTAGAGCATATAGAGCTCAGGCGTAGACATCGTCCCCGTGATCATACCTCGCTAGAATGGTGGTCGTCATAAGGCGTTGAGCAATACGGAGGCAAGGGTGGACGATAGAGGAGGCCTTGGCCCGGCTAGGGTCGAAGGCGAGTGGTGATCCCATGACCAAGGTCCAGAATGCGTGAGTATCAAAGGAAGGAGGGGTGTGGTGCATGGGTCCAAAAGTACGGTCGGGGTCCGGGACAGGGGGTCAATGGAAATAGGCTCGGAGCATATCGAGAGTGATCTCGCACTCACAATCCATCAGACAAAACGTACAACCCCTGGGAGTCCTACGAATAGAACTTAGGATCTCGAGGGTCGGATGGACGTAGGTGTCCGTCAACACCGAAAGAAAATCATGTCACCCCACGTTCTCATACAACTGGAGTAGCCCCTGGAATTACCCTAGGCATTCAAGATCAGTTATATGCGCAAACCTAGAGGGGATGATCGAACGAAGTGCGATCCTTTCAA
This sequence comes from Scilla litardierei, assembly GCA_030789695.1. Taxonomy (NCBI): domain Eukaryota; kingdom Viridiplantae; phylum Streptophyta; class Magnoliopsida; order Asparagales; family Asparagaceae; genus Scilla; species Scilla litardierei. The sequence continues at coordinate 316,093,159 of CM061133.1, read as the reverse complement.
CTCTGGCACGGTGTGCGTCCTCTCTGAAAGTGCTCCCCATCGTGTCGAAAGCCGGGGTGGGCTGTGTTGGTGGGGGTAGAATGGGTGTAGTAGGAGGCAAAAGTGTGGGTGATGGTGGGCTAGGAGGCGGGGAGTCCGCTCTAGCGAAAGAAGAACCAGGGTCGCTGTTCTTCTTCTGCTTGGCAGTGGGCTCCCGTGCATGGGACCTAGTGCATGGGGGCATGGTGATGCCATGAAATGTGAAAACTACCGCGAGGTGCTAATAAAATGAAAAGAGTATACCAGAGCATGACGCGACTCCACGCGAGCAATAAGGCGCCTCCCCTGAAGCTCCGAATCAGCACTTGATCTCCCCCAAGCTATCCTGAAATACAAAATAGATTGATTAGCAATGAATATTGAAATATCGAGGGGAAAATCAAGAGTAATAGGTATGATTAGGGTTTAATTTTGATTCGGGGTGGATTAGGGCTTACAAAATGGGAAATAGGAGAAAAGGGTGGAATTTTGGGCGTCGGAGGGTGTCGGGTGTCGGTCGATGGCGAGGGTGCGGAGGCAGAGGATGATCGGATGGTGGGGGGTCGCACCACTCGGGCGCAGCGGTGGCGGCTCGACTGAGGGGTGGAGGATGCTCAGGCGATTTGGAGGGGATCTCGGGCTGCTTCGGGGATTAGGGATTTGATTTGGGATTTTGGGGGATTTGAGATCCGAGCTGGGTTATATAGGGTAAGTCACTCGGTCGAGTGGCGGTGACCACTCGGATCATTTTAAGTGTTGGATGTATCAGGTTCACTCCGTCGAGTGACAAAGTCACTCGACCGAGTGGCATGTAATTTACAGAGAGGGGGTTTTCGAGACTTCCCTGTGCAGTACCCTACTCGATCGAGTAGGGTCTTCACTCGACCGAGTGAAAACGTCACTCGGCCAAGTGGGCTGCTGTTTTCAGCTCCAACTCTCTGTTTTTGCGACACTTTCTGATTTCCTTTCTCCCATCAGTTTCTTCCTCCCCTTGGCATTTGAGCGCATCCCTGGAGTGCTCCCTATCGCCATGGTAGTCCTCCGTTCATATGGCCTCCTATCGTCCTTTTCCTGAAATGAAAAGCATAGCACGTTGTAAGGGTTTTCATAGAATCTTGACTCTATACACTAATAAAGGTCTAAAACAAAAATGAGAGGAAAATTCAACTAAAAACTGAGATAGAACCGTCGGGTTGCCTCCCGACAAGTACTCGTTTAAGGTCTTGCTCGACACCTTTAGGTTCGCGATTAATGTTCGATGTTTGGCACATGTGAGATGCGTGTGTCAAACTTGTCGGGAAGGCTGCTTGGGTTCACTTGTTGATTTTCGTCGGCTTTCCTCGGCTGCCCCTCATCATGGTTAGTAGTGGGGGATGACTCCCCAAAGCTTGAGCTCTTGGCATCCTTCTTCTTGACCGACGATGAGAATTTGTTTGCAGGTGACGCTTCCTTCACGTGCCTCGCCGTAGAGAGTTTGCATTGCTCTCTAATCCTAACGACATCAGTGTCGTTCTTCTCCTCATCTATAAGAGGATCCGTGGGTCTCCTATCATTTCACCATCTTTGACAATTTAGGTCTCTTCAAGATCGTCATCATGTGAATCTCCAATGGCGAATGGCATGGTGTCGTCTATAACCTCGTCGAGGAGATTCACATAGTCACTTCCTCTGGCCAGTGCATACACTTCATCGTCCTCGGGATATGGAGCTCAACTGCTAGATCACCAACGTTGAGGAACAAGGTTCCTTCCATCACATCTACAATTACTACGGCGGTGGCTAGGAAAGGGCGCCCAAGTATCAGCGACGTATCACCCTCTTCCTTAATGTCCATCACCACGAAGTCGTACGGTAAGCAAAGTCCACCCGGTACTTGCAGTGGTACTTTTTCAGCAATCCCCACCGGCCTAATGATTCGCCCATCGACGAGTTGTATCTTCATGTCCGTGGCCTTGAGGTCGGTCCCCATATTCATTTTCTTGAACATTGCGAGGGGCATGAGGCTCACACTTGCTCCCAAATCCACTAGAGCTTTCTGAAGGGGGATCCCTCCAAGTATGCAAGGAATTCAGAAACTACCGGAATCTTTAAACTTGGTCGGTATCTTCTCCTTTTTGGTGAACCACGTACTTTTCTCGGCAAGCATGACCCTTTCCTTTCGCCTCTTTCCCGCGATCAAATCCTTAAGAAACTTTGCATAGGACGGGATTTCGACAATAGCATCTAAGAACGGGATGTTCAAGCTCACTCCCCTCAAGTACTCCAAAAATTTAGCACGCCTCTTCTCAATCCTTGCCTTCGCCAACCGCTGTGGAAATGGTACCAGTGGCATATATGTTCGCTCCTCTTGCGGCTCCTTCATTTTAGATTTTTCACCATTGTTCGTTGCTTTTGGGTCCTCCTCTTCATTGACCGTTTCCATCTCAACCGAAATTTCCTCCCTCGGTTCCTTAGCTTGAATCATGGCTGGAGTAGTGTCCTTCACTTCCCTTGTAGTTACCGCCACGACCGCATTGATGTGGCCGGTGTTGCTTCGTGGGTTTTGTTCCGGCTGAGCCAGCAATTGTTTATTGGACTTGTTGAGCAATGTGAGTTGCTCCGCCAACTGTGCCATGACGGTATTGAGGGAATCTTGCGGATTCGTCAATCTTGCGTTAATCTTCTTTTGTTTGGCCATGAATTCTTCAACCCTTACTTCGTGCTCCGACCTTGGTGGCGCTTGAGGGGGGTTGGGTGCCCTCCATCCTTGATTGTATCCCCGGGTCTATAGGGTCCCGCTTGTTGCCTCGGTGGGTAGTTTTGTTGTTGGGGTGGCCTCTGTTGATACTGCGGTTGTTGCGGAGGCCGGGCTTGTGATTGTTGCGGTGGTGGTTACTGCTGTGGTGGAGTCAAGGCTCCATCATTGTTGGCGTATGAAAATCTGGGGTGACCTCTTGCAGCCGGGTTCACCCAATAACCGCTACTGTCGAAAACATATTGAGCTTGCTCCATAGCTCTGGCTCCTTGCTCCCCTCCAATGAACATAACCTGGCTTTGATCATGCTAGTCGCTCATGCTTCCTCTGGATATAGATGCATTGGAAGCTCCATGTGGTTTGCTCATCAACTTCTGTAGCCTCTCTACGGCTTTATGAAGGGAATCAAATTTGGTAGAGAGTTCAGCCACTGCTTTTGCCTAATAAATGCTAGCCGGCTATAAAGACGACGAAGAATGTCCCCTTTCGTCGGCCCACTGCTGATTATTTGAGGCCATCTTCTCAAGTAAGGCCGTAGCGTCATCTGGTGTCTTTTCCAAAATGGCTCCATTGGCAGTGGCGTCAATTATTTGCTTGGTGCTCGGTTGCAATCCATTGTAGAAGTTATGCACTAGCTCCCATGGTTCAATGCTATGGTGAGGACATTAGTGTTGGAGATCCTTGAAGCGCTCCCATGCCTCATATAAAGAGTCCTGAGGGCCTCGTCTAAAGGACATCAAGGCGCTTCGTATCTTCACAGTCTTGGATGGCGGATAGAACTTGTTGACAGATGCGCTCGCTAGCTCATCCCAAGTGGTGAAGATTTTCTTAGCTTGCGTCCTCAGCCAATACAAAGCCTTATCACGGAGAGTGAATGGGAAAAGACGCAGTCGAATAGCATCCGTCGGTACGTCTGGCATTTGGAAGGTGGCACACTTCGCCAAGAACATTTGCAAATGGTAGTGTGGGTCCTCTTGAGCATTCCCATGGAATGGGTCTTGTTTCATCAACACTACTAGTCATGTCTTTAACTCAAAGTTCTTGTCGGTCGCCAACTCCGGCATGGCTATAGAAGAGGTGGTAGACGTGGTCTTGGGCCGTAGCCTATCTCGGATGGAGATAATCCTAGTCATTCGTTGTGCCGGCTCCTCTGGTGTTTCCGACACGGCCATTTGATTTTCCTCTATAATAGATCTCCTCTCAGCTCTAAGCCTCCTTGCCGTACGCTCGATCTCAGGGTCAAATAATATGTCTCCTTGGAGCCCTTGATCTCGTGTACATTGACGTCCCCTGGATTTGGCACTATATGTAGTAGGATCGGAGATACCAGATTTAAATATTTATAACCGCAAGCGCACAGTGTTGTAGTGTGGATTGGGGGTCGAACTCAGGGAGGCGTGTGTTGTGCTTGTTTTCAAGAAGGAACCGGATCACCCGGTGGGTGAGCTAGCCCTGTCGATCGGTTGGTTGTCACGAAATGAGCTATGAAGAATGTAAGATATAAAAGGGGAACCTAGGACTTTGGTTTCCACCCTATCATGTGTCCTCTCTTTTACGACCGACAGATAGGAATACGATCGGATTCTAGGGTTTAGAGGTGAGACGTTGCCTCTAAGAGTGATTCCTAGCGTCCTATGGGCCCGATATTCCGGTTGACGCCCATAATGATACGCTAGGTCTACCTGGGTTCAGACGGTGGGCATTCCTATGTTCATTAACACCGACCGACTCCAGGAGCACTAAGCTCACAACGATTACTCCCAACATTTCATCCTGACGTTCCCACGTGCTAGGATTCAATGTCTACGCTAGGGGTGTGAGCTGTGGCTAGGGGATCAAATGCCAGTTTTATTTCCCCTTGGCCCGACAGTCAGAGGCGGTCTTTCTCCCGCCAAGGACAATAAAACACCCCGCATAACCATCTAAATTCCTAGATCCTATCGAAATCCTAATCTTATAGTCGTTCTAGGGAGAACCCACGAAGGGGCTTCCACCAATGCCCTAGATTGGGGAACCACTCACGATTCATTGCAAAAATAGCAACACAACAAAATTTAACCATTGGAATCAAGATCAAGCAATAGAAATACGAAGCAAATAGTATTAAGAATGAAATGTTAAAGTATCAAGAAAATCAGAGAACTTACAAAACAAAATAAAATTGCAGCCGCCAAAATCCCAAAAAGACAATCTGAAAAAATGGGGATCATTTTCTTGGAAAACCTAGGGCAATATATATATAGATAAGCGTCCACCCGATCGGTTGAAGCATCAACCGATCGGGTGAGACGGATGTCGACTTGGTCTTCGGCTTTGGAGATACATCACCCGGTCGCTGAACCGATCGGGTGATGTCGTCGGGTCGTGAGCTGGGAGAATTCTGCTACAGATGAACCGATCGGGTGAGATGTCACCCAATCGATTGGAATTCAGCTCCAAAAGATAGAGAGCACTGTAATTTTCACCCGATCACTGAACCGATTGGCTGAGCTCTTCTTCACTGCTGCTCCTGTCCGGGTCGGATACGCGTGCACGAACCGATCGGGTGGGTCTGTCCACTCGATCGGTTGAGGGCTGATATATGGCATTCTTCGACGTTTGGCCCTTGGGATCGTACGTGGCATCTTCCGTTGCTCTGGGGACTCATGATATCTGCTTTATATGTCCCCAGCGCTGGCAATTTCCTGCAACGGCACAAAACACAAAGAAAGTGAAAGAAAACTAAAAATCACAAGAGAATGGATACAAAACACCAGAAAACAATGGAAAATCACGAAGAAGACGTGCGTGAATATATAAAATATAAACGCACGTCAAAATGCCCCAAGCTGAACCCTTCCTCGTCCTCGAGGAAGACGAGTGAGAGTAGGAGCTCGGAGGGAAAAATAGAAAGAAAGAAACAGAAATAAAGAAAACAGAATCCTAGATCGCCCGTCAGAGCCAACGAAATCAAACACGCCACACTAAGCAAGCACGCGATAAACACTCCATTAAACCCAGGAATATGAGTCCATACAAGTGTCATGGGTCCATGCGGTGAAGAGCGAATGAGTGAGGTCGTGAGCTAGCAGACGGTGTCCCTATCTAAATAGTGCAATAAAGCTCCATATACACATACCCAAGGAGTGACCCAAATATCGATTCAATTCAAATAAATGGTGAATAATAACCCAAGCATGCATGAGAGTAGTGTAAGAATCGAAGCGTATCATGTGTCGGGGACTCCACTGCTAGGAACTAGAAGATCACCGCACTATTGCCTATATAATTGCTAGAAAATTCCTATGCCAAGTGTGTTCGAAAATGAAGGAGGTTGAGAAGGTGTGGAGTAGAACACTCGGTGCAAATTCTCGCCTTCCCTTTATTCACGGTGGATAGGAATAATATTCACAACGGGAATTTTTTTGGGTTTTGGGTATTTGTATTTTTTTGGATTTTTGGCTATACGTATTTTTTTCTCTTTTTTTTGTTTTTGAAATTATCTTTTATTTTTTTATTTTTGGATTCTGGGCTATATATTTGTGTACTCTCCCAAGTGGGAGAACGTTACACGACGAGGGGATTTGCACCAAGTAAAACAAAAAAGAAGTCGGATTCTAAACACTTGGGCAAAAGAAAGTTTTTCTCGCAAATCAGAGCATAATCAAAATGGGTTATCCTAGTCCTATTGGTAGAGTCCCGACACATGCGGACTGAAGCATAACATATATATAAATTATTCATGCATATGGAAGCAGAGAGTGGAGGCAAAATACCGCATATTCGAAATCGAAGCATGATAGTCTAGGGGTAAACCAAGGACAGGTATATAAAAACAAAATCACAAAGTAGAAGCACACCAACTAGCTAACCACGACAAACAACTCACACAAAAGCAAAGTGGACCCACGAAGCATGAAATGCAATAGGACACGGCTTCCTAGGGTTAGTAAAAGTGATTGTCGTAGCTAAGCTAAGTGTGTGTGGTTACATGGCGGTTCATCATGTGGGGTCATCTCTAGGAGAAGGAAAACAAAAGGATGAGAAGAAAAAAGAAAAACACGATGAAAACGACTCAAAACAGTGAGAAAGATAAAACTGACGCACAAAGTACGACTCCCCCAAGCTTAATCTTGCATTGCCCTCAATGCAATAATAGTAAATACGGAATGGCAAGGAAAATGAGAGGGAAGCAGGCACCGACACAAAAATTGAAAAGCATGAAAGACACACAAAACGTAAAAGAAAAGTAAAGAAACTAAACACTCAAAACAACTATACCAAAAACACATACACACGAACACATATAAACAAGCACACACCAACGACATGACGCGACAACAGGCACAAAAATAGATTTCCCCCAAGCTGATCATGACAATGCTAAAAAAATGGTATGATGAAGATAATGCAGAACAAATGGCAAAGGGGAAAATCAGAAAAAAGAAATGCGAAAATCAAGATGCAGGAGGGGTGGGCTCCTCATCCTCCTCGGAAGAGGCCTGAGGGGTGTGGGATGGAGGCAAATTTTATTTAAAGAAAAGCGATAAATCCTAATACGCTCCTCTCGCTGCCGAGAGGAGACGAGTTTATTCAAGTCTAGACTAGAGAGCAGTAAAATTTTTTACATTACTAGATTTAGATACACCTGAGCAAACAGTGGATCTACGATCTGAAACGGAGCAGGAAGCTGCTCTTCCTTTTCTTTCTGTGGCTCCGCCGATGTTCTGGTGCCATGAACACCAACAAACTCCAGTAATGCTCCCCCAAGCTTCTATCGATGATGTCCACCTAAATCATTCGAAAGAAAGGAGCATCAGTCCGTGATGAAAACTTCTTCCTCGTAATAAATGTATCCCAAAGAGTATCGTCAAAGTGAAATGTAAAGCATGAAAAAAGTTGACGATGACTCCCTGAGAATGTGGTGCTATGCCCTGGTGGTGACGCGATGATCTCCTATCCACATTCAGCGACGAGCTCGTCAGGTGCTGACATGCCCTGACATATCTCCGTATAATATGAATTTGGATCCTTTGGAGGGTATGTCATGTCAGTAGTAGTTGAATTAAAAAATATAGGGAATGTAATATGAGATTCAGAAATAGGGTCTAAAAGATCTCCATGAGTGGGAGCATTAAGCTCTGTTGGATGCGATGCCTCTGGTGAAGTGAGGGTGAGCTATGGAGGTAGTGGTAGAGGCAAGGGAGCATGAGGCTCAATAGAATGAGTCATGATGTTCACGGCTCCACGCTCTCCCTCCTCGTCGATATGGACATCCTCCATGGCCTCCTCGGTATCGTGTGTCTCAAAAATTGTACCTGTATGGGGAAGGGGACTCATATCAAAAATTTCAAATTGTAAACCATAAGAGTTACCTTCCGTGGTGCAAGTTGTCGATGATGTATGAGACACGACTGCTTCACCTCCAAAAGTAGAAGTAGTAGGCGGAAATGGAATTGGTGAATCCTCCTGGCCCTGGGTTACCGTGGAATCCTCCACCAATAACTTAAGGATAGACTTCTGATATGGAGATGAGGATGATGGTATTGTCGGGCCTTGATTTAAAAGGAATTCGCCACTAACAACTCAAGATCGGTACTAGGTGGTGGAAGTGAAAGTGGTGATGGAAGTGAAAGTGATTTAGTCATCTGGCCTTGGTTTAAAATATTGTTTTCTAATAATAATTCAAGGTCAGACTTCGGTGGGGGGAGTGGTAATGAAAGTGGAGGTGATGTCCATTGCATTTGAGTTGCAATGGAGTTTTCCAAGAATAATTCAAGGATCGATTTTGGTGGAGGATGGGGTGTGTAAATTTGGGGGTAAGGATGGGAGGCTTCCTGATGTAGGTTGTGGGTATATGAATGTGGGGTGTAGGGTTGGGCACTGAATTGGCAATGGATAGTCGTATGTCCCTGCATCCAACAAGCTTTGCAAACTGCGACGACCTGCGGATAATTCTCATATCCCCCCATCTGAGCACCGTATGGCGTGTAAGCATCAAAATTCCCGATGTATGATCCATCGGGCATCCACATAATTCACCTGACAAACAAAATTTTTGGCTACGACAAGCGCGTTAGTGGTACAAGGAATAGCACAAATTGATAATGGTGGTAGGGAAAGAATCTGTTTATTGAAGTTTTTATAATTTTTGGATAAAACGCAGTCTAGCGACCGCGTTCATGAGCTAGTCTCATGGATTACTGTGTCCTAAATAAAAACAAGCATGTTGCTTCCCCGGCAACGGCGCCATAAAGCTTGACGTCCCCTAGATTTGGTACTATATGCAGTAGGATCAGTGATACCAGATTTAAATATTTATAACCGCAAGCACACGGTGTTGTAGTGTGGCTTGGGGGTCAAACTCAGGGAGGCGTGTGTTGTGCTTGTGTTCAAGAAGGAACCGGATCACCCGGTGGGTGAGCTAGCCTTGTCGATCGGTTGGTTGTCACGAAATGATCTATGAAGAATGTAAGATATAAAAGGGGAACCTAGGACTTTGGTTTCCACCCTATCATGTGTTCTCTCTTTTACGACCGACGGATAGGAATACGATCGGATTCTAGGGTTTAGAGGTGAGACGTTGCCTCTAAGAGTGATACCTAGCGTCACATGGGCCCGATATTTTAGTCGACGCCCAGGATGATACGCTAGGTCTACCCAGGTTCGGACGGTGGGCATTCCCATGTCCATTAACACCGACCGACTCCGGGAGCACTAAGCTCGCAAGGATTACTCCCAACATTTCATCCCACCGTTCACACGCGCTAGGATTCAATGTCTACGCTAGGGGTGCAAGCTGTGGCTAGGGGATCAAACGCCAGTTTTATTTCCCCTTGGCCCGATGGTCAGAGGCGGTCTTTCTCCCACCAAGGACAATAAAACACCCCACGTAACCATCTAAATTCCTAGATCCTATCGAAATCATAATCCTATAGTCGTTCTAGGGAGAACCCACGAAGGGGCTTCCACCAATGCCCTAGATTGGGGAACTACTCACGATTCATTGTAAAAATAGCAACACAACAAAATTTAACCATTGGAATCAAGATCAAGCAATAGAAATACTGAACAAATAGTATTAAGAACGAAATGTTAAAGTATCAAGACAATCAGAGAACTTACAAAACAAAATAAAATTGCAGCCGCCAAAATCCTAAAAAGACAGTCTGAAAAAAATGGGGATCGTTTTCTGGGAAAACCTAGGGCAGTATATATAGATAAGCGTCCACTCGATCGGTTGAAGCATCAACCGATCAAGTGAGACGGATGTCGACTTGGTCTTTAGCTTTGGAGATACATCACCCAGTCACTGAACTGATCGGGTGATGTTGTCGGGTCGTGAGCTGGGAGAATTCTGCTACAGATGAACCGATCGGTTGAGATGTCACCCGATCAGTTGGAATTCAGCTCCAAAAGACAGAGATCACTGTCATTTTCACCCGATCACTGAACCAATCGGGTGGGCTCTTCTTCACTGCTGCTCCTGTCCGGGTCGGATACGCGTGCACGAACCGATCGGGTGGGTCTGTCCACCCGATCGGTTGAGAGCTGATATATGGCATTCTTCGACGTTTGGCCCTCAGGATCGTGCATGGGACCTCCCGTGTCCCCAGCGCTGGCAATCTCCTGTAACGGCACAAAAACACAAAGAAAGTGAAAGAAAACTAAAAATAACAAGAGAATGGATACGAAACACCGAAAAACAATGGAAAATCACGAAGAAGACGTGCGTGAATATATAAAATATAAACGCACGTCATACATGCACAGAAAAAAGAGTCTAGATAGAATTGTTAGCACAATAGAGAAATAAAAGAGTGAAACTAATAATAAAATAAAAAAGAAATAGCTAGGTAAAGAAAAATAAAATACCGTCGCCTCCCCGATAACGACGCCAAAAACTTGATCGGCCCTGGATACACACCCGGAGGAAAGTTGTAGTTTTATTGCAAGTGCATGGTGTAGTTACGAGTGGGTATCAAATACGAGGAGGGACTAATGATGGTACTCTATCTTGATCATTAAGCTATTGGTGGAAAGATGGTTTATAGGATGTTGTTGTCACAGTCGTTCAATTAACAATTCAAATTCAGTGTAATAAAAAGCGTCTAGGGCTAGGGAATTCCCACTGTGGATCTTCATCTCTGTGAATCATGAATCTCAATGTTGCAAGACTTGTGTTGAGGTGAACTAGTCTAACTAAATAGAGAACCAAGCTCACGCTCTTGCGCTATTGCCGGTTTATAGCGACCTAGATTAGGGCCCACTCTCTTGCAAACCCTAACCTAAGCCACTAGCATGAGGATCGACATCATCGTTCAATCGCCCCTCAAGCCCACTCTCATGCAAACTCGAGATACGATCTAGATTGTGATAGCTCATATTCGTCCAATCTCTTACAAACGAATATGGGCATAGATTTATAATAAAAATGCTAGCTTTGGTCCAATCTCTTGCAAACCAAGTCTAGTGAATTTCGATTATAAACCTAATTTGAATATCTAGGCCTTCCCATCGAAGGAATCTAATCTCTTGCAAACCCCATATCGATAGAAATTCCTAGCTATCCGTGATAAATCAATCGCAACCTAACCTTCTATCAATTCTATCAACAAAGAAATCAATTCATCACAATTCTAAAATTGAATCCATATGGTTCATCCCCATGCCGTAGAACAGTGAAACTACTCGCAATTCATCATAGCAATAACAAAATTAATGAATAAAATCATATAGCAATTCAGATTTAGAAGAAAGAAATTCATAAAAATATGAAATTTCAATTAGAATAATAAACCAGATCCGAGTTCTTCAATCTCCAAGAGGGAATTACAATTAGAAATAATCTAAAATATAATTTCTGGTCTCTATCTAAACTAGTATGAAAACTGGGCTTAAATACAAGCCCAAAACGGCCAAAAAACCCGGACAGATTTGCCCCTGGCGCAGCCCAAAACCTTAGTTTTGACACAGGCTGGCAGCGCTACTCGGCAGAGTGGAAATCTCACTCGGCCGAGTGATAGATCCAAGTAAAAACAGAGAAGATGGGGCTTTGGGGGCTCTGGCGCTCTGCGTCACTCGACCGAGTGACGTTCTTCACTCGGTCGAGTGGACTTCCTCACTCGGTCGAGTGGACTTTCTCACTCGGCCGAGTGGGTTTTCTGATGTAAACCCCAAAATTCCAGAAAGTCAGCTTTGTTCTCCTTTAAAAATTCTGACTCACTCGGTCGAGTGAATATCTCTACTCGGCTGAGTGAAAGTAATCACTCGGCCGAGTACATTGCGGCATAAAGCATTGTCGTATTAGTCGTACTCGACCGAGTATGCTTCTTCACTCGGCCGAGTGAACCGCGTACTCGGCCGAATGGCCTGTTTCTGGGGTCAAGTCTTCTCCTCCTCGCCTCTTTGTCGATTCTATCGATCTTCTTCTTTTTTCGCTCATCATCTAGCACTGCTAGCTCCTCGATAGGGTCATGGATGACGCTTCGGTATGCGTGAAAGTCCCTTAATCTCATTTATGCTCCCGATCGCTCCATATTTCCTGAAATCTAACAATAACAAGAAATAGTGAAAAGTAATGCGATATCGTCGAATAATCGTGAAAAACGCGATATGGGCGATCGAAATGATATGCAAACATGCAGAAAAAGGTGAAAAATATGGACCGATCAGGAAGTCATCAAGGCATTCAATTGGAAGTGAACGGGATAAATATGTAAATCTTTATTACTTTACTTCTTAGTTAAATTAGCATGTTAAGCCTTGAATAGACTCATTAGAATATCATTCATAACACTCAAAAAACACTTTACATCATATATCATTGAGTTTCATAGGGTTAGAACTTGCATAAACTCAAAGAAACGTTTTTCAGCCTTCAACAGGCGCCTGGTGCTTAGTTTCCAGATGCATGGTGCTCATGTGCATGTAGTTCTCCAAAACCCTAATATGAACAAACTCCCGAAGTTCTTATTCCAAACATCTGAACAGTTCATTAGATGCTTGGATGATGAACTCCAGACGTCTGAATAGTTCAAGTCGAAACTCCAGTAACTTGGCCTCTGATGATTGACAGAAAACAGACGTCTGGATGATATACATCAGACGTCTGGAAAATTCGTTCAAATATTTCCACTAGCTCATTTCTGTAACGGCCGCTTTCCGATCGTATCTTCTTCGTGCACGAGCTGTTGACCGTGCACGTATTTATTTTAGACTCTGTTTGTTTGTGAACACTATGATGTGATATGTCGTTGTGATCGTCTCTGAGAGTATTAAATTGTGGCATTAATTTGGAATGACATTTCTCGGGCCGTTCTCCCACGATTTGATCTTATTTGAAGTGACGTCACGATTCTCACTTTTGACGTGAGGCATTTCGATTTTTAGTCTTCGTAGTTTTCTTTCTTTCGTCGTCCCGATCACCCCAATATTTATTTCACAATTTTTTGATTTCATTTGACCTATTTTACATTTTTGGCCACGCTTTAAATATTTTTAAATACCAAGTTTTAAAGTATTTTTGACCCAATATAATTTCTATGAGATTATAATCCTTCAAAACATTTTTGACCCAAATCCTAGCTCCTTGGTCGCACCACTATTGCTTGAGATATAGTGTGGGTGAATATTTGGGTTTAAAATTGATTAAAAAGCAATTTAATTCAAATTAAACCCTAGACTTGGTCAAACCCATCTACAATATATATAGGAGGCTTAGGATACCCATTTCCCTCAAGCAAACAAACCCTAACCGCCCCTACAACTCAAATTCCCACTTGCGACGTTCGTCGCAACCAACCCCGCAGCCGCCCCCGCACGACCGACGGAATTTCCCGTTTTCTCTCGGTCTGACCGAGAGAAAACCCTGCACCGCCGCCCGCTCCGCACGTTGCAACTGCAACGTTGCAACGCCTGCCCCGCACCCGCTACGACCGAGAGTTTCCCTCGGTCTGACCGAAGCGTTCTGTCACGCCCCGCTTCCCAAAAACGGTGGAAGCGAGAGCGTTACAAAGGTCCGCATGAACTGGAGCGGTGAAGCTCGAGTTCATTACGCGTCTGTGATAACAACTTGCAGGGTTCTTGCTTGCTTTTCAGAACAATAAAAACATTATTAAATTACATGCCACAATCCAGAAGTTCGCAGAAATAAAAATTACAAGACAAATCCTCAACAGGGCCAAAGAAATACAACAACGACATACATCAATAAAAGATACAAATAGCAAATCCAGAGGGGAGCAGCAATAGTTCGAGCTCTAGTCCTCTGCGGGGAGTGACTCAGCGTCAACGGCAAATTCCTGACTTTCCAAGTCAGGTGTCTCGAACAGATCTTCCTGGTACACAGGCTCGGGATCTGATATACATTCCAAAAACACGAATGTATGTCAGCAAGGGTCTGCAAGAAAAGGTTAGCCGACCCAAGGCAAGGTGTAATAATAATGAAATATGAAATTTTGCGCAAGATGTCTACAACATGGTTATAACAAATTTAAAGAAAGTAAAGTACTTTTAAGCATGGCAGTTCTACAAAATTTAAAACAACTTAGCAGTTCTAATGTATTTAAAACAAGTGGGCAGTTTTAAAGTACGACTAAATTTGTGACAATCATTTCCATTTTCATGCAATGTTTATCTAACATGCTTAGGGTTCTCGCCTTTAAGACGTGATGAGTAAGTCATTCTTCTCGCGGGGGTATAATCGCGATTGATACTAACCCACCGTATAGGTGGTGTTCTTAAAGACATGACCCTTTCATACGCTTAGCGACCGCTCAACCCTAACCCCACCCGAAAATGTGCTGAAACACGTGCCAGCCTAATCACGAATGCACGTGTTCACGAAATCGAGATGTTTTCCTTGAAGCAACGATTTTTACGAATTCAAGTTATTCAAAGTGTTCCGTCAATGTCCATAGTACTAAGCAATTCAAGAGTGTGTTTTAATCAAGTGTGTGTATGGCATGAAGTGAAGCGTATTGAGATTTAATGTATTCTAAAACAAGGAAATACAACTTTTGAATTAAGTAACAATTTTAAAAGATTAACAGTTCAAGGTAGCACACTTGCTTGACTGGGAGGTTTTTGGGTGTCCAAGCAATTTATGGAAAAATACACGACGTATCTGCGTTATTAAACACACAATATCAGACTAGTTAAACGCTGTTAATTAAACTAACACTCTATAATACTAACATTACTAACAACCTAGGCTAACTTACTAGTTTAATAAACCCAACCCAATAAGCTGGCTACCTAACCCAATAGCATATCACAAACCCAAAACCTATTAAGGATTCAGCCCAAACCCAATAAGTTAAAATTTAAACCTAACAAGGGTTATTACCTAATACCCAATAGCACAAACAGCCCAAACCCAATAGCACAAACTTAAACCCAATAAGCTATCACCCAAACCCAATAGGAAAATTTAACCCATTAGAAAAACCCAATAAGATTACTTTATACCTTATATCTTCTCCCTTCTTACTGTCTTCTCCTGTTTTTTTTTCTTTTCCTTTTTTTTCTTTTTCTACAACAGATCTGACCCTCTCTCTAATACTCCTTGCAGATGAGCTCACGGCAACAAGGAGAGGCAGCAAGATTGGCGGCCTGGGCGGAAGGGGGCTTCGGCAGAGGGAGGCGGCTCGGCCTGCGGGGACGCACGCGCAGCGGCGGCCTAGGGCAGCGGCGGCGGCCTATTGCGAGCGGGCGGCGGCCTGTTGCGAGCGGGGGCGGCTAGGGCAGGGGCGAAAGGGGACGGCGGCGACCCGGCTAGAGGCGGGCGGCGAGCTGGGGGCGTGCGGCTAGGAGGAGGGAGGCACGGGAGAGAGGATGGTTGTTGTATTTGGATTGTATTGCTTTGATCTGAAATTGTAGATCTCAGATCTCTCTTCTCCTCTCAATTTCTGGTTTCTGAAATTGATTTGGGTTTTGATCTGATTTTGGTGTGGTTTTCTGGTTGTGGATTGTTTTGATTTGGAATTGCTGATTTGGGTTGATTTTGGTTTCTTGCTGCGTTGATGAGGCCTTGGGTATGCTGATGAAGAAATACCAACAGAGAAGGGGGACACATTGAAGGGGGAGGTTGGCTGTGGGGAAAGGGAAATGAAGATGTTAGTTGAATCTCACCGATTCATTCGGTGGGATTCAATAGGTTAGGTAGGTTAATCAATAAATTAATTGGGGATAATTAATTAGGGTTAAGATTTAATTAATTGCGCCATGGTAAAAAGTAAAAACCCGAGACGTGCTCGCGTCGACGCGTAGAAGTAGGACTCGTGCACGAAAACATCCGGATAATCAAAACAAAGTACGGCACACAACGAAATCAAGACGCCTAGAAATACTGGTCGTTACACTCTACCCACCTTAAGAAAAATTCCGTCCTCGGAATTCTTATCAACTAAAGAGCAGAGAACAAATATGGATAACGTTCTCGCATCTCATCCTCCCGCTCCCAGGTGGACTCTCCAGGCGAGTCACGACGCCACATCACCTTGACTAGACTAACAGTCCTGTTCCTGAGGATTCTCTGGCGTCGATCAATAATCTCCACAGGTTGCTGCTCATACGTTAGATCTGGCCGAACCGTAATCTCTGAGTAGTCTACAGCGTGAGAAGGGTCGCTGATATAACGACGGAGTTGAGACACATGAAAGACGTCATGAACTCCCTCTAAGGATGGCGGCAGTGCTAAGCGATAAGCTACCTCTCCAACTCGCTCTAGCACATCGAAGGGTCCAATGTATCTCGGACTAAGCTTGCCTCGCTTCCCGAAGCGGATCACTCCTCGATTCGGGGAGATCTTCAGGAATACATGATCTCCTGGCTGAAACTCTAGAGGACGTTGTTTAGCATCCGCCCAATGCTTATAACGGTCCTGAGCGATCCGAAGCTTGTCTCTGATATCTCGCACCACATCAACTGCTTCGACTATCATCTCTGGCCCCAAAAGCTCTCTATCACCAATGTCATCCCAACTCAATGGCGATCGACATTTCCTCCCGTAGAGAGCAGCAAATGGCGCCATGCCAATGCTCGCCTGATAGCTATTGTTGTAGGAGAACTCCACCAGATGCAGATGATCCTCCCACGAGCCTTTGAGATCCAGCATGCAGGCTCTCAGCATATCCTCCAAGATCTGAATGGTGCGCTCTGACTGGACATCCGTCTGCGGGTGATACGCAGTACTGAATTTCAGAATGGTACCCAGGTTGGTCTGCAGACTCTTCCAGAACTGAGAGGTGAATCTTGTATCTCGGTCAGATATAATGCTCATGGGAACTCCATGCAGTCGTACGATCTCCTACACGACATGTTACACATCACAACCTATACTAGAAAGAATCATAAAGGTATGAGTTAGATCACTACCTCCATATACTTCCTCGCCAGTATCTCCGTGGATTGGCCTACTCGAAATGGTATGAAGTGTGCAGACTTGGTCAATCGATCAACGATGACCCAGATTGCGTCATTCTGCCTGGTGCTCCGAGGTAAGCCAGTCACGAAGTCCATCGTGATGTGCTGCCACTTCCACTCCGGGATCGGCAAAGGTTGCAGCAATCCCGCAATGCGATGATGCTCTGCCTTCACTTGCTGGCACACAAGACACTTGGCAACGCTCCGTGCCATGCTCCTCTTCATTCCGTGCCACCAGAAATTCTGACGAAGATCCATGTACATCTTCGTACCTCCAGGATGAATAGAATAAGGCGAACTGTGAGCCTCATTCATCAACTCCTCTCTGACATCTCCTGCAGGCACGCAGATCCTGCTACCAAATCTCAAAGATCCATCCGCGTGAATCAGAAAATCTGTCCGAAGTCCTGCTTCGACTTGCTCTCTGATCTTCTTCAACTTAGCATCTCCACCTTGAGCAGTCTTGATTCGATCCACAATCGTCGATTGAATCTGCATGTTCATCAATGATGATGTGACTCCTGGTAGTACAGCTTCAACATCCATCCTTCACAGATCCTGCTGCAATCTCCACTGAGCTGTGAGAATCATCACTTCGGGCAGTCGACTCAAGGCATCCGGTACAACATTCACCTTCACTGGATGATACTGAAGGTCGATGTCGTAGTCTGCCATCAATTCCAACCATCTGCGCTGTCTCATATTCAGCTCCTTCTGAGTGAATATATATTTCAAACTTTTGTGATCAGTGAAAATTTTCACTTTTTCACTCAGTAAGAAATGCCTCCAAATCTTCAAAGCAAAGATGACGGCAGCCAACTCCAAGTCGTGAGTCGGATAATTCTTCTCGTGGATCTTCAACTGTCGAGAAGCATAAGCGACTACATGACCGTGCTGATGCAAAACACATCCAAGTCCCTTGCCTGATGCGTTGCAGAAAATCTCGAAGCCTCCGCTTCTATCCGGAATAGCTAAAACTGGTGCAGAGGTCAGTCTCTCCCTCAAAGTAGAAAGAGCTTGCTCACAAGAGTCTGACCAATTGAACTTAACATCCTTCCTTGTCAATCTCGACATCGGCTCAGCTATTCTCGAGAAGTCCTTGATGAATCTGCGATAATACCCCGCCAATCCAAGGAAACTTCTAATATCAGACGCTGATCGAGGTGTAGGCCACGCCCCGCTTCCTAAAAACGGTGGAAGCGAGAGCGTTACAAAGGTCCGCATGAACTGGAGCGGTGAAGCTCGAGTTCATTACGCGTCTGTGATAACAACTTGCAGGGTTCTTGCTTGCTTTCCAGAACAATAAAAACATTATTAAATTACATGCCACAATCCAGAAGTTCGCAGAAATAAAAATTACAAGACAAAGCCTCAACAGGGCCAAAGAAATACAACAACGACATACATCAATAAAAGATACAAATAGCAAATCCAGAGGGGAGCAGCAATAGTTCGAGCTCTAGTCCTCCGCGGGGAGTGACTCAGCGTCAACGGCAAATTCCTGACTTTCCAAGTCAGGTGTCTCGAACAGATCTTCCTGGAACACAGGCTCGGGATCTGACATACATTCCAAAAACACGAATGTATGTCAGCAAGGGTCTGCAAGAAAAGGTTAGCCGACCCAAGGCAAGGTGTAATAATAACGAAATATGAAATTTTGCGCAAGATGTCTACAACATGGTTATAACAAATTTAAAGAAAGTAAAGTACTTTTAAGCATGGCAGTTCTACGAAATTTAAAACAACTTAGCAGTTCTAATGTATTTAAAACAAGTGGGCAGTTTTAAAGTACGACTAAATTTGTGACAATCATTTCCATTTTCATGCAATGTTTATCTAACATGCTTAGAGTTCTCGCCTTTAAGACGTGATGAGTAAGTCATTCTTCTCGCGGGGGTATAATCGCGATTGATACTAACCCACCGTATAGGTGGTGTTCTTAAAGACATGACCCTTTCATACGCTTAGCGACCGCTCAACCCTAACCCCACCCGAAAATGTGCTGAAACACGTGCCAGCCTAATCACGAATGCACGTGTTCACGAAATCGAGATGTTTTCCTTGAAGCAACGATTTTTACGAATTCAAGTTATTCAAAGTGTTCCGTCAATGTCCATAGTACTAAGCAATTCAAGAGTGCGTTTTAATCAAGTGTGTGTATGGCATGAAGTGAAGCGTATTGAGATTTAATGTATTCTAAAACAAGGAAATACAACTTTTGAATTAAGTAACAATTTTAAAAGATTAACAGTTCAAGGTAGCACACTTGCCTGACTGGGAGGTTTTTGGGTGTCCAAGCAATTTATGGAAAAATACACGACGTATCTGCGTTATTAAACACACAATATCAGACTAGTTAAACGCTGTTAATTAAACTAACACCCTATAATACTAACATTACTAACAACCTAGGCTAACTTACTAGTTTAATAAACCCAACCCAATAAGCTGGCTACCTAACCCAATAGCATATCACAAACCCAAAACCTATTAAGGATTCAGCCCAAACCCAATAAGTTAAAATTTAAACCTAACAAGGGTTATTACCTAATACCCAATAGCACAAACAGCCAAAACCCAATAGCACAAACTTAAACCCAATAAGCTATCACCCAAACCCAATAGGAAAATTTAACCCATTAGAAAAACCCAATAAGATTACTTTATACCTTATATCTTCTCCCTTCTTACTGTCTTCTCCTGTTTTTTTTTCTTTTCCTTTTTTTTTCTTTTTCTACAACAGATCTGACCCTCTCTCTAATACTCCTTGCAGATGAGCTCACGGCAACAAGGAGAGGCAGCAAGATCGGCGGCCTGGGCGGAAGGGGGCTTCGACAGAGGGAGGCGGCTCGGCCTGCGGGGACGCACGCGCAGCGGCGGCCTAGGGCGGCTGCGGCGGCCTGTTGCGAGCGGGCGGCGGCCTGTTACGAGCGGGGGCGGCTAGGGCAGGGGCGAAAGGGGACGGCGACGACCCGGCTAGAGGCGGGCGGCGAGCTGGGGGCGTGCGGCTAGGAGGAGGGATGCACGGGAGAGAGGATGGTTGTTGTATTTGGATTGTATTGCTTTGATCTGAAATTGTAGATCTCAAATCTCTCTTCTCCTCTCAATTTCTGGTTTCTGAAATTGATTTGGGTTTTGATCTGATTTTGGTGTGGTTTTCTGGTTGTGGATTGTTTTAATTTGGAATTGCTGATTTGGGTTGATTTTGGTTTCTTGCTGCGTTGATGAGGCCTTGGGTATGCTGATGAAGAAATACCAACAGAGAAGGGGGACACATTGAAGGGGGAGGTTGGCTGTGGGGAAAGGGAAATGAAGACGTTAGTTGAATCTCACCGATTCATTCGGTGGGATTCAATAGGTTAGGTAGGTTAATCAATAAATTAATTGGGGATAATTAATTAGGGTTAAGATTTAATTAATTGCGCCATGGTAAAAAGTAAAAACCCAAGACGTGCTCGCGTCGACGCGTAGAAGTAGGACTCGCGCACGAAAACATCCGGATAATCAAAACAAAGTACGGCACACAACGAAATCAAGACGCCTAGAAATACTGGTCGTTACACGTTCCCCCGCATCGCCCCGCATCCCGCTCCGTTGCAACCCGCAGCGCCTGACCGAGAGCCCCGCTCGGTCTGACCGGCCCGTTCCCCCGCATTGCCTGCTCCCCCGCTCCGTTGCAACCCCCGTAGCGTTGCAGCCCACATCCGCAGCGCCCGACCGAAGGAAGCCCTCGCACCGGCCCGCTGTGACCGATTGCTGTTAGTTGTCGGTGCGTGGCACCTTTACTTTGTACGTTGTACTTTTGTTGGCCATGCTGGGGCCTTTTAGATTCTTTTCTTTTAGCCTGGTGGCTTTTTCTGTGATGTTGAAACTTATTTTATGGATATTCTGAGATTGCTTTTGTCTCATTTCCTTTATTATTATCTTTGTTTCATATCGCATTTGCAAGGACCTGCCGTTTGAAGTTTATTGACGCTTATCAGACTTGCAGCTTCACAGCTTCAAGTCTGAGCGGACCTACTCACGTCTCGCCTCCATATTTTTGGGAAGCGGGGCGTGACATGTTTTGTTGGTGGCTCATGCAGGTCCGTCTTGCAACTGCGAATTATCGGAACAACGATAATAACTATGGAATGTCCAGTAAATAAATTGCAACATCTGATTCATAAGCCTTGAGCCTAGTTCTAATCGTTTTTCTATGTTACTAGGTGGTAGGAAGACTTAGTTAGACGTCTGTGCTTGCTAGTTAGAGGTCCCTGATTGTTAGTAAGACTCCATGCTAGGAATTGATTTAATCGTCGTAGGAGTTACCTTAGTGGTTCTTGCCTAACTCTGACCATATTAGACTTCTAGAATTTCTTTAGTCGTTCGCTTGGGTTCATCGATTTCGGGCCAAGCTGAACGCATTCCATTGCAGTCTTGTTCCTTAGGAAATCATAGCTTCAAGTTTCTTAATCTTTAGTTGGTCGACCGTAGGAGTTTCCCCGTAGATCTTCCTGGGTCTTATCCTAGGCGTATGTATGTTTTGATCATCCGACCATTTTCCTTGCCTTGATTCACGAGATCGCCTCATGACGATCGTCGTCAATTTTCGAATCTCTCTGTTACAAATTTTGAATCTTCTGAAAGTATTTTTCGATTTCCTCTTTCCCTAAGTTTAAATTTGTTCAAAAATTTTAATATATGTATACTTAGACCTCATACTCTTTCGTTGACTTAAATTTTTAAAACTTTTGTCGATATTTTTGAATACTAGCTTATGATATTTTTCCAGCCTATACTTTTCATACTTATGTAAATACCTTGTCCCTTCATATACTAATTTTATTCTGAACCGTACTCTTATTTTGCCCAATTCGATTTATAATTTTCTTATTTATGACATTCGAATGACACATCGCGCTTACTTTTAATATACTTTTCAAGTCACATGGAACTTCAACTTTCAGCAAGTCGATTTTATGCTCATCATTTTCCCTATTTCAGATTTATGTAAAATTACTATTTCGTAGCCGTTTACTGATCTGGACCTTCCATAATTCGGTTTTAAAGCGTTATTACCAATTTTGGTAATTCTACTACTAAGTTATTATTATCTTTCCGTCCACCATACATACTTTTAGAATAATTTTTAAACTAGATAGAATTTTAATTATTTTTATAAATCCGTACCAAGCTCGTTGTGCTCAAGATCTTTGTATAAATTATTTTCTGTTGGCAAATCCTGGTTCCTCTAATAGTAGTTTCAATATTGATTATTTTAAATTTTCTCTAGCTTAAAGACTTTGAAAGCATTTAACATGAGCTTAAATTCTTCAGTTAATTTAATTTCATTCCTTGAATTTCAAAAATTTTGCCGAAATTATATTAAATTACTGCCGTATAATATTTTCAAAACTACATCCTTAATGTTCGTGTGAATGATTTACTTTCTTTTCATAATGATTTTATATAAGCCAATAAACCATTTTCTCTTATTATGTATATTCGACTCAAACTCGTTTCGAACAACTTGTTTTATTGATCTCCAAATATTTTTATACAGACGAGGACTCCAACTTTTGAAGTACAACAGTTTTCAAATTTCACGTATTTTAGTTCATGTTATTTACACTATTTTCTTTCTGTATCCTATAGGGGTATCACTACATCTCCCTTTCCTCTACCTAAACATTCACAATTGAGTCAATGTTTCATCTAACCAAGCTGTCTCCTTATATTCGTCCTATCTGAACCCGTGCTTATCGATCCTTCTCTCGTCACGCTTTCGACCTCGACCTCCCTCTATTGCTTAGGCTTTAGTGCTCTTCAATGACTGTGTCAACCCTAATTTGTTAGTAGGCCCGTGGACCTTTGTGATGTTGTCGTGGTGCATGTACCTAAATTGAGTGTGTGGGCTTGAATGAGTGTACTCCCTGTAGTATATTAATGTTTGCCTATTATGTGATATATACATACTCTGAGTTATTCATGATGTTATAAAGTTGTATGTGAGTTAGTATTTATAGATATGTGTGAGGATAGCTATACCATTCTAAGGACGTCTGTGTATATAAGGATCAGTGTTGGAATATCTAAAGGGGTGTATGTAGTTGGAGATACTTATAATGGTCGAATAATATGTTGGTAAAGCTATGTGTATGTTAGGTATGATAATAATAGGTGTACGTATAGTTAAGTGAGTGATCGGCCCCAGAATGCAACCCAAGAGCACGACAAAAAACTTGGTCGGCCCCGGATACACACCCGGAGAACGATTGTAGTTTTACCGCAGGCGCACGGCAAAGTGGCGAGCGGGTATCGAACACGAGGAGGTGGTGTTGTGCTCCAATCTATCCTAGGTTGGCTCGACTACGATGGTTTTATTGGTGGAGATGGCTATGGTATGATATAATGGAAATGGTGGTGGATGTCGGTGTCGGTGATACAAATGTTGGTCAAGTATCGATTCAAATACAATATAATAAAAGAGGGAATTTGCTTTGCGGCGATCCTGTCACAATCGTCGGGCAAAGTATGGGGATATAAAATCAAATAAAGACGTCTAGGGCTAGGGAATTCCAACTACGGATCGTCATACATCATCGTAAATACTGAATCTCAATATTACTAGACTTGTGTTGAGGTGAACTAGTCGTAACTGAATAGAGAACCAAGCCCATGCTCTCGCGCTATTGCCGATCTATAGCAACCTAGATTAGGGCCCAATCTCTTGCAAACCCTAACCTAAGCCGCTAGCATGAAGATTGACATCATCGTCCAATCGCTCCTCGAGCCCACTCTCGTGCAAACCCGAGTTACAATCTAGGTTGTGATAGTTCGTATTCGTCCAATCTCTTGCAAACGAATATGGGTATAGATTTACAATTAAAAATCCTAGCTTTGGTCCAATCTCTTGCAAACCAAGTCTAGAGAAATCCAATTGTAAATCTAAATCGAATATCTAGGCCTTCCTATCGATTAGAATCCAATCTCTTGTAAATCCCAAATCGATGGAAATCCCTAGCTATCCATAGTAAATCAATCACAACCTAACCTCCTAGCAATTCTAGTAATTTTAGAAATTCATTCATCACAAATATGAAATTAGATTCATAGGGTTCATCCCCAAACCCTAGAACAACAAATCTACTCTAGCATAGCAATAAGGATATGAGAATCAATAGAAATCATTGCTTGCATACAAAAAGATAGAAAAAACAAAGATTCAAATAAAAAGAAGAAAATACTTAGCTTGATGAAGATCTTCAATCCAAAATACAAGCTTTTAGATCCAAGAGGGGGCCTAGGGCATGGCCTAACCTCTAAAATAATCCTAAGAAAAACATATGGGGGCTAAGAAAACATAATGGGGATCTCTAATGGTGGCTACAAACCCCTTAAATACTCTCCCAAAAACCCTAGCAAAACTGCCTAAAAAGCCCCTGAAAATCGGGCCCAAAACTGAATCTGCGCGTGCCCAGAAATCTGCGCCAGTTACGATTCGGCCGAGTGGAAATCTCACTCGGTCGAGTCTCACTCGGTCGAGTGGAAATCTCACTCGGTCGAGTGGACAGCTCACTCGGTCGAGTGGAAATCTCACTCGGTCGAGTGAACTTTCCTGCAGAAACTCCAGAAAACAGCACTCTGTCAAAACTGTCAAAAACTGTCAAAAACTGGTCACTCGGCCGAGTGGAAATGTCACTCGGCCGAGTGACACTGACATGCAAATTCTAGCACTGTAGCATCGACTTGCAGAAATTCTCCAGATTCATCCGACCTCCGATTTGCCCGTTCTTGGCGGCGTTGGAATCTTCATGAAGTCTACTATCCATAAAAAATATGAGAAAAATAATTAACTCACTGGAATGATAGCAGATTTCAAAAGAGTTGGAGGATGTCTGAAAATCTGGGCGCTTCGTGTCCTCCGCTTCACTCGATCGAGTGGCAAATGTCACTCGGCCGAGGGGCATTTGGTACTCGGGCGGATGGCTTTCGTCACTCGGCCGAGTCGGGATTCTGGGGCAGACTGACGGATTACAGTAAGTTGGACATTTTGGCTTGCCGTCGTCTGGGTGCCACTCGGACGGACGGAGTCTCCTCACTCGGCCGAATCGGCCTGCGATGCTCGGCCGAGTGCACGCCGATACATCTCTGTTGCATGTCCGATCTGGCCGGCCGAGCGGGGTCTCAATGCTCGGCCGAGTGACTCCTTCACTCGGCCGAGTGGCATGCTGAAAATGCCCAATCTTCATCTTTTCGCTCCCCCGTCGCTCCTACGACGTTCTTTCTTCTTCCACTCCTCTTCCATTGCAGAATAACCCTCAAAAGGGCCATGGTTGACACTCCGGAGTGGGTGCAAATCCTCTTGATCTCACAATCGATCCAAATCGCTCCATATTTCCTGAAATACGACAAAAACAAGAAATAGTGAAAAGTATCGCAATATTGTCGAATAATCGTGAAAAGCGTGATATGGGCGATCAAAACGGTATGCAAATATGCAGAAAAAAGGTGTAAAATATGGAGTGATCAGGGAGTAGGCCTATTATATGACCTATACGTTAGTACGTGTGAGTATGTGCTCGTACGTATATACGTATTGTGCTTAGACGTACGTAGTTATGTATTTGTTGCATGAGTATATAGGGGATATACATATAGTAGCAGGATTATAATTTTGATTGGTGTTGCTTACTTTTACGGGATGTTGTATGCGTGTATTCCATGAGGTATACACGACTATTGCATATCTTAAGTATGTATGGATAAGTAGATGTATTGGTATACTAATTATAGGTTGATGGATATGGTGTGAATATATATGTTACTTGTGTGTGTGACTGTACGATAAATGCATGTATTAGGGAGGGTATTATAATTATACGTGCGCTGATGTCTGTATTATTATTATGGTATATAAAGTAATTGAACTATGCGGGTGTTACCTGACTAAATATTAAGTGTTATTGACATATGGTATGTTTATGGTTATATTGGTAGATGTGTATACATTGGAGTGGTATTGGTATAGGTATAAATACCGTGTTACGTATATAGAGTATTCTGATATGTGTTTCGAGTATCACTCAAGCTTGAGTGGGTATACTCTAAGTATATTGTTATGTATGTCTGTAGTTGCATTTTGCGATGTTTGATGTATGTATAGTGATAGGAGTGTTTGTGCCTGGTTGTGTTACGCACATGATTGTGGGTCGCTATACCAGTATATAGTTATTGTTTGACTACCTAGTGCTTGTATAAGCATTGGTAATGACTATACCTGGTTGAATTATAGTGTGATGTGATCAGGATAGCTACTAGTCTAGCTAGTGTTATATTTATAGTTAGAAAGTCCGAGGACGGACTTTATTCTAAGGTGGGGAGGATGTAACGGCCGCTTTCCGATCGTATCTTCTTCGTGCACGTGCTGTTGATCGTGCACGTATTTATTTTTGACTCTGTTTGTTTGTGAACACTATGATGTGATATGTCGTTGTGATCGTCTCTGAGAGTATTAAATTGTGGCACTAATTTGGAACGACATTTCTTGGGTTGTTCTCTCACGATTTTATCTTATTTGAAGTGACGTCACGCTTCTCACTTTTGACGTGAGGCGTTTCTATTTTTAGTTTCGTCCCTCGACGTCGAAATTGAGATCCGTCTTCGTAGTTTTCTTTCTTTCGTCGTCCCGATCACCCCAATATTTATTTCACAATTTTTGGATTTCATTTGACCTATTTTATATTTTTGGCCAGGCTTTAAATATTTTTAAATACCAAGTTTTAAAGTATTTTCAACCCAATATAATTTCTATGAGATTGTAATCCTTCAAAACATTTTTGACCCAAATCCTAGCTCCTTGGCCGCACCCCTATTGCTTGAGATATAGTGTGGGTGAATATTTGGGTTTAAAATTTATTAAAAAGCAATTTTAATTCAAATTAAACCCTAGACTTGGTCAAACCCATCTACACTATATATAGGAGGCTTAGGATACCCATTTCCCTCAAGCAAACAAACCCTAACCGCCCCCACAACTCAAATTCCCACTTGCGATGTTCGTCGCAACCAACCTCGTAGCCGCCCCCCGCATGACCGACGGAATTTCCCGTTTTCTCTTGGTCTGACCGAGAGAAAACCCCGCAGCGCCGCCCGCTCCGCACGTTGCAACTGCAACGTTGCAACGCCTGCCCCGCACTTGCTACGACCGAGAGTTTCCCTCGGTCTGACCGAAGCGTTCCCCCGCATCGCCCCGCATCCCGCTTCGCTGCAGCCCGCAGCGCCTGACCGAGAGCCCTGCTCGGTCTGACCGGCCCGTTCCCCCGCATCGCCCGCTCCCCCGCTCTGTTGCAACCCCCGTAGCGTTGCAGCCCGCATCCGCAGCGCCCGACCGAAGGAAGTCCTCGCACCGGCCCGCTGTGACCTACCACCCCCGCCTTGCAATGCACTCCGCAGCACTACGACCGACCGCCCGCTGTGTTCTCTCGGTCTGACCGAGAGAAATCTCCGCAGCGGCTCGGTCTGACCGAGCGACGTTCGTCGCAACCCCGCATCCGTCGCACCGCTTGCCACAGTGGGCCCCCCAAGTTCTCCAGAGGTGTTATGGGTCCCTCATTGGCCCCTAGCACTACTGTGGGTCCCACCTAGGTGTCTCCTCTTCGGCCGATTATGACGTTGCGATACTTCGTAGCCCGTCGTCGCACGTTCTAGCGTTGGAATCTTGGTTCGTTATTCTGGTTGCTGCCCAGACTATTCGAGCGAGGAATCTAATCTGGAATTTGGACTAGGAGCGCGTTCTTATATTCCAACCCCTGGCGTCGCTACCCGACGCCAGTGTAGCTTTCGCGTCGTGTTGATGTAACGTTTTACACCCCTAGGACCCCCAACCACAGCCTGTTAATCAAGACTAAAATTGATGTTTTAAATTATTTTAAATTCACTCATCAAGATTAATAATATAGGACTGTTTGCTGGTGGACTTGTGCACATAGGTTGTTTGTGACTTGTGGACTTTTGGACGGTATTTTTCAGACGTCAGACTTGCAGGCAAGTGAAACTTGCCAACTTTTGCTTAGGGCCATGTTTTAGGCCACTTCCTTGTTTTTAGCGTAAAAGAGACTAGACAGTGAAATGATAGCTGTCTAGGCGCACCTTTAAGATCTAGCTTGACAACGAAGCTAGATCTGTCACCCTGCCATGTCATTCATGCATTGTTGCCTGCCACGTTTAAATTTCCTTATCTGTACACACTTAAACTATTATCTGTCATGCATTGCATCTTACATGTCATCCAAGTTGAATGTTGCATTCGTAGCACACCCTACAATACTTGTACTTCATTGTTCAGGCTAGGTGCACCCCTACGCCATATTGAAAAACACTTCCTGGCTCGTGATCCAGAAGCGAGCATTCCGTGTTCGGGGGTAAGGCCCTGGCTCGATACACGTGGAGGGGTAGGGATAAGCGATCACTTGAGCTTAGGAGTTGGCCCGATCAGCCACTCTAGCCAAAAGGCGTAATCTCTGTGTACGACGTGCTTACTAGACTTGTCCTTGTCCTTGTGATTGTTCTTGCAAAACTTGATATCCATGTCATGATTTAAATGCCAGTTGCCATGCCATGCTCGTACTTTACTTTACTTGTTGCACTCATGCTATATCTGCCATGTCATTGCATCATGCTAGAACTGCTAGGTTGCTTTACTTTCACTTTCAGTTTCCTTTCACAAGTCTCTTGTAGACTTGCTGACATGTGCCCCTTGCTCTTTTGGGTGTCACATGTTAGACCCTGAGCCAGAGACCGTTGCTGAGTACGCGGTAATTGCTGACGCTGAGCCTGAGCCCATGCCTGTCCAGGAGGAGTTTGTGGATACCGGTGACCAGTCTTAGTGACCTTGCTGAGCTTCCTTTTGTTTTAGGATTGCTGTTAGTTGTCGGTGCGTGGCACCTTTATTTTGTACGTTGTACTTTTGTTGGCCATGCTGGGGCCTTTTAGATTCTTCTCTTTTAGCCTGGTGGCTTTTTCTGTGATGTTGAAACTTATTTTATGAATATTCTGAGATTGCTTTTGTCTCATTTCCTTTATTATTATCTTTGTTTCGTATCGCATTTGCAAGGACCTGCCGTTTGAAGTTTATTGACGCTTATCAGACTTACAGCTTCACAGCTTCAAGTCTGAGCGGACCTACTCACGTCTCGCCTCCATATTTTTGGGAAGCGGGGCGTGACATGTTTTGTTGGTGGCCCATGCAGGTCCGTCTTGCAACTGCGAATTATCGGAACAACGATAATAACTATGGAATGTCCATTAAATAAATTCCAACATCCGATTCATAAGCCTTGAGCCTAGTTCTAATCGTTTTTCTATGTTACTAGGTGGTAGGAAGACTTAGTTAGACGTTTGTGCTTGCTAGTTAGAGGTCCCTGATTGTTAGTAAGACTCCATGCTAGGAATTGATTTAATCATCGTAGGAGTTACCTTAGTGGTTCTTGCCTAACTCTGACCATATTAGACTTCTAGAATTTCTTTAGTCGTTCGCTTGGGTTCATCGATTTCGGGCCAAGCTGAACGCATTCCATTGCAGTCTTGTTCCTTAGGAAATCGTAGCTTCAGGTTTCTTAATCTTTAGTTGGTCGACCGTAGGAGTTTCCCCGTAGATCTTCCTGGGTCTTATCCTAGGCGTATGTATGGTTTGATCATCTGACCATTTTCCTTGCCTCGATTCACGAGATCGCCTCATGACGATCGTCGTCAATTTTTGAATCTCTCCGTTACAAATTTTGAATATTCTGAAATTATTTTTCGATTTCCTCTTTCCCTAAGTTTAAATTTGTTCAAAATTTTTAATATATATATATATATATATATATATATATATATATATATATATATATATATATATATATATATATATATATATATATATATATACTTAGACCTCATACTCTTTCGTTGATTTAAATTTTTAAAACTTTTGTCGAGATTTTTGAATACTAGCTTATGATATTTTTCTAGCCTATACTTTTCATACTTATGTAAATACCCTGTCCCTTCATATACTAATTTTATTCAGAACCATACTCTTATTTTGCCCAATTCGATTTATAATTTTCTTATTTATGACATTCGAATGACACATCGCGCTTACTTTTAATATACTTTTTAAGTCACATGGAACTTCAACTTTCAGCAAGTCGATTTTATGCTCATCATTTTCCCTATTTCAAATTTTTGTAAAATTACTATTTCGTAGCCGTTTACTGATCTGGACTTTCCATAATTTGGTTTTAAAGCTTTATTACCAATTTTGGTAATTATACTACTAAGTTATTATTATCTTTCCGTCCACCATACATACTTTTAGAATAATTTTTAAACTAGATAGAATTTTAATTATTTTTATAAATCCATACCAGGCTCGTTGTGCTCAAGATCTTTGTATAAATCAGTTTTTGTTGGCAAATCCTAGTTCCTCTAATAGTAGTTTCAATATTGATTATTTTAAATTTTCCCTAGCTTAAAGACTTTGAAAGCATTTAACATGAGCTTAAATTCTTCAGTTAATTTAATTCCATTCCTTGAATTTCAAAAATTTTGCCGAAATTATATTAAATTACTGCGGTATAATATTTTCAAAACTACGTCCTTAATGTTCGTGTGAATGATTTACTTCCTTTTCATAATGATTTTCTATAAGCCAATAAACCATTTTCTCTTATTATGTATATTCGACTCAAACTCGTTTCGAACAACTTGTTTTATTGATCTCCAAATATTTTTATACAGACGAGGACTCCAACTTTTGAAGTACAACAGTTTTCAAATTTCACGTATTTTAGCTCATGTTATTTACACTATTTTCTTTCTGTATCCTATAGGGGTATCACTACATCTCCCTTTCCTCTACCTAAACATTCACAATTGAGTCAATGTTTCATCTAACCAAGCTGTCTTCTTATATTCGTCCTATCTGAACCCGTGCTTATCGATCCTTCTCTCGTCACGCTTTCGACCTCGACCTCCCTCTATTGCTTAGGCTTTAGTGCTCGTCAATGACTGTGTCAACCCTAATTTGTTAGTAGGCCCGTGGACCTTTGTGATGTTGTCGTGGTGCATGTACCTAAATTGAGTGTGTGGGCTTGAATGAGTGTACTCCCTGTAATATATTAATGTTTGCCTATTATGTGATATATACATACTCTGAGTTATTCATGATGTTATGAAGTTGTATGGGTGTTAGTATTTATAGATATGTGTGAGGATAGCTATACCACTCTAAGGACGTCTGTGTATATAAGGATCAGTGTTGGAATATCTAAAGGGGTGTATGTAGTTGGAGATACTTATAATGGTCGAATAATATGTTGGTAAAGCTATGTGTATGTTAGGTATGATAATAATAGGTGTACGTATAGTTAAGTGAGTATGCCTATTATATGACCTATACGTTAGTACGTGTGAGTATGTGCTCGTACGTAGATACGTATTGTGCTTAGACGTAAGTAGTTATGTATTTGCTGCATGAGTATATATGGGATATACATATAGTAGCAGGATTATAATTTTGATTGGTGTTGCTTACTTTTACGGGATGTTGTATGCGTGTATTCCATGAGGTATACACGACTATTGCATATCTTAAGTATGTATGGATAAGTAGATGTATCGGTATACTAATTATAGGTTGATGGATATAGTGTGAATATATATGTTACTTGTGTGTGTGACTGTACGATAAATGCATGTATTAGGGAGGGTATTATAATTATACGTGCGCTGATGTCTGTATTATTATTATGGTATATAAAGTAATTGAACTATGTGGGTGTTACCTGACTAAATATTAAGTGTGATTGACATATGGTATGTTTATGGTTATATTGGTAGATGTGTATACATTGGAGTGGTATTGGTATAGGTATAAATACCGTGTTACGTATATAGAGTATTCTGATTTGTGTTTCGAGTCTCACTCAAGCTTGAGTGGGTATACTCTAAGTATATTGTTATGTATGTCAGTAGTTGCATATAGCGATGTTTGATGTTGTATAGTGATAGGAGTGTTTGTGCCTGGTTGTGTTACGCACATGATTGTGGGTCGCTATACCAGTATATAGTTATATGTGTTGGTCTTGTGGTATAGTTATTTACTAAGGACTTGCCTGTGTGAACGTTTGTGTGCTAGCTAAACCAGGTACGTGGATGTGCTGAGTATAATGGTATGATTGGTATACATGAATGAAATGTTAGCGTGTATGGGTGTGCACCATGCGCGGGTAAGTATGTGCCTAGTTATAAGTTTTGGTGACTATGATATGTGTGACGTGTCGTGAGTATAGTTATAGGGCCGTATGTGATGTGAAGTTACGGTGAAATATTTGCATGCATTTGAATGACTATATATTATGAAATTATAGTAGTGGTGAATGCATATTAGATATAGTAAAACTTGATTTAAATAATGGTATGGTGTGACTACATGTGTTGATATGTTTGGTATTGGATGTATACTAGGAAATATTAGGGAGTAGTATACCCATGTTTGTTTTGTGCATATGTAGCTATCTATACGTAGAGCAATGATTGTATTTGCTAGTATGAGACTAATCTTATGTGAGTATCTGAACTATTATTTTATGCCAGGTAGGTAGTAGTTATATAAGGGATGCATGCATACATATATGATTGAAATATGTGCGTGAATATATACATGTTAGCAGAGTTATTGTTTGACCACCTAGTGCATGTATAAGCATTGGTAATGACTATACCTGGTTGAATTATAGTGTGATGTGATCAGGATAGCTACTAGTCTAGCTAGTGTTATATTTATAGTTAGAAAGTCCGAGGACGGACTTTATTCTAAGGTGGAGAGGATGTAACGGTCGCTTTCCGATCGTATCTTCTTCGTGCACGTATTTATTTTAGACTCTGTTTGTTTGTGAACAGTATGATGTGATATGTCGTTGTGATCGTCTCTGAGAGTATTAAATTGTGGCACTAATTTGGAATGACATTTCTTGGGTTGTTCTCCCACGATTTGATCTTATTTGAAGTGACGTCACGATTCTCACTTTTGACGTGAGGCGTTTCTATTTTTAGTTTCGTCCCTCGACATCGAAATTGAGATCCGTCTTCGTAGTTTTCTTTCTTTCGTCGTCCCGATCATCCCAATATTTATTTCACAATTTTTGGATTTCATTTGACCTATTTTACATTTTTGGCCAGGCTTTAAATATTTTTAAATACCAAGTTTTAAAGTATTTTCAACCCAATATAATTTCTATGAGATTGTAATCCTTCAAAACATTTTTGACCCAAATCCTAGCTCCTTGGCCGCACCCCTATTGCTTAAGATATAATGTGGGTGAATATTTGGGTTTAAAATTTATTAGAAAGCAATTTTAATTCAAATTAAACCCTAGACTTGGTCAAACCCATCTACACTATATATAGGAGGCTTAGGATACCCATTTCCCTCAAGCAAACAAACCCTAACCGCCCCCACAACTCAAATTCCCATTTGCGACGTTCGTCGCAACCAACCCCGCAGCCGCCCCCCGCATGACCGACCGAATTTCCGGTTTTCTCTCGGTCTGACCGAGAGAAAACCCCGCAGCGCCGCCCGCTCCACATGTTGCAACTGCAACGTTGCAACGCCCGCCCCGCACCTGCTACGACCGAGAGTTTCCCTCTGTCTGACCGAAGCGTTCCCCCGCATCGCCCCGCATCCCGCTCCGCGGCAGCCTACAACACCTGACTGAGAGCCCCGCTCGGTCTGATCGGCCCGTTCCCCCGCATCGCCCGCTCCCCCGTTCCGTTGCAACCCCCGCAGTGTTGCAGCCCGCATCCGCAGCGCCCGACCGAAGGAAGCCCTCGCACCGGCCCGCTGTGACCGACCGCCCCCGCCTTGCAACGCACTCCGCAGAGCTGCGACCGACCGACCACTGTGTTCTCTCGGTCTGACCGAGAGAAATCTCCGCTGCGGCTCGGTCTGACCGAACGACGTTCGTCGCAACCCCGCATCCGTCGCACCGCTTGCTACCGTGGGCCCCCAAGTTCTCCAGAGGTGTTGTGGGTCCCCCATTGGCCCCTAGCACTACTGTGGGTCCCACCTAGGTGTCTCCTCTTCGTGGATTTGTCGATTACGACGTTGCGATACGTCGTAGCCTGTCGTAGCACGTTCTAGCATTGGAATCTTGGTTCGTTGTTCTGGTTGCTGCCCAGACTATTCGAGCGAGGAATCTAATCTGGAATTTGGACTAGGAGCGCGTTCTTATATTCCAACCATTGTCATCGCTACCCGACGCCAGTGTAGCTTTCGCATCGTATTGAGGTAACGTTTTGCACCCCCCAACCACAGCCTGTTAATCAAGACTAAAATTTATGTTTTAAATTATTTTAAATTCACTAATCAAGATTAATAATATGGGACTGTATACTGGTGGACTTGTGCACATAGGTTGTTTGTGACTTGTGGACTTTTGGACGGTATTTTTCAGACGTCAGACTTGCAGGCAAGTGAAACTTGCCAACTTTTGCTTAGGACCATGTTTTAGGCCACTTCCTTGTTTTTAGCGTAAAAGAGACTAGACAGTGAAATGATAGCTGTCTAGGCGCACCTTTAAGATCTAGCTTGACAACGAAGCTAGATCTGTCACCCTGCCATGTCATTCATGCATTGTTGCCTGCCACGTTTAAATTTCCTTATCTGTACACACTTAAACTATTATCTGTCATGCATTGCATCTTACATGTCATCCAAGTTGAATGTTGCATTCGTAGCACACGCTACAATACTTGTACTTCCTTGTTCAGGCTAGGTGCACCCCTATGCCATATTGAAAAACACTTCCTGGCTCGTGATCCAGAAGCGAGCATTCCGTGTTCGGGGGTAAGGCCCTGGCTCGATACACGTGGAGGGGTAGGGATAAGCGATCACTTGAGCTTAGGAGTTGGCCCGATCAGCCACTCTAGCCAAAAGGCGTAATCTCTGTGCACGACGTGCTTACTAGACTTGTCCTTGTCCTTGTGATTGTTCTTGCAAAACTTGATATCCATGTCATGATTTAAATGCCAGTTGCCATGCCATGCTCATACTTTACTTTACTTGTTGCACTTATGCTATATCTGTCATGTCATTGCATCATGCTAAAACTGCTAGGTTGCTTTACTTTCACTTTCAGTTTCCTTGCACAAGTCTCTTATAGACTTGCTGACATGTGCCCCTTGCTCTTTTGGGTGTCACATGTTAGACCCTGAGCCAGAGACCGTTGCTGAGTACGTGGTAATTGCTGACGCTGAGCCTGAGCCCATGCCTGTCTAGGAGGAGTTTGTGGATACCGGTGACCAGTCTTAGTGACCTTGCTGAGCTTCCTTTTGTTTTAGGATTGCTGTTAGTTGTCGGTGCGTGGCACCTTTACTTTGTACGTTGTACTTTTGTTGGCCATGCTGGGGCCTTTTAGATTCTTTTCTTTTAGCCTGGTGGCTTTTTCTGTGATGTTGAAACTTATTTTATGGATATTCTGAGATTGCTTTTGTCTCATTTCCTTTATTATTATCTTTGTTTCGTATCGCATTTGCAAGGACCTGCCGTTTGAAGTTTATTGACGATTATCAGACTTGCAACTTCACAGCTTCAAGTCTGAGCGGACCTACTCACGTCTCGCCTCCATATTTTTGGGAAGCGGGGCATGACAATTTCTGTGGCCAGGCGTAACTGGGCGTCTGAAGTTATATTTGTTGGATCATGATCTAAGCTTAGAGGGGGGTTAATAGGCTAATAAAAATATTCACACATGCAATTATTCAGCAATCACTTGCAGTTATAATCAGATGCAAATAAGCAATTACAGAGTGCACGGATGATTTACCCTAGTTTGGATGCACATACGACCTACTCCAGCCCCAAAGCAGATACCAACATTAATATGTTACTTTTGTACAACTACAACGAGCTACAAGAACCCATTCAACTCTCACCTAGTTCGTACCCCACTCCCAATGTGCATAACACTATCAACCTAGTAAATACTCTATCTTGACAAGCTCCAACTCGTCAAGACCCTCTTGTCTAGCACCACCTAGACAAGACCCCAAAAGTATCATAAATATGGTAAAGTTTTCCCTACAAAGATCGCTACACTACTACACAAATATAATAATAAAGAGTTTAGAAAATCTCAGTTTATGTAGGTGTAGTCGTCTCTGTCAATCAGCTCAAGTCAAACCAAATCTAACCGGATGTAGTCGTCTATCTCACATCCCCTCTTCTCAGCAACTCAAGTTGCGGCAATGATGATCTCGGTAAGCTAGGATGTCTCCACTTTGATCTCGGCCCCTTGGATGATGTAGTCGACAATGGCCTCTTGCTTGGGATTGTTGGCACATTGATCTATGGGTCTTCAAGAGGATGGCTCTGCTCCAAAATGGGTCGGCAAGCTTTAGATTGTGGAGCCAGGCAAGGATCGACAAGGATGCAATGCGGCTACAAGCTCCGTTTATCAATCACCTAGTTCCTACAAAGAGAAGCACATGTAAGGCTCAATGCCAATAGAGATTGATTATTAAAATCAAATAAACAAGAGTGAAATTCTTCCCTCTTGGAACTTGTGAAATCTAGAAGCTTTGTGAGAGGATGAGCTTGGTCAAATATTTCGGCTTGGCCTCCTTGAAGATGAACTCCTTGCTTGGTCAAATATTGCGGCTCCTCTTTGAGCTTGGGGCTTTGCTTTTGCATGTAGTAAAGTTGTGGCATGTTGCTTTTAGCTTTACATGTAGAAGCTTGCTCTTGGAACTTGTGTGGCCTTGATGATCTTGAGAGGTCAAGGATTGCGGCTTTGGGACATTATTGGCCAATGGAGTTTTTGCAAGATGAGGAGCTTGGTCACTTAATTTGGCAAAGCCTTGGGAAGTTTCAGCATGGAGAATAGGCAATGATGTTGAGCTTGGCTTGATGGCATGCTTGAAGCTATGAGGCTTGCTACATGTGCATGGCAATGGAGATGGGATGATGTTTGCAAGCTTGCGTCAATTGGGAGATAGGCAATCAAGCTTTAGGATGAAGCTTTTGCCATGGAGACTTGCGGCTTGATGGCTTGTAGAGGGGACTTGCGGCTAGGGGTTGTGCTTGGAGTTTTGGCCGACTTCTACCTTATTGTATGCCGCAATTTTTTTTTGATAGACCCCTAAAAATTCATCTCTCAACATGATGGTTTATATAGAAGATGATGGAGATAAATTTGTCTTAGGATGAATCCCATTAAAATAGGAATTTGGGATTTGAATAGGGATTATGTGAGGGATTTGGTTTGATCTCATTGCAATACAAATTCAATTTGGATTGGACTTGGAATTGATATAGGATTTGTATGAGATTTGAATGGAGATTCTCTCCATCTTTGACTTAGTCCAATTGCACATGAAATCCAAT
Organism: Scilla litardierei; assembly: GCA_030789695.1. Taxonomy (NCBI): domain Eukaryota; kingdom Viridiplantae; phylum Streptophyta; class Magnoliopsida; order Asparagales; family Asparagaceae; genus Scilla; species Scilla litardierei. Next base: position 316,055,588 of record CM061133.1, on the reverse strand, counting down.
ATTCTCCATCACTTTGACCAAGTTACCGAGTGATTAATTACGAGCTTGCCATTCCTGTAAACACTTAGCACACACATCAAATCGTTCATACACGTTTGTTATCATCAAACACGAAGTCAACGATCGTTGTATCCAACTACATGTTGTATCCAACAATCTTTCCCTTTTGATGATGACAAACTAATATAAGATTTGTAATAACGATTCAAATAATCACATCGGGACAAGTATGTGTGAAGTGTGATGATGGAGGATGTATGCAAGTACAATGGTTTAAGGATGATGTTCAAGCATACAAGCGTTTCAAACATACATGCACGCTCCCCCTATATTCATGCTCCCCTTTGCACATGTATTCACCCTTTCATTAAGCACATATTCATTATTTATTAATGCTCCCCCTTAAACCAATATTCATGTATTCAAAATGTAAGCATTAATGCAAACAAAATCTTAACAATATTTCTCACCCTTTTCTTATCATCAAAAGTGTATATACAAAGTCAAATTCATACCACACGCAAAATAGTGAGCATTAGAAATTACGACATACACTTGCATGTAGACATTTGCATAATAAACAAGTCAAATCCAATGAAAATTATAACAAGGACTTCTACACCATCATGTAAGTGTGATGATTAAACATTGAAGTACATGAGGAGAAACTTTCAAGAAATTCAACCAAAACCAATCCACTTTTCCATTTAAACATGATATCATCTAGGATTGATTTTTTCCATCTCATTAAAAATGAGTTTAAGGTACCACACCCAAAAACATAGCCTATAAGGACTCTTAGATGTGGGGGTGATATTGCTTGACGAGTATAACACCAACGTTAAAGATTACCAGTAAAGCATATGTTAGATACTCGTAGGTAGTGTCATTGCAAAGGATTGTATCCATTTTTCAAACGTAGCTATTTTCATTCTTTTTCCATTTTTTTCCATATTCAATTATTTTGTGCTCAACTTTTATTCAAGGCAATACACATCATATCCCGTAGATTTTCAGTTATTTTTCATCATATATTCACTTTTCAATATTTCATAAAAGATGTCTCCAAATGTACAACAAAATTTAATGCTCGTGGAAGTGAAAGTGTAGGTGTAGAAATCATATTATTCAAATCATTGAACATGTCATGCCTATTTTGAAAATCAAACATGCACATGTAGCCATAAAAATAATACATCAATTTCTACATGGATATGATTATCAATCATTAATACCACGTAAATGATTCAAAAGAAACATATACATTAAGCACCAATTTTTTTTTGCTTTTTCTATTTTTCTATTTTTTTATAAACAACTAAGTTAGCAAGCAAACAAAACTAGCATACAAATAAAAAATAAATCAAGCACACACAAAAATGCTATGAAGATATGCGTTAAGTTCAAAGTAGAAACTATACTTACGCGTTGTCATTTGGCTAAGGAACTAAAAAATGCGATGTCCAATTCATAGTTCCTTGCCACTCCATCTTACCTACACGGAAGATGTTATGTGTGACCATGGGATCCAACAAGGTCCACTCACGTTAGTCATCAAATTTTTAGGAACCCATATTTTCTTGAACTTAATGTTCTTGTTCCTATATTTACAATAATAAGAGGTATGACCAACACTACCACATGTAAAGCACTTTGCATGAATATTTCCAACTTTTGTTTTTTCAATATGAACTTTTCTATATTTTGTCTTTTCAACGTTTTTAAAACTATATCCTAGTCCTCGCATAGTATTGCCATATATTTGGTTTCCAAGAATTATATGCAATGATTGTTTTCCCACACCAAATTTCTTAATGGTCAATTCTAGGTTCGTGACTTTAGATTTCAAATGAGAATTTTCGTTCACAAGCAAAGTGCATTTATTAATAAAAGCCTTCTCGTTATCATCTTCATTCTTTTTTATGATTTCAGCTTTCTTTTCAGATTCAATCATTTAACTTTAAGCTCTTTGTTTTCATCACTTAGCATGCACATCTTTTCATTAAGCTCTTTATTATCATTTTCTAGCTTAGTAACTCTTCTTTATGCATGCTAATTTCTTTTAACAAAGTAGGACAAGCAAGACAATCAACTTTTTCATGCAACCTAGATTTTTCCTTTTTTAGCACATTAATGGTAGAATTACATGCAACAATTTTTTCTTTAAGTTCATCAATTTCTAATGTCATGTTGTATTTGTCTTGTGGCAGTTCATTGTTAGAATGTCTAAACTTCTCTAGAGTGGATTCATGTTTCTCTATGGTTGATTCTAGGCTTTCAATTTCATCTTGCATTTCATTAATAGTACTCAGAAGTTGAGCTTTGGTTACCTCATCGAGCTTTCCTATTAAGCAAAAGGAGGAGTGTGCAGTTTCCCCCTGAGATTCATCTTCGTTGTCCATATCGTACGTTATCGCTAAGGATTTTCCTTTCTTCTCCGCATTATTGTTCTTTGATTGCGGGCAATGCTTCATATAGTGTCCTTGCCTGTTGCATTTAAAATATGTAACATTATCAGTAGCAGTCTGCTCAGAAAATTTTTTAGCGGGATTAAATTTGTTAGAGTGAATGAACCTTTTTTGCATTTCAACTCTTCCTTGAGGAGTCCAGACGTATTTTCTGAAAATTTTGACCATCAATGCTATCTCCTCCTCCTCCTCATCATCTTCATCTTCCTTAGCTTGAAGAGCTAGAGGTTTGGGAGCTTTGGTCTCTGGTTTCTCCCTTGATTCGATGCTCTGCAGCTCAAGCTCATCAGATATTAAGTTCCCTATCAAGTCCTCCACTCTCATCTTTGATATATCTTTAGCTTCTTAAATGGCAGTGACTTTAGGACGGAACGAGCTTGGCAGCGCCCTCAAGATTTTCCTTATCTGCTCCAGACTTGAGTTTGGCTTTCCTTGAGAGCTGGACTTGTATATGATGTCTGTGAATCTCACAAACATCTCTTTGATGGACTCAGATGGAAGCATGCAGAAGCTCTTATACTCTGTTCTCAGTAAAGCAAGTTTAGACTCCTTCACCTGTGACATTCACTCATGCGTCACGTCCAACGTATGCCATATTTCTTGCGCAGTTAAACACTGCGAGATACGATTAAATTTAGCTTTATCTAAAGAGAAAATAAGTGCATTCATAGCTCTACCATTAAGAGAATAAAGTCTCTAATCAGCATCATCCTATTTGTCTTCAGGTTTAAGAATTTCAATGTCTTCAATTTTAATCATGAGTGGTTTATATCCTTTTTCAACAATATTCCACACTTTATAATCAACATGCACTAAATAAATTTTCATTCTAGATTTCCAATAAATATAGTCTACACCATTAAATTTAGGGGGTCGTGATATGGACTGACCTTCAGCAAAAGCAGAAGCAAAAGTGTTCATCGTCAATCTAGCCTAGATCCTCTAACATGCTCTGATAGCACTCGTTGGATCTAGATCTAAGCCTGGAGGGAGGGATGAATAGGCTAATAAAAATATTCGCGAACACATGCAATTATTCAGCAATCACATGCAGTTATAATCAGATACAGATAAGCAGCCACAAAGTGCACAGATAATTTACCCTTGTTCAGTCGCACCGACGACCTACTCCAGCCCCAAAGCAGATACTAGCATTAATATGTTATTTTTGTACAACTACAATGAGCTACGAGCACCCACTCACCTTTCACATAGTTCGTACCACACTCCCAAAGTGCATAACACTATTAACCTAGTAAATGCTCTATCTTGACAAGCTCCAACTCGTCAAGACCCTCTTGTCTAGCACCAGCTAGACAAGACCCCAAAAGTATCACAAATATGGTAAAGTTTCCCCTACAAAGATCGCTACACTACTACATAAATATAATAATAAAGAGTTTAGAAAATCTCAGTTTGTGTAGGCGTAGTCGTCTCTGTCAATCAGCTCAGGTCAGACCAAGTCTGACAAGATGTAGTCGTCTATTGCACGTCCCCTTTATCCCAGCAACTCAAGTTGCGGCAATGATGATCTCGGCAAGCTAGGATGTCTCCACTTTGTTCTCGGCCCCTTGGATGATGTAGTCGGTAATGGCCTCTTGCTTGGGATTATTGGCACACTGATCTGTGGGTCGCCAAGAGGATGGCTCTGCTCCAAGATGGGTCGGCAAGCTTCAAATTGTGGAGACAGGTAAGGGTCTACAAGGATGCAATGCAGCTATAAGCTTCGTTTATTTATCACCTAGTTCCTACAAAGAGAAGCACATGTAAGGGTCAATGCCAATAAAAATTGATTATTAAAATCAAATAAACAAGAGTGAAAGTCTCCCATCTTGGAACTTGTGAAAGATAGAAGCTTTGTGAGAGGATGAGCTTGGTCAAATATTTCAGCTTGGCCTTCTTGAAGATGAACTCCTTGCTTGGTTAAATCTTGCGTCTCCTCTTTGAGCTTGAGGGCTTTGCTTTTGCTTGAAGGAAAGTTGCGGACAGTTGCTTTTAGCTTTGCATGTAGAAGCTTGCTCTTGGAACTTATATGGCCTTGATGATCTTGAGAGGTCAAGGATTGTGGCTTTGGGACATTATTGGCCAATGGAGTTTTTGCAAGATGAGGAGCTTGGTCACTTAATTTGACAAAGCCTTGGTAAGTTGCGACATGGAGAAGAGGCAATGATGTTGACCTTGGCTTGATGGCACGCTTGAAGCTATGAGGCTTGCTATATGTGCACGACAATGGAGAGGGGATGGTGTTTGCAAGCTTGCGTCAATTGGGAGATAGCAATGAAGCTTTAGGATGAAGCTTTTGCCATGGAGACTTGCGGCTTGATGGCTTGTAGAGGGGACTTACGGCTAGGGGTTGTGCTTGGAGTTTTGGCCGACTTCTACCTTGTTGTATGCTGCAATATTTTTGTGATAGACCCCTAAAAATTCATCTCTCAACATGATGGTTTATATAGGAGATGATGGAGATAAATTTGGCTTAGGGTGAATCCCATAAAACTAGGAATTTGGGATTTGAATAGGGATTGTGTGGGGGATTTGGTTTGATCTTATTGCAATACAAATTGTATTTGGAATTGACTTGGAATTGGTATAGGATTTGTCTGAGATTTGAATTGAGATGCTCTCCATCTATGACTTAGTCCAATTGCACATGAAATCCAATATTCTCTATCACTTTGACCAAGTCTCCAAGTAATTAATTACGAGCTTGTCATTCCTGCAAATACTTATCACACACATCAAATCGTTCACACACGTTTGTTATCATTAAACACGAAGTCATCGATCGATTTATCCAACTACACATTGTATCCAACAATATTACCATATGTCTGAACAGTTGACCAGACATCTGGATGATGAACATCAGACGCCCGGACATTCGGACCAACTTTACAGTAACCAAGTGTTACTCATTGTCTATTTAATTAGACGTCTGATGCATGTGTGCCAGACGACTGAGTAGTGGACCAGACGACTTGGAAGTCTTCTTCAGCCATCTGGTATATGTCTATTAGATTGCATTTAATGCCCAGTTAGAATAGCACACTAGCCGACTGGTCGTTCCTCATTAGGCGACTGGTGACTAGGATTTCTGCCTGTAAATAGCCATTTACAGCATTAAATGCTTGAGCTTTTCACACGTTTTGAGCATATTTACGTGGTTTATAAATAGGGCTTTAATGTCTTGATTTGAGAGGTTAGCTAAGCATCTAAGACTTTATTCAATACACTCTCAAGTGATCCAAAGTCATTAACTTCTCAACTAGAGTATTCAAGAGCATGCAAAGAAATTCTAGCTCAAGCTCTAAAGATCAACTTGTATCCAAAGCTTTCAAGATCAGCTTCTAGCATTCATTGCTACATATCTTGAGACAAGTTTGTAAGTGCTATCACTCTCATCATTAAGAGCACATCACACACACTTTAACTGCCTCATTCTTAAGAGCAAGGCATAGGTTGTGAAATTGTTTCATATTTCGATTCAATATTTTCTCTTGATATTTGAGATGTCCTCTTGGGTGTGTAGTCCATTCCTGGTTTGTAGGAAGTTGAAGAAAGGTTCCTCTCGGTTGTGAGAGTAGTCCATTCCTGGTTTGTGTGAAGTGGAAGAAAGTTGTAATTGTTTGCACTTTTCAAGTTTGGCAAGTGGGCATTAGTGGAAACACTAATCGCTAGGGGGTTGCTAGGGGGTTGCTAGAGTAGGATTCAAAGGAGTCGGGGAGACTCAGAGTCGGGGCGACTCAGTGAATCCGAACCAGGGTATATCATTTGTTTGCGCTTGCATTCTTTGTGTTGTTGCTCTCTTTCTCTATTCCGTACTAAGGTTGCATTAGTGTAATTTAATTTTGTGTAATTTCCTTATTAAGTTTTATAAATCATTATTCACCCCTTCTAGTGTTTTTCCCTATAGTTTCATATCCTATAGAGCTGATGTGTGAATAATATCGCATTTTGCTGTCTCCGACGTACAAAAATTGGGTGCGACTGCAATATATGAAGGCGGTTATCGTAGAATTTTTTTCCCGTAACATTACTTTGCCGGTTCTCGGAGCACAACTGTTGAATCTCTGGAAACCCAAAGGAGAGTTGGATTTCATTGAACTGGGGGATGGTTTCGTTACGGTGAAGTTCCACTGTAATCAGGATTTAATCTATGCTTTGGAGGAAGGCACATGGCTCATCTTCGGACATTATCTGACCGTTGGCTAATGGGTTCCGGATTTCTCTCCATCATCGGCGGCTATTGAATCCACGACAGTGTGGGTTTGCTTCCCGTACTTGCTTGTGGAGTACTATGATGAACAAATTCTGACTGCAATAGGAAATTGCATTGGCATGGCTCTCAAGCTAGACTCACATACCTGCCTAGTTATCAAAGAACGCTTTGCTCATGTATGTGTGGAGATCGATCTGATCAAACTGCTGAAGATGCAAGTCCTCTTCGAATGGTGTTGGTAGCAAGTGCAATACAAAGGTCTGGGATTGATCTGCTTCAACTACGGGAGAGTTGGCCACAGAGATCCATGCCCTTTCAGTCTCCTACTTCTCTAGGGGAGAATCTACTGAAATCACATGTGGGATTGGAGCTTGATGGTAGGGCTAGCTTGATTGATGAACTGATTGCTCCAACGGGGAACCAGTCACCATTGGTGGGGTTTGGACCATGGCTGGTGGCACAGGATCGTCGTTCTCGTCGTCTGCTTATGAAGGAGGTAGATGCGACCTCTGGCAATGGCAGAGAAGTTGCTCCAATGGGGTCTTGCCACACGGTTTTGTTGGAGAACGTGGGTGATGATGTGTCGATTGAAGATGCGGAAGGGACCGTTGAGACAATTGAAGTCGTTGTTTCACCTACCTCGAGGGTTGGTCGGTCTTATCCATCCACCGGGTGAACAAACCAAATTTCGTCTGGGCTTTCTAAAGGCCCAACTACTTCGAAAACTAAATCGTGGCCTTTATCGGTCCAAACTCGTGGGCTATGAACTACAAATGGGCATGTTGTTAATGAACTTGTGGGTGTTGTGGGCCCTAGTCAACTTGGGAGGGAAGCCAATGCTGCACTGAAGGGCGTTTGATCTCTAGCTCCGGTGGGGAATTCTTCCACCTCTGTAATGGCCTCGTATTCCGGCCAATGTCCACCTTTGGCTAACATCTCCAATGCCCCATTAGTAGGATTGAGTATGGAACGGACTGCAGGTAGTGTTGTTGCAACATTGCTTCGGCGGCATGCTGATTCTCGGCAGAGCAACTAGCCGGATGACCACTTGATGGCGCAAGCAATGCTTCAGTCATTGGGGATTTGCTATGTTCTCTGATTGATGAACAAGGTAATTCCGCCATAGTGCAATGCTCCCCGATTAAAGTTTTAGGGTCCGACTGTTTACCCAGTCTATGGAGGTTGATGTCCTAGAATTTCTGCCTAATTTATCTTGATGAATCTCATGTTTTGGAACTGTCATGGGGCTGAAAGGTTTTTTCAACAGGGTGTTTGAGAATTGAAGCAGTCTTTTCAGCCATCCCTTCTCGCTATTGCGGAGCCGCAGATTTCTAAGGAGAGAGCGAGTAAGGTGGTGTGTAAGTTGAATTTTTCAAAGGAGATAATTGTTTATCCTGGGGTATTCTGGTGGCTTATGTCTTTGTTGGGATGGAAAAACTTTGAACCCGTAGTTCTGTTCCTCTTCACCTCATTTGATTCATGCCTTGATTAAAAGGAGTGATACTGACCTTTTTGTTATCTGTTGTTTATGCCCCTCCGAGCTGTCCTGCTCGATGCACTTATGGGATCAATTAGAACACATTGCTACTAGAGTGGACTTACCCTGGGTGGTCATGGGGGATTTTAACAATATTATGTGTTCAACGAAGAAGTTTGGGGGTGCCTTACCTTCTACATCTCGATGTTCTCGCTTCGATTTCATCATATGGGCTCATGGACCTTCTTTTCATTAGGAACCCATACACTTGATTCAACCAGCATAGGGGTTATGCACATGTATCTGAATGCTTGGACATGGTGTTGGCCACTCCTTCTTGGTGTCAGTTATTTACACATGCCCTGGTTAGACACTTGACGAGATTATATTCGGATCATTGTCCTCTTCTTTTGTAGTTGGATCCATCTCTCCAGGCTAATTCCTTATCTAAGCTCTTCAGGTCCCAGGCTATGTGGTTTATATAAGATGGATTTCATTGATCGTTTTCTGCCATGTGGGCTAGAGCCCCGAGAGAGTGGGGTAGTAAGTTGAAGCAGGTTGAATGAGACCTTAACTTGTGGAATAAGCATATCTTTGGGAACATATTTCCATGGAAGCGGTGGCTGAGAGGGAGACTTGATGGAGTGCAGAGGAAACTTTCTTTTCATACTACTAATCAACTATGTCAACTAGAAGAGTAATTGATTGCCGAGTATGATGACATCCCCTCCAGAGAAGAGCTATTCTGGGCTTAGAAATCTAGGGTGAATTGGCTTCTTAATGGAGGTAGAAATACTAAATTCTTTCATATGTCTACTTTAGGTCGTAGGCGGCATAATCGTATCTCCATGTTGAAGGATGCTTTTGGTGCTTGGATTTTAGAGAAAGCAGAGCTGCAGAACCATGTGACAGATTTCTATAAAGGCATGTTCAAGAAGGAAGTGACTGTCAGATTGAGCCTCTCTCATCTTATTTATAACTCTGTATCCTCTCATCAATGTCCACATCTTGAACGTCCGGTAATGGAAGCTAAAGTACGAGATGCTTTGTTTAAAATGAAGTGATGGAAATCACCAGTGGTTGATGGTTTTCAAGCTGGGGTGTTTTAGGAGATGTGGGATACCGTCAAGCATTCATTGACGCCTTTAGTTTCTGAGGCGTTGGTCAAGGGAAAATTTGATAAGGATCTTTGTAAAATTTTACTGGTTCTTATTTCTAAAGTTCTACACCCAGAAAGGATGACACAATTTTGCCCTACTAGCTTGTGTTGTGTTCCATACAAGGTGGTGACCAAGGTGTTGGTGAACAGGATTCGCCCTCTCCTACATGACCTAGTTAGTCCCCTTTAGGTTAGCTTTATTTCTTGGAGACAAGGTTCAGAAAACATTCTGGTGGCACAAGATCAGATGATTCATACCATAAGGATGTCGAAATGTCGAGATAGGCTTTTCACAATAAAGATTGATATGGAAAAGTCTTATGGTCGCGTTAATTGGGATTTTTTTGGCAGAGATGCTACAACTTTTTGGGTTCCCTACTTCATGGAGGAAGCTGATTATGTTTTGTGTCTCTTCCTCCCAGCTCTCAATGCTGTGGAATGGTGAGACTTCTGATTGGTTCTTGTCTGGAAGGGGTTTGCACCAAGGGGATCCTCTCTCCTCGTATTTGTCCGTGCTTTGTATGGAACGTTTGGGCTTGCTTATTTCTGAAGCTGTGAAGAACAATTCCTGGAAGCATATTGTGTTGGGTCGTGGTCGTCTAGCCATTTCCCACTTATTGTTTCCTGATGATCTCTTCTTGTTTGGACGGTCTAGTCTCCATAATATTCAACGGGTGTGGGATATTTTGGATGTGTTTTGTGCCTCTTTTGGGGCCAAGGTTAATTTGGAGAAGTCCTGATGCTTCATTTCCTCGTCAATTGGTCGTCAACATGCCTAATGTATTTGTTCCTCTTTAGTGGTTATCTCTTCATTTGATTTGGGCAAGTATTTGGGTGTGTCGCTAATTCACAATAGAGTAACTAAAAACACTTACAGGGAGGTGATGGAGAAGATCAGTTCTAAACTCGCTAGTTAGATATCCAGATTGTTAAGTTTGGGGGGACACGCTACCTTAATTAGCTCGGTCACGTCCGCAATACCTACATATACTATGCTCACTACGAGACTTCCTCAGTATACTATGTCAGAGGTGGACAGGTGGAATAGGCATTTTCTATAGGGTGGAACAGAGGATAAAAGGAAGATCCATTTGGTGAAGTGGAAGGAGGTGTGCAAGCCTAAGCTCCTGGGCGGTCTTGGCATTCGTGATATGTGGCATCTTAATCTGGTTATGTTACAGAGATTAGCTTGGAGATTTTTGAGCGAGCCACATTCTCTTTAGGTTCGGCCCATGAGAGCGAAGTATAAGTTTCTTGATGACATTCTTTCTTTCATTTCGAGTCTGGGTTCTTTTCCTCCTACATGGTCCTATTCTTGGTGTAGTGTTGCCCATGGCTTGCAGGGTTTAATAAAGGGACTAGTGAAGCTGGTGGGTGATGTGTCTTCGATATATTTTTGGAGAGATAATTGGCTGTGGCGACCTCTTTCTTCTCATCTTTACCTTCCGACAGCCATGGAGTCCACCCAAGTGCATATTCGTGAGTTTATACAGAATGGATCTTGGGATGTAACGAAGTTGCTTTTAGCAGTTCCGAAAGATGTGGCTCAGATGATAGTGGCATACCCCATACCCTAAGTCATAGGCCTCAGTGATAGTTACATTTGGCAGTTCACCACTAATGGAAAGTTTACCACTCATTCTACTATTCTACAACTATTGAAGGATTCAAATCCCAGGTTGGAGTTCCAATTTGCATGGTTATGGAAGTTTTCGCTTCCATCCAGATGGTGGCATTTCCTTTGGCTAGTATGCCAGGACAGACTTGTTACTAATGAGCTGCGGTTCAAGCGAGGCATGTCGGAGTACGATGTATGCACTTTTTGTGGTTTTGTCTCAGAGACTACTCTGCACGTTCTTCGTGACTGCCTGAAATCTATGACGGGTTGGGATGCTCTCTATTATACCTCAGTCTTGCCTGATTTCTACTCTTTACCTCTATCCGATTGGCTCACAAAATTTCTCCACGGCAAGGCCATCCTTTACCCTAAAGTCACACTTTTTGCTACTTGCGTATAAAAGATTTAGGGAGCCAGGTGCCTATGAGTTTTTGCTCCTACGGATGTTGGCACTGAGGAGTACTTTAATATCAGACATATTGCTCCTTCAAGTGAGGTGGCTAGTGTGTTTGGGAGTTCATCTGCACCATGTTCAGACATTTTGTTCATTCGCTGGACCCTTGCTCCAAGGGGGATTTTAAAGCTTAATGTTGATGGTGCCAACAAAGGGAATTCCAGGCTCTCAGGTACTGAGGGAATTTTTAGGGATGAGCTGGGGAATTGGATACTTGGCTTCTTAGCGTACATTGGCTTCTGTTCTATTTTAAATGCAGAACTTTAGGCCAATCGATGGGGGCTAGAGATTGCTTGGAGGAAGGGTTTACAAGAGATTATATATGAATCTGATTCACAAGTTGCTCTTCTTCTTGTTGAGGCACCTGACATTTTCTTACTTCCTCTGCTAGGCATAATTTTGGATATCAGGCAGTTGGCTTCATGATTCTGTTTATGTTCCTTTCGCCAAGTCCTACACGAGGAGAATTTTTGTGCCGATGCTCTTGTGACCATGGGTTTCCAAATAGATACTAAACTTCAAGTTTGGGACCACCATCCAGCTTCCTTATCATCACTACTACTTATGGATGTAACGAGGTCGGGGTTACATGAGGGTTCTCCCTTTGATTTGATGTATTTCTATTCCAATGTAGCAAAAAAATTACTTTAAACACATCCTTTCATTTACAAGTTTGCCATTACAAATTTACAAGTTTAACATTCCAAATTATTCTTGTTTTACCCCTCTCTACCGTCGTCCTCCTCATCCTCCCATTGCTACGGCTGCCTCCTCCACCCTTCCTCCTCCACCTTCCAAAGTTATGATGCGATCAAAGAAGATGAAGATGTGAGGGATAATTTGGAGATGAAGGTGTGTGTAAAAAGTAAAAAAAAAAAGGAATTTTAAATGTTTTTTGAAGGGCGTGTAAAATGGTATATGTGTAAGCAATTAGCGTTGGATCTTATGGATGACAAGTAGACGCTAGAGGGGGGTGTGAGAGAGACTAGTGTATATGAAATAATTAAAGCACTCTAGAAAATTCTACATAAGTTTTCAATTAGAGCTACCTAAAGAAACTTAATCAACAACAATTATAACTTGCAATAGAGTATGTAGCGAAAATATAGCATGCAAGAGATAATTGATCATTACAGAAAGTGGACAAGTGCAAACACAGAATTTACCCTGTACGGATACCATGTATCCTACTCCAGCACCCAAGTCATACTTGGTTAGTTCCACTATTATCACAAATAGTAGAACACCTCTGCAACTCTTGAGGATTTTCCACTTACAATGAAAAAGATGATATAATTTAACTATAGCGTTGCTTGAAGCCCTTGTGTGATTGTGTAACTATATGAGAAGATTTGATATCTAAAGATAAGAATTATAGCTTTGGGAGATCAAGAAAACTTTGTCTAAAGGATTTAAGAAATCTTCAAAACATAGGTCAAAGGAAGAGGATTTTTCTATAAGACTTTTGAGCTTAAATTTTATGGTTATTTGTACAAGCATTAGTTTAATAATTATGAAGATCATGCGACCGTTCTACAGTTATTTATCTAACCTAGCGGTGTATGACATTGCTTAGTGGTCCAATTAATTATTAAGCATAAAATATTTAAATTAATATATCAAATGAATCTGTCATGGCTGTGATATGAGAATAAATGTAAAAAAAATGTTTCTGAGTACAAATTTGCATGAATGGCTATATTGTGATTTGGAACTTCCCTTTTAAGTCCCACATTTATTTTCCCGCACTTTCCTTTTCTTTTTAAGAGAAATTGTAGTGAGGAATAATATGTAATGCCCAAAACTGATGACCATTTACATGGAGGCGAAGGTTACCCTTGACGAAAAAGAATTCTTATGGGACCCATGAGGTTTCCAAAGTTGTATTCTTTCTTTTTCATTTATGTAAAAGGGATTGTATGGACTTTGGACATTATTTTTTTGTGGTGACTGACTGATCCACACAATTAGCCTATTCAGTTTAAAATTGCAACTGCATGATATAATTTACATTTTTTATATCAATTCACGCAATTGTGCTTATTAAAAAAATTATGTATAATGGCCCAGGTCGCAATTATTGTTTTCAAAATTTTGAATAATAATAATTATTTGCAATTGGACCCAAAGTTCCACTAAAATGCCTATACCCTTCTCCCTTTATAAACAAATAAATGAATGCAAAGGGATAAATGCGAAAGTCATTATTGCCATCTTATATACGCAAGTCTTAAAAGATGAGCACCCCCACAGTAAATAGATCCAACAAGATCTATGGTCTAATTACAGACCAATATGGACATCAAAAGAATGACATATCACGGCTAAGTTGTCACGCCCCGCTTCCCTAAAATGGAGGCGAGACGTGAAAAGGTCCGCACGGGAGTGGAGCTGTGAAGCCCCAAACCCGATAAGCGTCAATAAAACATAAGCAGGTCCCTGTAACTACAAACGGAACAACAATAATAACACAAGGAGAGACAGAAATAAAATCTCAAATCTCAGAATTTGTCCAACATGAAAATTAAGTTCAACATCCAGAAAAGCCACCAGGCTAAAAGAAAGAGTCTAAAGGCCCAGAACAAGGCCAACAAAAGGGACAACATAACAAAGTATAGGTGCCACGCACCGAAAACTAAACAGCAGTCTAAAATAAAAGGGGAAAGCTCAACGAAGACACTAGGACTGGTCCCCAGTGTCCACGTACTCCTCGCCAAACACAGGCTCGGGCTCGGCGTCAGCAAACACCTCGTCCTCAACAATGAACTCAGGCTCAGGATCTAACATGTGTCACCCAAAAGAGTAAAGGGGCACATGTCAACAAGTCTAAAAGACTTGGGCAAGGAAACTGAAGGTAATGTAAACTAACAACCTAGCAGTTATAGTATGATGCATGACATGGCAAGTAAAGTAAGGAAGTGACAAGTAAAGGTAAGTACAAGTAGCAAGTATGTCATGGATAACAAGTTTCACAAGTAAAATACGGACAAGTACAAGTCAAGTAGTTCACGTCAAGTGAACACGTCAAGTAAACACGTCAAGTAAACACGTCAAGTAACAAGTTGTGCACAGAGATTTCGTCTGCTGGCTAGAGTGGCTAATCGGGCCAACTCGTAAGCTCAGGTGACCGCTTATCCCTACCCCTCCACGTGTATCGAGCCAGGGCGTTACCCCGCACACGGAATGCTCGCTTCTGGAACCCGAGCCAGGAAGTGTATTTAACACGTATGGCGTAGGGTTATGCCTGCAACGCAGGTGCCTAGCCGGAAACAAGTAGATCGGGCATTGGCTATCAACCAACTCACGTAGCCCGCTTCTGGAACACGAGCCAGGAAACACAAGTATTGTAGCGTGTGCTACGAATGCGACATTCAACATGGATAGCATGGATGACAATTAATTTGTGTACCGTTAATTAAAATTAAACATGACATGGTAGTTGTGCAACATGGAAAATGACGGATCTAGCTTCGTTGTCAAGCTAGCTCCTAAAATTGCGCCTAGGCGAGTATCATTTCGTCGCCTAGTCTCTTTTACGCCTACACAAGCAAATGGCCTAAGACATGGCCCAAAACCCTAAGTGGCAAGTTTCACTTGCCTAGCTCCGAGGATGACGATCACGAAGGTTCCTCTCACGGACGCTAATCTACGGGGAAGAGGACGCTGCCATGGCAAAACAACATTAGAACAACATCCAACCTAGTTTTATTAGGGTTTCACAAAAACACAAATGGGTTATGAGGATATTAAGAGATCGAGTTATTACCGAATCGGAAGCGGAAGAATGATATCGAGCAAGCACGGCGACGGAAGAAATGATCCGGGGAACC
The DNA here is from genome assembly GCA_030789695.1 of Scilla litardierei. NCBI lineage: Eukaryota > Viridiplantae > Streptophyta > Magnoliopsida > Asparagales > Asparagaceae > Scilla > Scilla litardierei. The sequence continues at coordinate 316,040,363 of CM061133.1, read as the reverse complement.
TAGGGTTCAGATCTGGAAATGGATGGGGAAAATCTGGAGAAATGGGGTTTTGGGGATTTTGGGGGGTTGGAGATGGCCTAGGGCATGGTGGTAGGCCAAAATGGAGAGGGGGAGGAGCTCTTGATGAAGAAGGAGGGCTATGGGAAGATGGATGATGATTTGAGGAAGAAGGAGGCTCAGGAGAAATGAAAGAAGAAAAGAAAAACGTTTGAGGGGTTTAAATAGGAAGTGCTGGCGGCTGCCCAGAAATTAGGGTTTCGACACTGATTAGTCGGTCAAAGAGCAACCACTGACCGACTAGTTTGGGAACTAGTCGGTCTGTTGACCAACGCAGACCGACTAAGTCCAAACAGTAACTCCTGTACAAAAATAGGATTTAGATTTAGTCGGTTAAAGAACAACTACTGACCGACTAGTTTGTCATCTAGTCGGTCGACGAACGTTCTTAGACCGACTAAGAATGAATAGTACTTGGTATCAAAAATGATCATAGAGCTAGTCGGTTAAAGAGCGATTGCTGACCGAATAGTTTGCAACCTAGTCGGTCGACCAATATTCTTAGACCGACTAACGATAAACATTAACTCCTGAGTAATTTACAAAGCCCACTAGTCGGTCCATGAAGGTTTGCCGACCGACTAAATCGTCATCTAGTCGGTCGGTTCCCCTTCTTGTACCGGCTAACGTGCACAAAAGTTCCGAAATGGAGCGCGAAGCTCCAGGATCGATTCCTAAGACTCCTAGGCTTGATCTAACAATAAGATATGACCGCTATGAAGCCAGTCACGAATGACTTACTCCGAAATCGACGATCAACGGAAGAAGCTAAGAAAATCACGACGAAACGATCGAAAGTGAAAGCTACGGAGATGAAAACCACGCATAAGGAGAAAATCCACCAAAACATATAATATAATATAGATAATCCGAATACATGAAAACCAGTCGTTACATCCTCCCCAACTTAAGAAAAATTCCGTCCTCGGAATTTCCCAACACTCACGTGTCCGGGAACAAAAGTGGGAAACGCTCTCGCATCTCATCCTCATTCTCCCAAGTAGACTCTCCTGGCGAGCCGTGTCACCACATCACCCTCACAAGATTGACAACCTTGTTCCGAAGTGACTTCTGACGCCTGTCCAGAATCTGCACTGGCTGCTGGTCATACGTCATATCAGGGCGAACGGTAATCTCCCAGAAATCCACAGCATGAGATGGATCGCTAATGTATCGACGAAGCTGCGACACATGGAAAACATTATGAACTCCTTCCAAAGATGGCGGCAAGGCTATGCGGTAGGCTACCTAGTCAACTTTCTCCAGAATGTCAAACGGTCCAATATATCGTGGGCTCAACTTCCCGCGCTTCCCAAAGAGAATCACACCACGATTCGGGGAAATCCTCAAGAACACATGATCGCCCGGTTGAAACTCCAAAGGACGACGTTTAGCATCCGCCCAATGCTTAAAACGGTCCTGAGCAATTCTCAACCTCTCCCGAATGTTCCTGACAATATCCACAGCCTCCACAATCATCTCAGGTCCCAACAGCTCCCGATCACCAACGTCATCCCAACTCAATGGCGATCGACATTTCCTCCCATAAAGAGCGGCGAAAGGCGCCATGCCAATACTCGCCTGGAAGCTGTTGTTGTAGGAAAACTCTACCAGATGTAGATGGTCCTCCCACGAACCCTTGAAATCCAACATGCACGCCCTCAGCATGTCCTCCAAGATCTGAATCGTCCTCTCGGACTGGCCATCTGTCTGCGGATGGTACGCCGTGCTGAAACTCAGACGCGTACCCAAACTCTTCTGCAAACTCTGCCAGAATTGAGATGTGAACCTCGTGTCTTTGTCCGACACGATAATCACAGGGACTCCGTGAAGTCGTACGATCTCCTGCACGATTCACGTTACATCACAATCTAAACTAGGAAAAGGAAATAAAATGGAGAGCAAAAGAATTTACCTCCATATATCTCCTCGCTAGCGCCTCAGTGGACTGTCCCACTCGGAATGGAATAAAGTGCGCGGATTTGGTCAATCGATCTACGATCACCCAAATCGCGTCATTCTGCTTCAGACTCCGAGGTAGTCCAGTCACGAAATCCATAGTGATGTGTTGCCACTTCCACTTCAGAATCGGAAGCGGTTGTAGCAACCCTGCCGTACGCTGATGCTCCGCCTTCACTTGCTGGCAAACCAAACACTTGGCTACACTCCGAGCCACACTCCTGTTCATACCATGCCACCAATAGTTCAGACGAAGATCCTCGTATATCTTGGTCCCACCAGGATGCACAGAATACGGCGAACTATGTGCCTCCACCATCAACTCCTCTCTGATATCCCCAGCTGGCACACACAACCTAGCTCCAAACCTCAGCGAGCCATCCTCATGAATCAAAAAGTCAATCCGCAGACCAGCTTCCACCTGCTCCCGAATCTTCACCAGCTTCAGATCCTCAGCCTGGCCAGCCTTGATCCGATCCACGATCGTCGACTGAATCTGCATGCTCATCAACGAAGAAGCCTCCCCAGGAAGAACAATCTCCACACCAGACTCGCAAAAATCCTGCTGCAATCTCCACTGCGAGGTCAAAATCATCACCGCTGGAAGCCTACTCAGCGGATCATGAACCACATTCACATTGCCAGGGTGATACTGCAAATCAATCTCATAATCTGCCATGAGCTCCAACCATCGACGCTGTCGCATGTTGAGCTCCTTCTGAGTAAAAATATACTTCAAGCTTTTGTGATCGGTGAAGATCTTCACTTTCTCACTCAGCAAGAAGTGCCTCCAAATCTTAAGAGCAAACACAACAGCAGCGAACTCCAAATCATGTGTCGGGTAATTCTTCTCATTAACCTTGAGCTGACGAGATGCATACGCCACAACATGCCCGTGCTGATGCAACACACAACCTAGACCCTTGCCAGAAGCATTGCAAAAGATCTCAAATCCACCGCTGCGATCAGGCGCGACAAGAATAGGGGCAGTCGTTAATCTCTCCCTCAGAACACCAAAAGCATTCTCACAATCACCCGACCAAACAAAAGGTACATCCTTCCGCGTCAATCTGGTCATCGGCTCAGCAATACGGGAAAAGTCCTTAATGAAGCGCCGATAGTAACCAGCAAGTCCAAGGAAAATCCGGATCTCAGACGCTGACTGCGGAACAGGCCACTCTCTGATGGCCCTGATCTTCTCGGGATCCACTGAAATACCATCTCCAGTCACCACATGCCCGAGAAAAGCAACTTTGTCCAGCCAAAACTCGCACTTCGAAAATTTAGCATACAACCGATGCTTCCTCAAAATCTCCAATACCGTCCTCAAGTGCGAGGCATGCTCCTCCTCTGACTTCGAATAGATCAGAATGTCGTCAATAAAGATACCGAAAAACTTATCTAAAAAGTCGTAGAAAATCAGGTTCATCAGATTCATGAAAACTGCGGGTGCATTGGTTACACCGAAAGGCATAACCACAAACTCGTAGTGTCCATACTTCATCCTGAATGCTGTCTTCGGAACATCTTCCTTCTTCACCTTCAACTGATGGTAACCACTCCTCAAATCCAATTTAGAAAACACCTGGAACCTCCAAGCTGATCAAAAATATCATCGATACGAGGCAACATGTATTTATTCTTAATGGTCACCGCATTCAACTCCCGATAGTCCACGCACATACGACGCGAACCATCCTTCTTCTTCACCAGCAAGACCGGTGCTCCCCACGGAGACACACTAGGATTGACATAACCCTTCTGCAAAAGCTCATCCAGCTGATTCCGTAATTCTTCAAACTCAGCGGGTGCCATACGATACGGCGCCTTCAAAATCGGCTGCGCTCTCGGAATAAGATCAATAGAAAATTCTAAAGCTCGATCAGGTGCAAACCAGACATCTCCTCAGGGAAGACGTCATCAAAGTCCCGCACAACCGCTGGCCTCTCCAGCTCCATCTGCATAGCCACAATCTCCACCGGCCTGGCCTGAAACCTGACAGGACCAAGAGAACTGCTACCTCGGCTGAACTCAAACACTGGGTGTCCGGGAATCTCGAACACCACCTTCTTCCTCCGATAGTCGATCGTAGCATAGAAGCTCGTAAGCCAATCCATCCCAAGGACCGCATCATAGTTGATGATGTCGTGGACAATGAAATCAGCGTAAAGCTCATGTCCACAGAACACCAACGAGCAAGAATTGCAACCAAGATGCACCCAGACCACGCCATTCCCTGTAACGATATTCCAACTCTTGAAAAGAGGGAACATCGACAAGGAATGCTTCTCCACGAAGCTCCGAGAAATAATGCGCATCGATGCACCAGAGTCAAAGAGAACTCGTGCAGGAAATGTGCACACCAAAACCACACCTACAAACAGTCTAACAATCAAGCCCTAGTCTAGAAAACAACCATGTTCAAGAAAACAACATAATCTAACAATCAAAACTAGCTAGGAAAGTAACAGCTAGATTGAGGATTACCTGCGATAACCTCATCCACAGCCTCGCTCTCCACAGCGGTCATCAGAAAAGCCTGCCTCCTCGGCGGAAAAGCCTGCTGAAAGGCCTGCCTCTGAGGAACAAGAGCTGCTCCACGTCCAGCAGGAACAGATGCTCTCTGATGCAATGGCTGTGCTGCAACAGGTGCCCTCCAAGTAGGGCTGTTGACGAACAGAACGTTCGACGAACTACTCGTGAACAAGCTCGGTATATGTTCGTTTACGTTCGTTCAGGAAGCTTAATGAACAAGCTTAAACAGATTTTTGGAGTTCGGTTAGTAAACGAACAGAGCTTGAACATAACTATGTTCGTTCATTTATGTTCATGAACAAGCTCGTTAAGTGTTCGTGAACAAGCTCGTGAACAAGCTCGTTAAGTGTTCGTGAACAAGCTCATTAAGTGATGTTCGTGAACAAGCTCGTTAAGTGATGTTCGTGAATAAGCTCGTTAAGTGTTCGTGAACAAACTTGTTAAGTGATGTTCGTGAACAAGCTCGTTAAGTGTTCGTGAACAAGCGCCTGAGTGAATTAAAATTAAAATTAAACACTCACCTCCTCAAATTGAATTAAACACCTCCACCTCTTCAACTTCCCAGCTTCCCACTCCTAGACTCCCAGGCTCCCAGCTCTCTTTTGGTCCATTGCCATTGTTCGTTCGTTTGTTTGAAAATCTGTTCATGAACAAGATTGATTGTGTGTTCGTGAACACATTCTCGAACATGTTCACGAACAAGCTCAATAAGTCTTGTTAACGAACAGAACGTTCGTTCGGTAAGCTCGGTTTACGTTCATTTATGTTCGTTTACGTTCGTTTGGTAAGCTTAACAAACAAGCTTGAACATGTTTTTAGAGCTCGGTTAGTAAACGAACAGAGCTTGAACATGGATTTTGTTCATGAACAAAACCAAACACATTGTTCAAGCTCGTTCAAGCTCGTTCGTCAACAGCCCTACCTCCAAGGCTGCTTCGACCTCGGACAATCCTTCATGGTATAGGTAGGATCTCCACAGACAACACACTGGCCCAGGAATCTCCTACACTGATCCTTGACATGCCCGATCTTGCCGCAGAAATGGCAAGTCTTCTGAATATGCCCTCCTGGCCTCTTGAACTGAGCTGGCTGATTAGGCTTGAAACCAGGCCTAAACACCGCTCTGGCCTGCTCCATAGGCCTCTTCCCAACACCAGAAACATGTCCTCTCCTCTGACTCAGGTTCAGCTCCTGCCTCCTCGCAGCGACCAGAACCTTCTAATAAGAGTCCAGATCAGAGGAAGACACAAAACTCTGAAGCTCCAAAGCAAGTCCCTGCAGGAACCTCTGAGCCCTCTCATCAGCATCCTACACCATCTTCGGTGCGAACCGACTCAGCCTAGTGAACTCTTGGTGGTACAGGTCCACCGTCAAGCTCCCTTGGTTCAGATCAATAAAGCGCTGCCGCATCTCCTTCCTAGCAGCCTTCGGAAAGAACTCCTCATCAAATCTGGACTTAAAGGTAGCCCAAGCTATCGGCTCCACCAGCATCTTCTCTTCCGCATCCCACCAGTTCCGAGCATTATCCTTGAGTTGCCTCTTCGCCAAATCAACCCATCCAGCCGGGGTGATCTTGGCCATCTTCAAGTAATCCTCTATGTTCCGAATCCACTCATCGGCAGCTAGAGGACCCTCGGACCCATCAAAATATGCGGGACCCAGCTCCTGAAATTGCTTCGCTCCCGGCTCGGAGCGAGGGGCATCCTGGATTGCCCGACCAGCTCGAACAACTGGAGCATTCTGGACTTGCAGGAGCATGCCCTGCTGCACCTGCATCATCTGAAGCATCATCCACATCATATCTCCATTGGTGGGTTCCCGCTTAGGCTCCTCGTCAAGAGGGGGCGCACCACTACCTCCACCTCGGGTGAATCGCCTTCCTGCCATCTAATAACACGGAAAACGAAGCAGATTAGACTCATAGCTTATGACTCGGATGTCGAACTTAGTTTATTGGACATTCCAATATTATTATCGTCATTCCGATAATCGCAGTTACAGAAGAGACCTGCATGGGCCACCAACAAAACCTGTCACGCCCCGCTTCCCTAAAATAGAGGCGAGACGTGAAAAGGCCCGCATGGGAGTGGAGCTGTGAAGCCCCAAACCCGATAAGCGTCAATAAAATATAAGCAGGTCCCTGTAACCACAAACAGAACAACAATAATAACACAAGGAGAGACAGAAATAAAATCTCAAATCTCAGAATTTGTCCAACATGAAAATTAAGTTCAACATCCAGAAAAGCCACCAGGCTAAAAAAGAGTCTAAAGGCCCAGAACAAGGCCAACAAAAGGGACAACATAACAAAGTATAGGTGCCACGCACCGAAAACTAAACAGCAGTCTAAAATAAAAGGGGAAAGCTCAACGAAGACACTAGGACTGGTCCCCAGTGTCCACGTACTCCTCGCCAAACACATGCTCGGGCTCGGCGTCAGCAAACACCTCGTCCTCAACAATGAACTCAGGCTCAGGATCTAACATGTGTCACCCAAAAGAGTAAAGGGGCACATGTCAGCAAGTCTAAAAGACTTGGGCAAGGAAACTGAAGGTAAGGTAAACTAAAACCTAGCAGTTATAGTATGATGCATGACATGGCAAGTAAAGTAAGGAAGTGACAAGTAAAGGTAAGTACAAGTAGCAAGTATGTCATGGATAACAAGTTTCACAAGTAAAACACGGACAAGTACAAGTCAAGTAGTTCATGTCAAGTGAACACGTCAAGTAAACACGTCAAGTAACAAGTTGTGAACAGAGATTTCGTCTGCTGGCTAGAGTGGCTGATCGGGCCAACTCGTAAGCTCAGGTGACCGCTTATCCCTACCCATCCACGTGTATCGAGCCAGGGCGTTACCCCGCACACAAAATGCTCGCTTCTGGAACACGAGCCAGGAAGTGTATTTAACACGTATGGCGTAGGGTTATGCCTGCAACGCAGGTGCCTAGCCGGAAACAAGTAGATCAGGCATTGGCTATCAACCAACTCACGTAGCTCGCTTCTGGAATACGAGCCAGGAAACACAAGTATTGTAGCATGTGCTGCGAATGCGACATTCAACATGGATAGCATGGATGACAATTAATTTGCGTACCGTTAATTAAAATTAAACATGACATGGTAGTTGTGCAACATGGAAAATTACGGATCTAGCTTCGTTGTCAAGCTAGTTCCTAAAATTGCGCCTAGGCGAGTATCATTTCGTCGCCTAGTCTCTTTTATGCCTACACAAGCAAATGGCCTAAGACATGGCCCAAAACCCTAAGTGGCAAGTTTCACTTGCCTAGCTCCGAGGATGACGATCACGAAGGTTCGTCTCACGGACGCTAATCTACGGGAAAGAGGATGCTGCCATGGCAAAACAACATTAGAACAACATCCAACCTAGTTTTATTAGGGTTTCACAAAAACACAAATGGGTTATGAGGATATTAAGAGATCGAGTTATTACCGAATCGGAAGCGGAAGAATGATATCGAGCAAGCACGGCGACGGAAGAAATGATCCGGGGAACCTAGGGTTCAGATCTGGAAATGGATGGGGAAAATCTGGAGAAATGGGGTTTTGGGGATTTTTTGGGGGTTGGAGATGGCCTAGGGCATGGTGGTAGGCCAAAATGGAGAGGGGGAGGAGCTCTTGATGAAGGAGGAGGGCTATGGGAAGATGGATGATGATTTGGGGAAGAAGAAGGCTCAGGAGAAATGAAAGAAGAAAAGAAAAACGTTTGAGGGGTTTAAATAGGAAGTACTGGCGGCTGCCCAGAAATTAGGGTTTCGACACTGATTAGTCGGTCAAAGAGCAACCACTGACCAACTAGTTTGGAAACTAGTCGGTCGGTTGACCAACGCAGACCGACTAAGTCCAAACAGTAACTCCTGTACAAAAATAGGATTTAGATTTAGTCGGTCAAAGAACAACTACTGACCGACTAGTTTGTCATCTAGTCGGTCGATGAACGTTCTTAGACCGACTAAGAATGAATAATACTTGATATCAAAAATGATCATAGAGCTAGTCGGTTAAAGAGCGATTGCTGACCGACTAGTTTGCAACCTAGTCGGTCGACCAATGTTCTTAGACCGACTAATGATAAACATTAACTCTTGAGTAATTTACAAAGCCCACTAGTCGGTCCATGAAGGTTTGCCGACCGACTAAATCGTCATCTAGTCGGTCGGTTCCCCTTCTTGTACCGGCTAACGTGCACAAAAGTTCCGAAATGGAGCGCGAAGCTCCGGGATCGATTCCTAAGACTCCTAGGCTTGATCTAACAATAAGATATGACCGATATGAAGCCCGTCACGAATGACTTACTCCGAAATCGACAATCAACGGAAGAAGCTAAGAAAATCACGACGAAACGATCGAAAGTGCAAGCTACGGAGACGAAAACCACGCATAAGGAGAAAATCCACCAAAACATATAATATAATATAGATAATCCAAATACATGAAAACCAGTCGTTACATAAGTGATCTCACCTTACGAGGCATGATTCTTATATCTACCCATGAGCAATAATTCTGTCCCTAAAAATAAATAATAAGATCACACTTGAAGTCGTGACTTGACAGAATAAGTGAGAGATATATGATAATGCATGAGAATCGCACCCTTGCATTTGTCCCCATGAGTCATGTTTCTTCTTTCACAACTGAAAGAAAATGGAAGAAAAGAAACATGAGGAGCTCACAGTAAATGTCTCTCTAGTGAGGCTAATGTTTCTTCTTCCAGAAAAATTTATTAAAATGGAAGAAAGAAATAGGGGGAGCTAGCATCATTGTATCTACCTCGTAAGTGAGTCTAATGCTTTCTCTCTCCAAGAAATTTATAAAAGTGGTAAAATGGAAACATAATGAGCACAGAAATTACAAGGAACTACAACAGAAAGGGAAATGGAAGATAAAGTATAACTCGACAAGAAATAGCAGTGGATAACCAAGGCCAATAAGGTCTGGAAAGATCTATATAGATCTTTGGTTAAAACAATATCAATATTTATATAAAGCTAGTCTAAAGACGAAAACTGAAATAAAACTAGCTATTGTATACTTAGATATTCTTCGAGCACATAAAGATTTTGAAAACAATAATTTGTTTGACTAGTTGCCAAATATTATTGTCAGGAGTATTAATCATTACATGTTATATACATTGCAATAAAATAGTTATACTTCTATGCACTGATTATATGAGATATTTTCTTACATGCCATATCTTATAATCAAATGGTTATGTTTTACATTCAAATATATGTTGCAATAATTATGCTCGCTATAAGTTTGACAAAACTTGTCAAACAAATTGTGGAAAATTTTTTATCATCCAGATGATCACTCATGACGTATGCTAGCATAAGCATCCCACTCTAATGATAGTCCTGAAGTACTATCTTGGGATATATGGATTGAGGATCAAACATTGCAAGCATGAAAGCTCTTGAACAAAATATGAGGATGGCCAGTACTCTCAGAAAATATGGAAAAAGAAAAGTTTCAAGGATATTTGTCAATACAAAAACCATATTGAAACTAATGAAATAAATAAATACCAAATATTGAAATATAACGACTCAAGATAATTAATAGCATGAAGACCATACTTGAGCGGTTGAATGTATCATCAAAAGGTCCATACCATACGAAATTTGAAGAATGGAGCAAAGTTAACGGAGCACACATATGTGCCCGACCTCGTAAAAGTTTATACTTTGATACGAATGGTTTAAACACCATGAATCGGTGATGATGCACTCCATCATATCCCAATCCCATAAAATAATCTGCAGAACACAAAGATTCTTTAGAAGGGTGAATCTCCATTTTATGGAGTGAAAACAAATCCCTATTAAAAAATAAAATAATACGAATTTTTCCTTGAGAGTACTTGAGGGATATTTATTCACTCCGTGTAACGGGCCGATAACATACCTTACCGTATTTATCATCCTCCAATTATCCAACCACAGTCCAGATTTTCTAAAAGCTACTAGGCCAGATTATCATAATTGCGGGCACAATGGATAAAACTGGGATATAAAAATAATTTACAATTGGAATAAAAGTTGAACACCCTGAAGTATGGGTTCATACCCAAAATGGGTTTAAATAGTCGATTGTTTAAAACGACTACAATGGATTACACATCCATTGATTCCAATTGCTGGTGACTGCATGAGGACATGCAATATTGCATGCTGCTTCATAAATAAGACTCAGACCCCCCTGGGAATCAGAGTCATTCTCCGATGCAACTAGCATACATAATACCACCAAATATCTATCATTTGAGGATTTTGGGTGTGCAGTTTTACATCCCCCACAACACCACAGAGATTAAAATGAGGACCTCAACGCCGTCTTGGAATTCATATTGGGTTTGATACACCCTATATACCTTGCACCCCTAACGTGGAAGGCGTTAAAAGAACGTCGTGAAGGCTGTGCACAAATGTGTCCACATTCCCAGTGCTAGGCTCAACTCGGTTGAAGCAAGTAGCTCTACTGACTATTTGAAATAAATAAACAAAAATCTATGATCCAAAAATTATGAAATATGATAATGCGATCATGAAGATCCTTCACATTCAAGAAATATGTTCAACAGTTATCAGACATAATTACTGACAATAAGAAAATTTGTCAGATCACACATCCCTGCTGCTAATACTCCAGCTACGATTGACATCTCCAAGAGTGGATGTAGTCCACTAGCAGCAGAAGTGGTTGTTCCTCAAAGTGGCAGACCACCAGGCTCCAAGGGTGAAATCCCCAGAAAGATGAAAACACCTGGAGGCCTTAAGTCAATACTATCACAGGAAAATGAGCTCGTGTCCATACCATTACCCCTCCCAGAATCTACTGAAGTGGAAAATTTGGGAGAAACTGAAATGAAATCAAATGTTGTACATACTGTGGGAGATGTTGGACAGAAAACACAATTGTCGACAATGTATTCATGTATCATATTACCACTTACATCGCAAAAGAGATGATAATTATCTAATATCGTTCCACACTCGGTTGCTAAAATGAAAACATAGAGATTGGCCAGATGTAGAACACGTTAATAAAAGCTGAGATGGACTTGCTTATAAAACGTGAAGTGTTTGGACCTGAAGTCCAGATAACAAAAGGGATCAAACCTGTGGGCATAATAAGTATTGCATAAATAAATATATAAGTACAAAATTGTATGATATAAGGTACATCATATAGCCAAAGGTTTTTTTGCTGAAACTAGGGAATAAACAAATTAAAATGAGCATGACTCTCTTATAAATGATGCATCATATTCCCTTGTTATAAATTGTGAATACCTTACTATTTGACAAAGGAAATTTTGGATATGTTGCTATTGGATGTTGTGACAACATTCCTTTATGGATATCTTGATAAAGATACACTCCTCATTTCCTTAAATCTCTGAATAGCCTTCGAGACGTCTATTCTATTGGAGAGATAATATAATATTGTACAACCAATCGAATCCCTTAACAACGCAAAGATTCCTATTAATGGTTGTCTTTGCATCTTTTATAAAGAGCAAAGAATATGATTTAAGACCATAGTTGTAAACAACTTAATCTCATCGGACTCCTGAAGAGAAAATTGAAATATATGTTCAAGCCGAACTATCAAATGTAATATAAAAGACACATGCAAAATAAAGATAAGTCATGGCTCACATATTTTTTTCTAAAACGATAAAATCATGTTATATTAACTTCATACACCCAGATTGTGTTGAAGAAATTACAAACAAGGACCATTGTCATCTAATAAGTACACCTAATGTAGCATGCTCACTGGATGTACATACATACCCCTTCCGCTAGCTGGAAGAGGGGGATGATATTATAGGTCATGACGTCCCTTAACTAAGTGCAATCAGAGCACATTTGGCTAATTGCACGCGTCCCGATATAGTAGTCGCAGTAAATTCACTAGATACAATGCAACGCCCACAAACCACCACTGAACCGGAGTTAAACATTTTTCTGCATTACCTCCGAGGGTTGATAGATTTGGGCTTATTCATTATTAAGAAGTATCCTCCATGCTTTGCAGATGCATGTTACAGGTCCGACCCCCATAATGAGAAGTCACAAACTAGTTCCCTATGCTGGGATAAACATTTAATGTAGATCTGCAAAGCAAACTATAAAGTCAACATCATCCTGTCATTCCGAGGCCCTCACCATTCCAGAAACAACCTAAGGGTGTGTTTGGGTGCGCCTAGTGGTACAACACATGTTGGAATTTCATAATTCCATATTTCTATTCCCATGTGGTTTTGATATGACAAACACATTCAGTACTACTAACTCTATGTATGCAGATACATATCAATACTGAGTTCCACACAAATGAGATATCTTCATGCATACTCAATCAGATATATCATTCATGAAGCTGGAAAGACAAAGGCACCTAATCCACAACTTGGATATATAATCACTTGATACGGATCCCCTGCAAAGAAGCTTCTCAGGTTCATTCAGTTGCAGATGCAGTCCTATCTACGGCTTTATGTAATCAATGTAAAATTTACTTTATTAGAGTCATAAAGCCTTGTGATAGATGACGATCCAGTCGGTCGGCAATCCTTCTTGGACCGACTAGTTGGCTTTCTAAATTTCTCAGGAGTTACTGTTTATCGTTAGTCGGTCTAAGAACGTTGGTTGACCGACTAGGTTGTAAACTAGTCGGTCAGCAATGCTTCTTTAACCGACTAACACATCATCTAAATTTTAGTATCAGCACTGTTTACTCTTAGTCGGTCTAAGAACGTTCATCGACCGACTAGATGTTAAACTAGTCGGTCAGTATTTGTTCATGGACCGACTAAATCTAAATCCTATTTTCGTTCAGAGGTTACTGTTTACACTTAGTCGGTCTGCGTTGGTCGACTGACCGACTAGTTGCCAAACTAGTCGGTCAGTGGTTGCTCTTTGACCGACTAATCTGTGTTAAAACCCTAATTTCTGGACAGCCGCCAGCCCAACCTATTTATACCCCTCCCAAACGTTTTCTTCTTCCTCCACTCGACCCAAAACCCTAAAATCTCCCCCATTGAGCCCCCATCTTCCTCCAAGCCCTATTCCTTCATCCCAAGCCCTAGATTCTTCATCTAAACCCTCCATCAACTCATTCTACCTCTCATCTTCCCCAAAATCTCACCAAATCCCCAAAATCCCCCAAAAACCCTAATTCTACAAACTTCTCCATTTGCTTCCAGATCTAGTCCTAGGGTTCTCCGGAGTGTTTCTTCCGCCTCCTCTCGGTAAGAAATCGATCTCTTGACGTTTTTATAACCTATTTGTATTGATATGAAACCCTAATGAAATTTCATGTTGTTTGATGATTGTTTCCCCATAACAGCGATTTCCCCCGTAGATTAGCATCCGCGAGACGAACCTTCGTGATCGTCATCCCCGGTGCTAGGCAAGTGAAACTTGCCACTTAGGGTTTAGGCCATGTTTTAGGCCATCTTGCTTGTTGTAGGCGTAAAAGGGGCTAGGCGACGAAATGATACTCGCCTAGGCGCAAATTAGGGAACTAGCTTGACAACGAAGCTAGTTCCGACTTTTAGCATGTTGCACAATTACCATGTCATGTTTACTTTCCATTAACAGTACGCAAATTAATTGTCATGTCATTGCATCCTTTAAGTGTTTCCGTGAATGCGTAGCTTCGCTACAATACTTGTGTTCCTGGCTCGTGACCAGAAGCGAGCATAATGAGTTGCTAACCCCAACGCTCGATATTGAATTATGAACTAAGAAACAAGCTCCCGTGCGGGGCAACCCTGGCTCACTTGCTGGGCTCATGTACAGGGACCATGGCTTGTTTACGTGTGGGATGGGGTAAGGGTTAAGCGGCCATTCAACTGGGAGTCTGCCCGATCAGCAACTGCAGTTGTAAGGCGTAAACTCTGGGGTGGGGTAGTGTTTAGTGCCGATCGGTGTGAATGATGTGCCATTCAGCTGAAGGGCGTAAACATCTACAAAACAACGTGAAATGATTGAGATTGTTAGTAGCTTGGCTACTCTTGTCTTGTCCCGATAATTGTTCCCTTGTACAAATTGTCTTGCCATGTCTTAAATTGTGCACTCATGTTATAACTGCCATGTCATGCATACTAAAACTGCTAGGTTGCTAGTTGCCTTACTTTCAGTTTCCTTGCCCAAGTCTTTTAGACTTGCTGACATGTGCCCCTTTACTCTTTTGGGTGACACATGTTAGATCCTGAGCCTGAGTACCTTGTTGAGGACGAGGTGTTTGCTGACGCCGAGCCCGAGCTTGTGTTTGACGGGGAGTACGTGGACACTGGGGACCAGTCCTAGTGTTTTCGTTGTGTTTTCCTTTTGTTTAGACTGTTGTTTTGTTATCGGTGCGTAGCACCTATACTTTGTTACGTCGTTGCTTTTGTTGGCCTTGTTCTGGGCCTTTAGACTCTTTCTTTTAGCCTGGTGGCTTTTCTGGATGTGGACTTATTTTCATGTTGGACAATTTATGAGATGTGAGATTTTATTCCAGTCTCTCCTTGTGTTATTATTGTTATTCCGTTGTGGTTACAGGGACATGCTTACATTTTATTGACGCTTATCGGGTTTGGGGCTTCACAGCCCCACTCTCGTGCGGACCTTTTCACGTCTCGCCTCCATTTTAGGGAAGCGTGTCGTGACAATAAAGCCTTGTGATATTATATCTTAGTCATCTAGGTTCCATTACTCAGAGATCTACACTTCCCAATTTTGAAACTTCGCACCTTTGAAAATTGGCAGCCAATAACCCCATTTTGGTCGACCAATTTTAAACCTTCGAATTTGGTTATGGGATTGCATGTGCAAACTCCCCTAACCGTGTAGATTTTAGAATTGTCTTCCAACGGTCGAAATTCTCTCTCTAAATTTTGGTCGACCAATGTGGTCATTTTGGTCGACCAATTTCAAAACTAGCCGTTTTGATCCCAAATTTTCAGGGACGGTTCTTGCCCGTTTTCCAACGTTAACTACAGTCCCCAACCGTCCCTAAACACTATAAATAGAGGGGTAGACCATCTCTTTTCTTTCACTCACTTTCCTCTTCTTTACTCTCTTAATTGTTGAAATCAAGTCTTTCATTTTCTAAAGCTTTAGGCCAATAGTTGTTCTTTTCTTATTTGTAAGAAGAAATCATTAGATTTCTTTCTTCGTTTAAGAACGGAAGAACTTGGATTTTCAACATCATTTTGGAAAGTTGTTTGTGTTCATAATTGCAAGAAGAAAATCAATTGATCTCTCTATTCTTTTATGAACCAGAGAACTTCAAGTGTTGCTCTTCATTACATATCTTTTACATCTTGAAGTTCATCTTCTAAACATCATCCTTGAATTCATTCTCTGAAATTTATACCAAGGCTATAGGTGTTTTTCTATTTCTTATTTAACAGGTTTGAATCTCTATTTAGAGATTGTACAAAGTTTGGGACACGGGGAGTGTCGCCATTTTTGTAAGTTTGTGCTTGCGGAGCAAGTGATTATAGTGGATTGAAAATCTCTACGGGGTAGAGGACTGGAGTAGGATCACAAGGATCCGAACCAGGATAAATCTCTGTGTTTGCGATTGATTTAAATTCAATACTTGTCATTTTATTTCTGTGCCATCTTTGCAAATATTACTAACATTTTATTTGCGACATTTTTTAATATACACTATTCACCCCCCCTCTAGTGTATTGATCCTTACAGGCTAAAATTACAGCACATCCCAGTGATGACTGGGTAAAAGGCTGGTGATTTGGAGCTGACCACATATTAAGAAGACCAAACCACATGCTTACATCAACTTTGAGGAGACCACATCATATGCAACAAAACAAAGAACAACTCTCTAGAGTTTTTGGATTTAATAGTTGATTAATGTTGGTGATATTTGTAATCTCCATATATTTTCAGAATGTTGTAAAACTGAGTAATGAAAAATGCCTAAGAGATCTGAAAGCTTAAAAGCTTGTATAGATAAATGGGAGTTAAAGGGAATTTGTACCCGTTTTCCTTAGATATGGTTTCTCCCATATGGTTTTCTATAGCCAAAGGTTTTAACGAGGTAAATCCTATTAACTTAGGATCCTGAAATATCTACACCTTATGATACTCATAAGATGCTCAGAATCCTGAAGTATTCATCAGTATAGTTCACACTTATGACAGGATAAGGAGAAGTGTTATGAATATATTATTTTGTGAGATGATAAGATTGCAGTCTAGTCAAAAGATTGTATCATATCCATGTATGAACTCTCCACATTCCTTATAAATAAAGAAATGGGGTTTCCCCTAGAAAACACAGTCACAACACTTATGTCAATCTTCAAAAACTGTAATTTTTTTACTTTATCTCTTAATGATGGACCTGTTCATATTGATCTACATATCTCAACATATAGATTTTGTAGAAATGATGCAGTTTCCATTTAAAAAATTACTAATGTGATTATTAGAGATCTAGATGACTCATTATTAAAGATTAAAGTGACTCTTGAATCTTTGTGTTCTACACATGTGTTAAGAATATCAAGTTACATAGAAAATTAAGATTACATAGAAATAATTTTTTATTAGTCTATGATTTGCATCTTAAATGAAAATTTTCTGGCTTCGTCACTGCCAACGACTTACTTCGTTATTTGCCGGGAAGCTTAGTCTGACCAGCCTCCACATGTCATGCATATTACTACTATGCACCATTCCATAAAATTTTTGTTACGTTATTGTAAAATTTGATTTGATATCCCATCTTTAATCTAATGCTTCGACCAGTGCTACTCATCCATCCAAATTTATTTTGCATGAAAAAAAAATGTTCTTTCTACATTGTGATTTGTTTAACAAGGGAGTTAAGTTGGGTCTTGCCATCTCAAGATATGTTGGGGTTATAGTGCTAATAATTAGAAAGTTATAACAGTAATCTGACAAGTTATTATTTGCATTACCTTGTTAAAACAATGATGATGTAATGATGATGCAAAGAAAGTAACTGTAGTTGTTGGTGAAGGATAACAAACCTGACATGTTTAAAAAAATTATCAACCAGAAACTGAAAAATATAATGAAAGCCTTAAAGATGCTGCATGATTCAACCAACTTGTCATCTGGCCATTCAGTACTCCCTGGCTTGAATTAAGTTCTACTGTCAAACAGTTTATTGTGCTGCATTGATGCTGCATATCTTCAGAAAGTCAAGGGAAGAGAAAACCGATCTGTATGGAAACATATTGCTAACTGAATACTAAATATCAATGAAGTTGAACCCAAGATTGATAATTGTCGCAATTATCATACATGTAATGATCCAAAGACTAAAGGCATGATCATAAACAAAAGCAGATAAATGATGTGTCCAAATTCTTTTATCTTTTATGTCTGCACAAAATGACAATGAGAAGATGAAACTTGATCTCAGAATAATAACAGGCACCGACAAGCATGGATCCATGATCTAGATGCCAAATTGAATATTTTACAAAGTTAACTTTTTGTTTCAGGACAAAGCTAGCTGGTCTTGTCCCTTTCTCCCATAATTCATTAGCTGTTTGCTTTCAAATCCTTGGAGTGAGGAGTAAAGACAAGATAGAGGGGTTGGAGGCAAACAATAATGGAAGGAAAGCCTTCATCTTGCTTCTCTAGGGTGTCTTTTTCTTATATAAGCTAAATTAACGGTTCTATAATGCTTGGCATTCTATGTCTCTATTTGGATATGAATGATATATTGGTTTGATGGAAAAGAAAACTCTAGATCACCATACGATATTCTTTTTTATTGAGTCTATAAAGCCGATCCTAAGATTTGGTAAGAAGTCCATGATGATGATGGAATTTTGGATTAATTTGAAGAGGATTGGGATTAGGGTTAGGGTTAGGGTTAGGGTTGGGGTGTGAACACAAACTATAAATATTGCTCAAATTTTCTTCAAACAAGAGAAAAATATTATAATTTCTTTAGATATAAACTTATTATACCATATTTTGCGTCGCCAAAGGACTGTAGTCTAGATGCATTTACCTCCGCTTTCTGATGGGGCCAACAGGGATCGATCCCTGGTGGATGCGGAACACGCACGCCTTTACACCAGCTTTCTACTGTATCAAATTTTTTTTGTTGAATCTCCTCCTAAAACTGCATGTGAACCCATGGAAGGAGAGATGATGGAAGAAAAAGATAAAATGGGAAAGTTTTATGCGATAAACATGGCCTTAATTACTCATGCGGTCAAGCCTTGCTCCATGCAAGAGAAAAACTTGGTACCTTCCAAATTAATCTCAAAATTGGTGTCTTTGATATCCCGTTTGGAGTCATAGTTTTGTTGTTGATATTTGGAGTGATGTTGGTTGTTTATAGATTGAGAAGAAAGTTGATGTTTTTGCTTCTTGCAGGTTGTACGATTGATTTTGAAGGAGTATTGTTGTCTGCTTCTAAATAAACAAAAAGAGGATATTGAATGTAAACATTTGAATGGCTTGAATACCGAGCACAAAACAGTTACTTTTTTTAAAATTTTATTTTGAGTAAGCATATTGGGAGCATGATAAATTGAGTTTTTGCTCAAACCTAAAGAACTCCGATTGTCACAGTTTACCTTGTACTCTTTTTGCTTGATCACTGGTTCTTGAGAAAATCACTTTAATCAACTTTTCTTTGCCAACTTCTATGATTGATATATACTCTACTTCTGTTATAGATATGGATAGTGCAACATACTTTTGCAATTTTGACTGCTAAGACATTGCTTCCACAAAAAAAAGTGTAGAAAAAAAACTTGACAGATTTTTTTATAATAAAGATTTTTAATCATTTCTGAATATGTATAACTTTACATAACCAGATCAGCACACCCGTAGTACAAACATGTCTTTAAAGTATCCTAGAGGTATCTACAATCCACTTAACTACGTTCCAATGTTCAGTTTCATGACTAGAAATGTAGCAACTCACCATCCATAATGCATGGGCAATGTCAGGCCTTGTCTATACTATTGCATACATAAGGCTTACAACTACTGAAGAATATTATATAGATAACATCATTTCCATCTCTTTATTGGATGATGGGCATGACCGTTTTGTTGGATCTGCTGGCACACCAAATATACTAGGGGGGATAGTGTAGATCACAACGAAATTGCAAAATTAGAAGTTACTAAAAAATTTGCAATAAGAGTGCGGAAGTAAATAGTCACAATTTAGAAAATCAACAAGCGCAAACACCAAGATTTATCCTAATTCGGATCCTAGTGATCATACGTTCAGTAATCTACCCCGTAGAGAATTTCAATCCACTATAAACAATTGCTCCCCGCAAGCAAACATACAAAGATGCCAACACTTCCCTTGTTGCAAACTTGTACAATCTTGTCAACAAGAGATTCACCAAATAAAGAGAAAAAAATAAAGAAACAATATCACATATAGCCTTGATAATGTAGGAATTGATTTGCAAGGAATGTGATGATATCTCCAATGTTTCTTGATGTGAGAGTGTGGTAGAACACCCTTGGAAATGGATTTTCTAATGAGGAAAAATTTCTATAGTGGTTCCCCAAAGAAAATCTGAAAATCACTCTCATTTTATAGTAAGAAAGACAACTTAAGAAAGAGAGTGTGTGTGAATGATTTCGTGTGTAAAGACAGAGGTCTTGGGGTCTATTTATTGGCCAAAGGGGTAGTTTATGACCGTTTGACAACTGTCCAAAATTTTAGAAAAATCTGAACCGTTTTTACAAAAATTAGTCGACTAATAGAAGTGACTGGTCGACTAGTGTCACTCCACGCTTTCCATTCTAATTGGGAGCGAGAACGTGAGCAGGTCCGCATGTGCTTAAAGTAAATAAGAATTATTTTTTTCTTTCTTCTTTGACTTAAGAACAATAAGCGTTTATACTTAGCGATCAGGTCCTTGCAAGCGCATTTCTCCGAAACAGCACAAATATTTATTACAACTTTGTTCCAGAGTTTAAAATCAAGGTACACAAATAAGTTAGGCCTAGCATGGCCGTACACTTATTACAGAAGGCAACACACCTGCAACAATAAATAAAGCTAAATAAATGAAGACGACATCAATATTCTAGTCTTCGGCAGGGAGGATGTTACGCCCCGCTCCCCAGGATATCCGGAAAGTACGAATCCGGCTCAGGTTCTTTCAGAGTAGCGAGCGTTACGAATGGAGAAATTGAGAATACAAAAGAGTCAGCAGGTCTACTGCGCACTGCTGGGATAGCACCTGTAGTGTTCCCAAGCAAAAAACCAACATCCAACACAGAGGAACCAAAGACACAGAAACAACACTGAGACAAAGAGAATAATACTGCCTTTAATATATATCATCAACATCCATATACAACATCATCTATACATCAGCCCCCAAGACTAAAAGAAACCCCAAAAGTACAATGGTCTCCCTCTCCTCTCATCTCTCCATCCAATCCTACAACTCCACAAGCCCAGCTCTTCACCAACTCCATCTGCTACCAACTCCAACACCTAAATACCTGAAAAGTCAATGGTGGGGTACGTCAACGCATGACCCAGCAGAAAATCCAACTCCACGTCAAATGCCACATCCTAAAATGCAACTACGTGCAAGATATGCAGCGAACATGACATGGCAAGATAACAGTAACAAGAGTACGCAGAACCGTAAATGGATACGATGGAAGGGGTTACAATAATTGTCCAAATCAGAGTAAACATAATAATGCAATGGGGTGCAATGGGAAGGGGTAACAACACAAGTAACAACAAGTGCAAGGAAAAGTAAATGGTGTTGGAAATAATAGGCTCTCAAAAGCCTTGTTTCATTCCCACTTTCTTTTAGTTCGACATTACTTGGGCAACTTGCCTTGAATGTGTCTATTAGGGGAGTTGTAGAGACTTGGGGGTGTGCCCCAGGGGGTACGACACTTTTGTGAAGGGGAGATGACCTACATGGTCATGTATCCACCACACACATGCACGCATGCGCCACCGCCGTCAGTCCGTCGGCCGACCGGTCGTGATGTGCATGCGCTGCCCGCCCACCTACCTGTCATGTCATGATGCGCGCGCCTTTCCTTTTTGGACGACGTGCCTTTCCTTTTTTGGATTTGGCCCATTTATGTCTTAGATTTAAATCATCTAATGGCTATTTAATTGCAGCATTCATTCGAAGCTGTTAACATTCAAACAGCTATAATTTTCCTTTCATTGCTGCTGTTACTATAGCATTCAAACGTGGCATTTATCTTTTGCCCATTTGAATTTTTCAACAGTCTTTTCTATTCCTATAAATAGCCGTGGCTTCTTCTCTTGAAGAACACGAAAAATCTGATACCTTCTTATACCTTCTTACAATATTTCTCTCACGCGTTCCTACGTTCCTGTGTGCAAACTCCTCGGTTTCTGTCCGCGAGTAGACGCGTTCAGAAGCTGCAGCTGTGTTAACCTTCGGGAACAACCGGCGACAGCGATTACCACCACGGTCGCGCCGTAATCGCTTTCAAGGCAGTGGTCTTCCCACGCCATAGCTTCCAATGTTAATCCGATAAGTATCTACACCTCTGTTCTTCTTCGCAGTCTCTGTTCTTTGCCGCAGTCTCTGTTCTCTGCCTTCCTTCTTGATTTTGTCATTTGAATTCGCCTTCTCGGTCATAGTTCTTCCCTTCTTCAACTTACAATTTGAAAGCAATTCCTCAGTATTACTATGGCAATCCTACCCAACAAATTGATCCTTGACCTCTCTAAATTGGAACCGCTAGATGGAATTAATTATAAACGCTGGTCTCAAAAACTACTTATGTTCTTTGAACAACTTGAAATTGACTATCTCTTATTCAACGACTGCCATGTTGAATCTGTTGGGGTTTTGGCGGACCCCCAGAGCTCGGATCTGTATCCGTCCTAAGTCGAACGGACCACAGAGGCACAAAAACGCAGCGGAAAACAGAAATTCAAAATTTCTACACTAGCTAAACTATTTAGCTAGGCTCTGGGGAGCCAGAACCTAGCCCGATCTAAGCCAACTTGGGGTGGATCTGACCACCCCAAGAGGGATCTACTCTAAAGTGACTAATTAAATCTACACTAAAAACTACTTAACCACATACCCGGAATCTTGGCCCTGGAGAAGGCAAGATGTACCCCACCGTCTTCAGAAGCTCCTCGTAGCTGAGCCGCTTTGACTCGATCCGCCTGAGCCGCCTCGCACCCTCGCACCGATCCGCCCGAGCCGACTTTCGCCTCCGAGCCGATCACACGCAGTAGAAAGTTTCACTTGAGAAGAACCCGCGTCTTAGACGTCCGGATCAAATTCCAAACCCCCTTCGTAGTCTTCCTAGGACTACTCCAGAGAACATGAAGATAGAGAGAGAATAATTTAGTCGTCGATCGAGCTTGCTCTAAAAGTCTGGAGCTACTCGATCGATGACTTGGTGTGTGTTTCAACGAAGAGAGTGCACCCCTATTTATATAGGGAGTCGGTACTCACTCCTTCGTTGCGAGCAATGTGGGACATTCGTAAAATGGGAGAAAAAACAATTAAGCCAATTTGGCTTAATTTCTAGCTTAAGTTAGCTTTTCATAAAAGCAAACTTTAACTAATTAATTCTCTTTGCATATTAAACCTTAGACACCAAACAAGCTATCAATCCGAAAAGCTTCGAATGGTGAACGCGTAGGAACCGACAGCGACGAATTTCGACTTCGTTTGACCCCTCAAACAATTGCTCAAAGTTGAGCAAATTATCAAAATTAGTAGCCGTCATTTGGGGTTTCAAAAAAACCCTAAATTGACTTAAGTTGCGGGAGCGCCCGCTAAGTTTAGCGGGCGCGCCCGCCCAAGGGGGGGCAAAGGCGGGCCGCACGCCCGCTGCCGTAGCGGGCCGTGCCCGCTGCAACAGCGGGCGCGGGCCCGCTGCAACAGCGGGCGCGGGCCCACTGTGCAGCGGGCCACGCCCGCTACTACAGCGGGCGCCTGCCCGCTGCAGCCAGCGGGCGATGCCCGCTACTGCAGCGGGCTGCGCCCGCTGTGCAACGGGCGTGCACCCGCTGCAGCTAGCGGGCTGCGCCTGTTTGCCTTTGCCTATGGGCTCATTAGCCCAGTAGGTCTAACCCACTTCGCCTTGGACTGTTTTCGCATTTTCGGGCTCGTTTGAGCTCCGATTTGGACACGGTTTGAACCTGTGTTTAGACCGGGACGATCCCGTCATTCGGGTAATCCTTTCCAATATATTTGTTCCTACTAAATTTGTCGTAACCAATTTACGACACGTTTAATCATATCTTGCATCAAATGAAACGTTTGTCCATATTGCTATTGCGACTAACTTTCACAACAAGCTTTGTGAATATCATCAAATGATATCTCTCTCTATTCTATCTTCCTATTACTAAGACACGAGCACTACTCGGTGTGAGACCCTACAGCCTGACCTTACTACAGGTTGGGGCTCGGAACCCCTAGACGACGGTCACTACGAGCAGTAGCTGTCGTCACTGTTTCAAAATCATCATAACTTGATCGACCCTTTGACAAAAGTATCATTGGGTTTATATTGGCTGTGTCAGTGATGAACTTCGTTAGCCGTAGTCCCTTCGTCAAGACTGTGTTCTTGTTGGCCTAGGGTATGGTTTACTGTCAACCCTATCAGACACCATTGGCCAGTATACGGCGGTCTTTATTGTATACACGTTGTACTTCTTACAACGCACCCCGGCCGAGGATTAACATAAAGACCGTACTGAGCCTGTAACACTAACTTCCCTTTAACGGAAGTGACGAATCCCATCTTAGTCATCTACTCGCCTTGAGAGCTTCGGGTGCAGCTCAACCTAAGATCTTTCAGCAGGCCTAGCCTCGAAGCTAGATCATAGGTCTAAGCTACACGGTTCGCTCACAGGTTAGTACAAATGACTTCAGGTCTTAAGGACCAGCTAACCTATCATCACCCTAGAGTTATTAAAGACAGTTCAGTTAAAGTCAACCATTTAATAACTCTTATGTGGTCGTTCAGTGAACTCATTCTCTAATGAGCACATGTGTCTCGTCTCTGACTTCACCAAGTCGAATGACTATGAGATCATCATTACCCTAAGGTAAGACTAAGACACAATGGTCTATCCGATGTGTCGATATCCAGTTCTCGACACATCTATGACCATGAACCGTTTAAGACTTACGTTTCTATTCGGTGACTTACTTACTCATAATCGAGATATCATCTAGATATGTAAGGACCTAACTATAAGTCTATGGATATTATCTAAGTATATTAATACGAACTATTTATACTTAGAATAATAGGTACCATATACAGTATGAACAAGACGTATACATTTGGATAAATGCCTTATGGGCATATATTCTCCTACATCTCCCACTTGCACTTAGGCTATTTATCTCGGTATCTCATACCGCTATAGCATATCAGTCACATTGACGTTTATATGACAAACCTAAGAGTGGTTTTACTAACGAGTATCTACAACTAATTTTAATGGATTAAATAATACATCTCTTGATCACACAGGGTTGATCTTTTGGAAAAATGATCTGGATCAATTTTTCCTATCTTTGTATAGCTAACAATTAGCTAATACAACCTAGATGCAGGGTCTAACATTATAATCTTTAAGTCAGTCTCAGCTCATTCCACTTTCTTTGTGTCAATATGTCAAGTACATACATGACACCCTGGGTCTCTATATATTCGATTAAATCAAAACAATTTTGATTCAATGTTCTATATAGATG
The DNA here is from genome assembly GCA_030789695.1 of Scilla litardierei. Classification (NCBI taxonomy): domain Eukaryota; kingdom Viridiplantae; phylum Streptophyta; class Magnoliopsida; order Asparagales; family Asparagaceae; genus Scilla; species Scilla litardierei. The sequence continues at coordinate 316,015,039 of CM061133.1, read as the reverse complement.
ATTTGTTTAAGGTGGAAATCCTTTTTACTTAGTCCGAAAGGCCGGAACCAAGTATACGAGCTGGCTCCCACTGACTTTGAGAATTACCTGGTTAAATACTTCAATATTATATCTAAATCATATTTACATTATATATATACGAAGTTATAACCATTTTATAAGTGCTTTTGATGGAATGTACTAGTGTCAGGTTTGGTTTGACGAATGAGTCAAGTCAAGATCGGTTTAAGGAATCTTGACATTGACTCGCTCAATCAAAACGTCATACACTGTACTTTTACCCTTAACCACATTGTAATATTAACTCTTTAATAACTAAATGTGGTTTATTAAGAATTAATCTTAATATGCGTATAATTGTGATCGCACACAATTTATACGCCCCTGGAACCTATACTTAACTACCAATTGACTATAACATCAAGTCAGCTTTAAAAATCAACATTTTCCGAAGCTTCGCAACATCATTCGAGAATTTCGCAACCATCTGAGAAAGCCACAATCACAGAAAATTTAAGCCAATCAAAATTCAATTCAAGAAAAACGCAATTTCCGAGACATTCATTAAAACAACGGATTCATTAAGATGAACCGTAATTTGTTTATCCCATAAACTTTGAGTGCAGAACACTCAATCATTGTTTTCAACTTTCAAGAAATGATACAATTTATTTAAACTAAAATAGTATCATCTCCTTCTTGATCTTGTCTCTTGAAGTCGTTGAACGGCCCTAGCAGCAACGATTGCTCAGATTGCCGACCGTCCTCCGTACTTCTCCCAATCTCCGTTTCATATCAGCCACCTGTATACATTACAAAGATGTGTTTTAGTATCTCATACTATATGATTGGAAATAATTACGTTTTAATGAATTGAATTTGTACCTGAGGTGGAGGCATCTGTATGCCCCTTCTTCTTCTCTGCAAGATATATCTTACAGTTCCTCTTCCAGTGGCCAATCTTGTGGAAATGGAAGCACTCAGATTTCGACGAGGCCCCTTTAGTCTTTTTCTTCCCTTTCTTTGCCTTTGCAGGTTGCGGGACCTGCCTCTTCTTACCATTGCCTTTCGGCTGGTCAGAAGAAGCAGAGCCAACAACCAATGCAGTCGGCTTCTTCTCAATCTCCTCAAACTGTGTCACGACCCGCTTCCCTAAAATGGAGGCGAGACGTGAAAAGGTCCGCACGAGAGTGGAGCTGTGAAGCCCCAAACCCGATAAGCGTCCACAATACATAAACAGGTCCATGTAACCACAACAGAATAACAATAATAACACAAGGCGAGACTGAAATAAAATTCCACATCTCAAATATTGTCCAACATCAACAAAGAGTCCAACATCCAGAAAAGCCACCAGGCTAAAAGAAAAGAGTCTAGAGGCCCAGAACAAGGCCAACAAAAGCAACGACAACAACAAAGTATAGGTGCTACGCACCGATAACAAAACAACTGTCTAATAAAAGTAAAACACAACGAAGACACTAGGACTGGTCCCCAGTGTCCACGTACTCCCCGTCAAACTCAGGCTCGGGCTCGGCGTCAGCAAACACCTCGTCCTCAACGAGGTACTCAGGCTCAGGATCTAACATGTGTCACCCAAAAGAGTAAAGGGGCACATGTCAGCAATTCTAAAAGACTTGGGCAAGGAAACTGAAAGTGAGGCATCTAGCAACCTAGCAGTTATAGTATTAAGTAATGACATGGCAGTTAAGCATGATGCAACAGTTTAAAAAGAGGGGCAAGCATGCACAATGTAGCAAAAGCTACCAAATCACTAATCACTTATCATTTAACACTTATCACTTATCACTTATCACTTATCACTTATCACTTAGTGCATAGAGAGTCCACCTGCTGGCCAGCTCGTGGCTCAGGCCGCTTATCTCTACCACTATTAATCACTTGTCATTGGTAAACACTTAGTGCATAGAGAGTCCATCTGCTGGCCAGCTCGTGGCTCAGGCCGCTTATCTCTACCACTATTAATCACTTGTGCACTAGAGAGTCCACTTGCTGGCCGGAGTGGCGGATCAGGCCAACTCGGGGCTCAGGCCGCTTATCTCTTACCCCACCCATATGTGTCGAGCGTTGGGGTTTCCAACTCACTAAGCTCGCTTCTGGAACACGAGCCAGGAATATAATATTGTAGCGTGCGCTACGCAATCACGATGAATAATCACTATGCAAGGACATGAACAGATATTTGCGTACCGTTAATTTAAATTAAACGTGACAGGCAAAATGCAATGACATGGCAATTAAATTGCGTACCGTTAATGGAAGGTAAACATGACATGGTAATTGTGCAACATGCTAAATGTCGGAACTAGCTTCGTTGTCAAGCTAGTTCCCCAATTTGCGCCTAGGCGAGTATCATTTCGTCGCCTAGCCTCTTTTACGCCTACAACAAGCAAATGGCCTAAAACATGGCCTAAACCCTAAGTGGCAAGTTTCACTTGCCTAGCACCGGGGATGACGATCAACCTCGTCACACGGATGCTATCTATGAGGAAATCGCTGTTTAGGGGGAAACAAACACCAAACACATGAAATTAATTAGGGTTTCATAAAAATATAAATAAGTTATGAAAACAACGGTAGATCGATTTCTTACCGAGAGAAGACGGAAGGAACACTCCGGGGAACCCTAGGATCAAATCTGGAGAAGATTGGAGAAGTTTGGGGAAACTAGGGTTTTGGGGGATTTGGGGATTTGATGGATTTGAGTGAGATTTTAGGGAAGATGAGAGGTAGATAGAGTAGAGGGATGGATTGGATGATGATTCTAGGGCTTGGAATGGAGAAATGGAGCTTGGAGGAAGATGGGGGCTGAAGGGGGAAGTTTTTAGGGTTTTGGGTCGTGTTGGAGAAGAAGAAGTCGAATGGGTTGGGTTTAAATAGGCTAGGCTGGCGGCTGCCCAGAAATTAGGGTTTTAACACTGGTTAGTCGGTCAAAGAGCAACCACTGACCGACTAGTTTGGCAACTAGTCGGTCGGTCGACCAACGCAGACCGACTAAGTGTAAACAGTAACTCCTGAACGAAAATAGGATTCTAGAGTTAGTCGGTCGGCGAACAAGTACTGACCGACTAGTTTGGCATCTAGTCGGTCGATGAACGTTCTTAGACCGACTAATAGTAAACAGTAACTAATACAAAAATAATATGATGAGTTAGTCGGTTCAAGAAGCATTGCTAACCGACTAGTTTGCAACCTAGTCGGTCAACCAACGTTCTTAGACCTACTAACGATAAACAGTAACTCCTGAGAAATTTAGAAAGCTAACTAGTCGGTCCAAGAAGGATTGCCGACCGACTGGATCGTCATCTAGTCGGTCGGTGGCCCTTCTTACACCGGCTAATGAGCACAGAAAGTACCGATACGGAGCGCGGGGCCCCGGGATCGATTCCTAAGACTCCTAGGCTTGATCTAATAGTTAGATACGACCGTTATAAAGTCCGTCACGAGTGACACACTTCGAAATCGACGATCCTAAGGAAGAAGCGAGAAAATACGACGAATCGATCGAAAATGAAATCTACGGAGACGAAAACCACACAAGAGGAGAAAATCCACCAAAACACATATTATATTATATTATAATCAGATACAAGAAAAGCAGTCGTTACAAACTGCCTAAGCATATTGAGGAGACCAGGAAGATCCGTTTCAAGACTGTTCATTATAAAACCAGTGATGAAAGGCTTAAACTCAGGAGTCAATGAATTTAGGATAATGTCTATGGACATCTCATTATCCAAGACAAATCCTAACTGGGCAGCATCCTCTACGTACCCGATCATCTTGATAACATGATCCTGTACGGGCCCTGCCCCCATCTTGGTGCCCCAGATGTTGCTGGTGGCTTCGAACTTGGCAGCTCGAGATCGCTTGCCGTATAACTCTTGTGCATTAAGAAGCATACTTTGAACATCCATATGTTCATGCTTCCTCTGCAGCTCGTTACTCATCGAAGCCAGAGTAAGGCACCTGGCCTTCTCTGCATCCCTCTGGTACAATTTGTAGGCTTCCTTTTCCTCGAAGGTCGAATCTTCATCGGGCTTATCCGGAGCGTCCTCGAACAGTACGTATCCTATCCCGGCTAGGGAAAGGACCAACTTGATGTTCCTAAGCCAGTCTTTGTAGTTCGTTCCATCGAGCACGTTCTTCTCAACCATATATCTAAGACCCGAATCCATTCTGCATTTTATAGATACTTTAGTTAGTATTAGTTCGCAGTATAGTTTTAATGGTTTTTATAAAACTATATGCTCCCACTAAATTTATTATAGCCATAATAATAAACAATTTATTATAAAATAACATTTGTGAGAGAGGGATCCGACTACCCTGAGTCTGACAACCTTGAGTGTATATCAACAAGTTGTCCGACCCTGCAGTCGGTAGACGAACTCGTCGCCAATTATATTAACTATGATTCCCTATCGATTTTTACCCCTAGTCATTTGTGATCATGAGTGTGCTCAACCGGATCACAATGGCTAGCCTAGTCGGTCCCTTGTTTTCGTGTCTAGCCTGACTTGCCCCGTCGCTCGGTGTATGCACGACACGTTGGTTTGGGTCGGGACTTAGACTACATCCTTGTATAGACTTATGCCGATGCTCGAAGGATGAGACAACGGTTTCAGTCAGGTCAAGATGTCAATCAAGAAATCGATTTCTATAAGATTGACATATCACGGCTTGAGTGTAGCTCAACAACCGTAACATGTTTCTTACAGTTGCCAACTCCTAAAACAAGGAGGGCTACAATTTATCTTAAACAAGATTATTATCGTATTGACTTAGGTATAGTCGATGGACTTACATAGTCATGAATCAACTCCTTGCGGTCCAGCGGACACGACCAGGGAATTGACTAAGCCAGGACCACTTGTTACCCAGTCTAGCTAGGTTGGTCCAGCAAACTTAGCCAAGCACATTGACCGACATCATGATCCATTGAAGGGGTTTTCATCAATTCTATGTTTTCCAAACAACTAAATGGCTTTTAATTAAGAAGACTAGTTAATCCTTATCAACTAGTGGATCCTAAAATTCGAAATTTTATGGATTGGTTGAACAATTTTTATTAACTCCTTATCAACTATAAGGTCTATTCGTTCAACGTGCTACCCCAATCTGATTATGATTTTATAAAACAATTTAACATTTGTCTTTTATGAAAATCATCAATTAAACATTTTAATGAAATGATTTACAAACAAAGGGACTAACCTAATCTGGTATTAGATTTGATGTTGTTTTGTTTTATCAAACATAAAATGTCACTAGTTAATATAAAATTTCATCACATAAAATTTTAAACATTTAATGGCTAACCTAATAAGGTTTATGAATACATTATTCAATATGTCCATTAAAGAATTGAAACAACTAATTTATCCGCATAAAAGAATGTTTCATATTTGTGACATATAACGAGTATTTGCAAGTTTTAAAATTATCTACATAATAAAACACGCAAATCTAAAATTTAACAATTAAATTCAAAGATAAAATTTTTAAAGCTCCAAAACATTTTATCACATAAAACTAGGTATAAAATTATCAAATAATTCTAAAACCTAGGCTTTAAAATTTTAATCAATTATTTCTAAAATCGAAATATCGCATAAATAATTTTAGAAACTTATATGTAAAAAGAAACTAATTTATCTTTCATCTCATGAAAACAAAATATTTCTATAATTTACATATTCTCTAAAACAATTTTAAAACACTTTTAAAATCATTAGAAATACATTTAAAATGTTTCAAATAAAGTTTTTAAAATTTCTAATCTTTATGTAACTTAAGAAAATTTAAATTTCAAAAATAAAATATTTCTTAAAATTACATAAATAATTAAATGCTCTTAAAATTATTTATATCTCATCAAAAAATTTTGAACGTTTGAGATTCATTTAAAATTATCGCATAAAATTAAATCGTCTCAAAAAAAATTTCCGTGTTGTAAAAACGATTTTTAAACCACAAAACATTTTTAAAACTAATTTTAGCATAAAGCTAAAATATTCCGTATGTTTAAAAAGCAATTTTTAAAGATTTAAAAAGTCGCTATAATAGATCTATAGCAAAACCTGGCTTTGATACCACTGTTGGGTATCACTCTGATATCATTGTGACGCTGTTAAGGCTCATCATCCATGGCACCCTAGACCCTCACAAGATACCTCAGAAACTTGTTTTACGGCATGCCTCTCGACAATGCCCAACCCATTATAAGATCACCATCTTATCGGGACTTGGTACGATAAGAGCGATTACTTCGGGTCGGCTCATAACCCGAGAACCCGTACTCAAGCTCAACAAGCTCCGATACCACTGTTGGGGATTTGGCGGACCCCAAGAGCTCGGATATGTGTCCGTCCTAAGTCGGACGGACCACAGAGGCACAAAAACGCAGCGGAAAACAGAAATTAAAAATTTATACACTAGCTAAACTATTTAGCTAGGCTCTGGGGAACAAGAACCTAGCCCGATCTAAGCCAACTTGGGGTGGATCTGACCACCGCAAGAGGGATCTACTCTAAAGGGACTAATTAAATCTACACTAAAAACTACTTAACCACATACCCGGAATCTTGGCCCTGGAGCAGGCAAGATGTACCGCACCGTCTTCAGAAGCTCCTCGTAGCCGAGCCGCTTTGACTCGATCCGCCTGAGCCGCCTCGCACCCTCGCACCGATCCGCCCAAGCCGACTTTCGCCTCCGAGCCGATCACACGCGGTAGAAAGTTTCACTTGAGAAGAACCCGCGTCTTAGATGTCCGGATCAAAATCTAAACCCCCGTCGTAGTCTTGCTAGGACTACTCCGGAGAACAAGAAGAGAGAGAGAGAGAATAATTTAGTCACCGATCGAACTTGCTCTAAAAGTCTGGAGCTACTCGGTCGATGACTTGGTGTGTGTTTCAACGAAGAGAGTGCACCCCTATTTATATAGGGAGTCGGCACTCACTCCTTCGTTGCGAGCAATGTGGGACATTCGTAAAATGGGAGAAAAAACAATTAAGCCAATTTGGCTTAATTTGTAGTTTAAGTTAGCTTTTCATACAAGCAAACTTTAACTAATTAATTCTCTTTGCATATTAAACCTTAGACACCAAACAAGCTATCAATCCGAAAAGCTTCGAATGCTGAACGCGTAGGAACCGACGGTGACGAATTTCGTCTTCGTTTGACCCCTCAAACAATTTCTCAAAGTTGAGCAAATTATCAAAATTAGTAGCCGTCATTTGGGGTTTCAAAAAAACCCTAAATTGACTTAAGTTGCGGGCGCGCCCGCTAAGTTTAGCGGGCGCGCCCGCCCAAGGGGGGGCAAAGGCGGGCCGAACGCCCGCTGCAACAGCGGGCGCCCGCCCCATGCAGCCAGTGGGCCACGCCCGCTACTGCAGCGGGCGCCCGCCCCATGCAGCCAGCGGGCGATGCCCACTGCTGCAGCGGGCGTGCGCCCGCTGCAGCTAGCGGGCTGCACCCGTTTGCCTTTGCCTATGGGCTCATTAGCCCAGTGGGTCTAACCCACTTCGCCTTGGACTGTTTTCACGTTTTCGGGCTCGTTTGAGCTCCGATTTGGACACGGTTTGAACCTGTGTTTAGACCGGGACGATCCTGTCATCCAGGTAACCCTTTCCAATATATTTGTTGTCACGCCCCGCTTCCCATTCTACCGGGAGCGAGGACGCGAGCGGGTCCGCGATGTGCTTAAAACAAAGAGGAGTACTTTTTTTTCTTCCTCCATGGTTTAAACACACTAAGCGTCCATGAAATAATATAATATGGCAGGATCTTGCATGCTTATAAGAAATAGTACAGATGATATTATTACAATACCAAAGCGTTTGAAAGTAAAGTACAACATAGGCCTAGTATGGCCGCAATCAACAAGGACAACAATTACATTATTCAAATATATAAAGTGCAGTCGCGAAGTGGAAACGTCTAGTCTTCTGTGGGTAGATACTCCATGTAGCCTTCGAGCTCTGGCTCGGTTCCTGCAGCAAAGACTTCAACGAACTCACTGTCGGTACCTGACGGACATTTCGTAAAAACAACAAAATTAAATGTCCGTCAGCGAGGTATACTCGGCAAGATATTCTCAAAACCAAAATGTTAGACATTTAAATTAAAAACTGAAAACACAAGTGATAAGATAAGTAGAAAAGAGTTATAGCAGTGTAAAGCAGTTAAAGCAGTTAAATGTTCGCAACCATTTGTAACCTGCAACAATTTAATAATCTGATAGCAATTGGCGATACTGCTAGCAACCTGCAACAATTCAATATTCAATAACAATTTTCAAAGCCATCTGTAACCTGTGACAATTTAACATTCAATGATAACACTATAGCAACCTGCAGAAAAGATGTTAGAACAATTAATCAAAAACCAGTCTATCTTAGTGATAAGTCCATGTCCAAGAGTACTAGAGATAACCAACATGCAGCCTGCGACGGTAGCAACTCCGAGGCATACCCACCGTTCCGATATGGCAACGGTCAAGGATCTAACCCCCGTAATGTGTTGGAGGTAATTTAGTATGGCGCATCCAGTCATTCTGTGACACTTGTGATCATAGACTACACAATCCCAGGTCAAGTCAAGTGGCGGTCAAAAGAACGTGTACTATCTGTCTATTATTGAAATTCCATCTTCCATTCTATATTGTTGAAGTTCCATCTTCCATTTCAGTCAATTCAATCTGGGTGTTTCAATAGTCTGTACAGCAGTCTCGTGAAAGTTCACAACTTCACGATTCGATTAAATGAAAACATCAGGGTCACTTAAATAAATAAAAGAACTAGTAAGATATGATTTTAACCAAGCAAAAGAGTTTAAATTAGCTTAAAATACTTTCTAAGACTAGTAGTTATTTTTCAAAATTTTTAAACAATTTTTAAACAATTTTAAATAGCCAAAAAGCAATTTTAAATCAAGAAATGATTTTTAAAACATATGTTCAAGGAATTGTTTAGAGCAAACCGTACATCAGAATTCTTCAAACAAGGTGTCAAAATGATTGTATTCACTAGTACTACGACATATATTTTTATCGTACATAAGTGTACGTAAAAATCACAGATTACGAATTTTAAAGGGATTTTTAAAACAAGAATTTATCATTACAACATATCTTCAAAGATTTATTCCGGGCAAACCGTACGTCGAAATTCTGTAAACAAGATGTCAAAACGATCGTATTTACAAGTACTGTAACATATATTTTTATCATATAGCGGTATGTGTAAAAATTGCAAGATACGAATTTTAAAAGAATTTTAACCTATTTAAGTTTTGCCTTTAAAAATTCACTGTGAGAAATATACTTGCCTTATGGCGATGAAACTAGCGTCAATGGATTCGTTTCGACGTTTCTGATTTTCTGGGACTATCCACACATTTTTCTGGCCCCTGTATAATTAGTTATAGATTTATTACTGTAAACCCATGTTATTAATTAATTAAAAATCGAAAATTACGAAAGTTCGCCATATTTACAAGTTTGCCATTCGAGCAAACTTACGCTGCTGTCGACTCCTTCGATCGGCAGCTCCGGGGCGGGGACGACGTCGGCGACTAGCGGCGGTGAGCGGGGACCGGCGGCGAGGCGGTGGGGTCGAGGCGCTACCGGCGGCGGCGAACTCGTCGTGCGAGCGGTGGAAGCTCCGGGAGCAGGGGAGGCTGCTGGGGTTCGACGGCGCCGGCGATCTTCGCAGCGAGTGTCGGGGAGCGGCGCTGGGCGGAGCAGCGAGGAGCTCGGCGTTCGGGGGTCTCAGGCGGGGCTTTGGGCGGTCAACGGCGGCTTCGGGCTGCTCCGGTGAGGCGGTGGGGGCACAGCGGCTCCGTCGGAGCGGTGGTGAAGGCAGGGACGGAGGCGAGCGGCGATGGGCGGGCAGCGGTTTGCGGCGCTCGGCGGTGTACGACGGCGGCGGTGCGTCGCCGTGGAGGAGAGGGAGTCGGAGACGGGTGAGAGAGAGGGGGGAGATCAGTTCGAAGTGAAGGGGAATAGAGCAGGGGTCGGGGCTTTGGGTTTTTTTTGAACGGGAACTGGGTTTTGCCTGGGGATGGGTTTTTGTGAAGAGAAGTAGGGGTTTAAATAGGTTAAGATAATATTAGTTTAATAAGGATGTAATTAATATTTAGTCAAGATAGCCATTAATACAAAGTTAGTCTTTTTGAAAAAAATGTTTAGAAGGTTAGACTAAAACTCTAAATCAAAACGTGTGAGGTTGTCGACATTAGGGAATTTAACTAGGTAATTTAGCTAAGTAAAAGTAATTAGTGAATGGCCGTTATTACAATTTGTAACGAAATTACAATTTTGCCCCTGGGGTTAAACGACTCCGAAAAATTACGAAAATATAGCCACGGGTTCGTATCGTCACGAGGATCGTGACTACGAGATCTATTTCGTAGTTTGGACTACGGAAATACGTGTTTTGGGCCAAAACGTTTAGGAAGCGGGTTTGCAAGTTCTCTATTGATCCGACTTCGGAAAATTACGAAATTAATGTGAGAGGCTCTAAATGATCTTAGAGTGATACTGTAGAAGTTTGAAATCATTTTGATAACGTTTACTTAGAAAAATAATTGTTACGACTGAAATGTTAAAATTGGGTTTAAATAATTATAAAAATCATTTAGGGATTTAGGTTGGTACTCGTACACCCTAAAATATGTTATAAATATATTGGTTCCACAAAACATTTTTTTATAAATGATTTATAAACTATTTTGATGTTCAACTCCTAACAAACCATTATAAAATATTATTAATTAAGAAAATACGTAGAAAATGGGTATTGCTGAATATGGGTCATCACATTTGTTCCTACTAAATTTGTCGTAACCAATTTACGACACGTTTAATCATTGATTGCATCAAATGCAACGTTTGTCCCTATTGCTATTGCGACTAACTTTCACAACAAGCTCTGTGAATATCATCAAATGATATCTCTCTCTATTCTATCTTCCTATTACTAAGACACGAGCACTACTCGGTGTGAGACCCTACAGCCTGACCTTACTATAGGTTGGGGCTCGGAACCCCTAGACGACGGTCACTACGAGCAGTAGCTGTCGTCCCTGTTTCAGAATCATCATAACTTGATCGACCCTTTGACAAAAGTATCATTGGGTTTATATTGGTTGTGTCAGTGATGAACTTCGTTAGCCGTAGTCCCTTCGTCAAGACTGTGTTCTTGTTGGCCTAGGGTATGGTTTACTGTCAACCCTATCAGACAACATTGGCCAGTATACGGCGGTCTTTATTGTATACACGTTGTACTTCTTACAACGCACCCCGGCCGAGGATTAACATAAAGACCGTACTGAGCCTGTAACACTAACTTCCCTTTAACAGAAGTGACGAATCCCATCTTAGTCATATACTTGTCTCGAGAGCTTCGGGTGCAGCTCAACCTAAGATCTTTCAGCAGGCCTAGCCTCGAAGCTAGATCATAGGTCTAAGCTACACGGTTCGCTCACAGGTTCGTACAAATGACATCAGGTCTTAAGGACCAGCTAACCTATCATCACCCTAGAGTTATTAAAGAAAGTTCAGTTAAAGTCAACCATTTAATAACTCTTATGTGGTCGTTCAGTGAACTCATTCTCTAATGAGCACTTGTGTCTCGTCTCCGACTTCACCAAGTCGAATGACTATGAGATCATCATTACCCTAAGGTAAGACTAAGACACAATGGTCTATCCGATGTGTCGATATCCAGTTCTCGACACATCTATGACCATGAACCGTTTAAGACTTACGTTTCTATTCGATCACTTACTTACTCATAATCGAGATCTCATCTAGATATGTAAGGACCTAATTATAAGTCTATGGATATTATCTAAGTATATTAATACGAACTATTTATACTTAGAATAATAGGTACCATATATAGTATGAACAAGACGTATACATTTGGATAAATGCCTTATGGGCATATATTCTCCTACAGAATCTTCTGTCACTACCACTACCACCACTTCTTCTATTACTGTTCCTAAAACTAATGAAGATGATATTAAGAAGTATGAGAAAGATAACAAAACTGTCTGATGTCATCTTCTTAATCATATTAAAAATTCTCTTTTTGATTTATTCATGATCCACAAATCTACTAAATTCATCTGGGGTTCCCTAGAGAAGAAATATGGTGCAGATGATGCCTAGAAGAAGAAGTACATCGTCGGGAAGTGGCTGACTTTTCAGATGGTCGATGATAAACCAATTATGGAGCAGGTTCAGGTCTATGAGAACCTGTGTGCCGATGTTCTTAATGAAGGCATGAAGATGTGTGAAATCTTTCAAGCGAACGTGCTACTGGAGAGGTTCCCATCATCCTGGACTGAATACAGGAATCACCTCAAACACAAGAAGAAGGACCTATCACTGCAGGTGCTAATCAGCCACATGAGAACTGAAGAGGCTAATCGCCTCAAAGATAAGCCTGCTTCTCTTCCTGTTAATTCTGTAAAGGCTAACATTGTTAAATCTGCTAGCCCTTTCAACAAAAACAGGTTCAAAGGCAATGGAAAGAAAACCTTTAACCAATGACAAAAATAAGAAGCAAGGCCGGTTCAACAAACCTGAATGCAAGGTCCAGAAGCCAAACGTGGTTTGCTATGTTTGCTGAAAGCCGGGCCATAAGGCCTACCAATTCACTCAGCGCCAAGGACCCAAAAATACATTCCAAAACAAGGTGATAATGCTGCTGCTCAAGCTAAACTTGCTGAACAAGATGAAGTCATTACTGCTGTAGTTGTTGAAGCAAACCTGGTGGCCAACAACACTGATGGGTGCTGGACACTGGCGCTACAAGGCACCTCTGTGCCATGAAGGAGCTGTTCCATAACTTCAAAGATGCTACTGATACAGAATGCGTCTTCATGGAAAACTCAACAGCTGCTGGAGTTGCTGGTAAAGGTACAATACTGCTGAAACTCACCTCAGGAAAACCCCTATCCCTCAACAATATTCTGTATGTCCCATCACTGCGTTGCAACCTCGTGTCTGGTGCCTTGCTGAATAAAGCTGGACTGAAACTTGTCTTTGAGGCTGACAATGTTGTAATTACTCGCATTGGGGACTTTGTAAGGAAGGTGTATCTGAGTGAGTGTCTGTTTATTCTTAATGTTGCTTCTAAAACTATGGATAAACATGCTTCTGTTTATATTGCTGAGTCATTAGATTTATGGCATAGTTGACTAGGGCATGTCAATATTGCTTCCATTAAAAGGCTAAGGAATTTGGCCTTAATACCTGCAGTAAGCTCAACAGAATTCATCAAATGCCCTATTTTTGTATACGCTAAATTCACTAAAAAAAACCATGCAAACCAATCTCTACTAGGCAATCAGAACTTCTAGAACTAATTCATACAGACTTAGCTGATTTCAAAAATACCAGGAGCAAAGGAGGTAAACATTATTATATCACCTTCGTTGATGATTGCTCTAGGGTTACTAGGGTGTATCTTCTTAGAACTAAAGGTGAAGCAGAGGAAATGTTTACTAAATACAAGGCTGAAGCAGAAAACCAACTTGATAGGAAAATTAAGAGAGTTAGGTTTTATAGAGGTGGAGAATATAGTACCAATACCCTTAAGGATTTTTGTGAGAAGAATGGGATTATACATGAGTTTAGTGCCCCATAATTACCACAACAAAATGGTATAGTTGAACATAAGAATAGAACCTTGAAGGAAATGATGAATGCTATGCTTTTGAGTTCATGGATATCTGATGACATGGGGGGAAGCTATTCTCTCATCTTGTCATGTTCTTAATCGTGTACCTGACCGGCGCCCCGTTTACGGTTTGGGCACGGTGTCATTTTACCGCAAGTGCACGGTTAGTGTAGGGTGCGGGTTTATCGAACTCAGGGAGGTGGATGGCTTGAATGGCTACTAGCCTCTCCTAGGTTATCTGAGAGCTACGCGGATAATAAGGGTGAGAAGTGTAGAAATAAAAGAAAGAAATGAAAAAGACAAGAAATAAATCTCCGCTAACACAAGCTAGAGCACTCATGACACTTGGCATTTGACTTGACCCAGGGTGAGACATTGCCCCTAAAGGTGGTACCTAGCGTCCCATGAGCCCGATATTCTAGTCGATGCCCAGTACGCTAGGTCTACCCGGTTTCGGGCGGTGGGCATTCACATGTCCATTAACACCTTCCGCAACCGGGAGCATTAAGACCATAATGATAACTCCCAACATTTCATCCAAGCCATTCCCACGCGCGAGGACTCGATGTCAATGCCAGGGGCGTGAGCTGTGGCTAGGGGATCAAACGCCAGTTTTATTTCCCCTTGGCCCGAAGGTCAGAGGCATTCTTTCTCCCGCCAATGACAATAAAATGCCCCCGCGTAACCCTAATGGCCAAATAGGTCGAATATGATTTCTAGCAATACATCAAAGCGGATCTTAACTAGACAAGACACCGTACCCCAATCCCCAACACATCTAGTGTGTTGCCATACGAATTGGACTCAGAATGCTAGAAATCTCTATTGACACATTCCATCAAACACATACCATGCAATCAAGTCAAATGTAATTCCCAAGCATCAATCCTACTCTAACCCATATTAGGGTTCATCAAGAACTACTCATGATGAAGAACATGATAGCAATCAAGAAATCCAAACAAACATTCATCATCAAGCAAAATGAAAATAACACAAAGCAATGAAAATGAGAGAAAAGATACTTATCTTGCAATTGAATCACCAATCCTTTACAAGATTTATTGAAGTAGAAAACCTAATCTAACCTAACCTAAAGCTCCCAATAAAGGGGAAGAAAACTACTGAAAATATGGGGGAGGAACTCTCACAAGTCGGGCACAATCTCATATAATTAAGCCCCCACAAACCCTTAACAGTTCGGGTCCAAAAACCCACTAAAACGGCTAAAACAGGCCTACCCGATCGGTTGAAGTATCAACCGATCGGGTGGAAATAAACAGAGACTCAACTACTGAAAATGGCTCAACCGATCGGCCATCCGGACACCCAACCGATCGGGTGAAATGCAAATCCAGACAGCTTCCAATTTCAGCACTCAGCTGGACTCAAAAAATTCCAGAAAATATAGAAAAATCGGATTTGGGCATGCGACCTATCTTGGAAAGCTAACGCCGATGCCGATGCTAGAAAAATAAGAGATCACCCAAAATCCCTCTGGAATGATAGCAGATCTTCAATGAATGCATCAGCAGTGCGCGAAAGGGGAAGAAAAGGCCACCCGATCGGTTGAAGTGTCAACCGGTCGGGTGAGTTCTTCCCCAAAATGACCCGGAGAGATGACCTGATCGGTTGGTAAGTCAACCGATTGGGTGGCTTTGGCACACAAAACATAGAGCACTGACAGGTTCACCTGATTGCTGAACCGATCGGGTGAGCTGTTCTTCACTTTAGCTTCTGTCCGGGTCGGATATATGTGCACAAACTGATCGGGTGGAAAGAAGCTCCAAATCTTCAAATCCTTCTCTTTGGCCATCGGATCTTTGCTGTATATGCGCACTTTGGTCCTGACATGCAAGGTTGACTCCAGAAGACGCCGAAATGCCGATATTTACCTGAAATACAAGCAATACACCCAATAGTCAATATGAACCAAAATGTGATATATACAACATGGAATGAGATGAAATGCATGTTAAAGCATGGTAAAGAGCGTGTGCAAAAGGTGAAATATGAACACGCGTCAGTACCCCATAAGAAACTAGACAAGACTCCTTATGAGATGTGGAAAGGATTTACTCCCAACCTGATTTTTCTTAGAGTGTGGGGGTGTTTGGCTAAAGTAGGTCTACTTGACTTTAAGAAGTCTAACATTGTACCTAAAACCTATGATACAGTGTTCATTGGTTATGCTCATAATAGTGCTGCCTATAGATTCATGTCTTTAGAGGATCATTCTATTTCTGAGTCTAGAGATGCAGAGTTTTTAGCATGTTTTTCCTTTAAAGAAGGAATCCATGTCTCTTTTGCCTTCAGATATTTCTATGCCCACTCCTCCTTCATTATCTGATGATATTCATACAAATAATCCTACTTTTACTAGTACTATTAATGATGAACCTAGAAGGAGTAAGAGGCAAAGAACTGAAACCAACTTTGGACCGGACTTCATTACTGCTTTCTTATCAGAAAGTGCATGTATTGATTTGCTTAGTGATGAATTTGTGTCTACCTTCATGATAGAAGAAGACCCAAAAACTTATGATGAGGAAATGAGATCCATTGATGCTAGTTTTTGGAAAGATGCTATTAAAAGCAAGCTGGATTCTATTATTTCTAACCAAACTTATCTCAAGACTCCTGGCGGGGGGTTCCCGAGGTTGTTTTCTCTCGCCTCGTGTCTCCCCGGATGGAGGGGGTTCCCTTCGCACTGGCTCCGGCTGGTTCTTCTGCCTCTTTAGAGGAAGTGAACCGATCTGTTATATTGAGCATTTTTGTGATGGTGTTGTAGGGAACTGGTGGAGGACCCTTTGCAGTTGCTTATTACGGACCGCCAGGGTGAGTGCCGCTATGACAGTCACGTCCGGTGTCTCCTCTACATCGAGTCTTGATCGCGCCCCGGTGTTACACCCAGAGAATGATTGTAGTCTTACCGCAAGCGCACGGCGTAGTGACGAGCAGGTATCGAACTCAGGGAGGATCAATGACAGTGTCTTCTTCTAATCACCTAGCTATCAAAATGGTCAAGAATAATACGGTGTAAAATTGTCACAATCGTTCGTATATCGATAGAAATATCAATGGAATAAAGTGCCTAAGGATAGGGAATCCCCGCTACGGACCGTATCTCATCGTATTGATTCGTAGGTTACATCATTACTGGACTTGATTTTAGGTGAACTAGTCGCAATTAAATGTAGAACCAAGCTCACGCTCTCGTGCTATTGCTGGTCTATAGCAAACCTAGGTTAGGGTCCAATCTCTTGCAAACCCTAACCTAAGCCGCTAGCATTAGGATCGACATCATCATTTAATCGTATCTCGAGCCCACTCTCGTGCAAACTCGAGCTACGACCTAGGTTGAGATAGTTCCTACCCGTCCAATCTCTTGCAAACGGGTATTGGTAAAGAAGCACGATTAAAACCCCTAGCTTTGGCCCAATCTCTTGCAAACCAATTCTAGGGGAGTCCAATCGTAAATCTAAATCGAATCTCTAGGGCTTCCTATCAATTGGGATCTAATCTCTTGCAAATCCCAATCAATATGAGTCCCTAGCTATCCGTAAAAAATCAATCCCAACCTAACCCTAATCAATTCTAGCAAGAATTTCACCAATTCATCACAATTCAGAAATAGGATTCATAGGGTTCATCCTTATGCCCTAGGACAATAGAACTACTCACTAATCATCATGCAATTCATAAGAAATTCAATAGAAAATTCAGCACAAATCATTGCAATAGAGAAATTATCAATAAAAATAGAGTTTTTGATAAGAAAGGAGACAAACCAATGAGAATCCAATAGCATCCAACCAAAAATCCCCTTTATAATCTCTCAAAAAGCCTAAATCTAATTCCCTAAAAAGCTCTCTAAAAAGGCTGCAAAAAGTATCAAAAAGTTCTCCTTAACTAGGGCAAAAACTGGGTTTAAATACCCCTCAAAATCGACCAGAAATTCGTGACAAAAATGCCCCTGCGCAGCCCAGAAATCGCACTTTACGCAGCAGGCGGGGCGGCTCACTCGGCCGAGTGACAAATGTCACTCGGCCGAGTGACAAACCCTGTAAAATTACAGTAAGTTGGGACTTTTCGGGGGTCTGTCTTCGGGAGTGACTCGGCCGAGTGGATTTACTCACTCGGTCGAGGGGCAATTCTTGCTCGGCCGAGTCGGAATCGTCAAAAGCCTGTACATTTACAGTAAGTCGGCCTCTTTTGAAGTGGAATTTCCCATGCCACTCTGGCGAGGGGATTTCCATGCTCGGCCGAGTGGACTATCGTCACTCGGCCGAGTGCACGCCCAATTCCTTCTGTTGATGCGTGTCCGGTCTGATCGGCCGAGTGGTCTTCTTGCTCGGCCGAGTGGGTGGTTCACTCAGCCGAGTGAGATGCTGCAGATGCCCAATCTTCATCTTTTCGCTTCCTCGTCGCTCCTACGACGTTCCTTCTTCTCCCACTTGTCTTCCATCGCCGAATAGCCATCAAAAGAGCTTTGGGTGACACTCCGGAGTGGGTGCAAATCCTCTTGATCTCAAAATCACTCCGAATCGCTACATATCTTCTTAAATACGACAAAAAGCAAGAAATCGTGAAAAGCATCGCAATATTGTCAAATAATCATGAAAAACGCGATATGAGCGATCAAAGTGGCATGCAAACATGCAGAAAAAGGGTGTAAAATACGGAGCGATCAAAATCCTCCAAGCTTACCTCTTACTCGTCCTCGAGGAAGATGAGTAAAAAGCAAACCCGACGGGCAAAATGATGGAAAATAGGGAAAAATAAAAGAAATAAAAACAAAAACAAAAATAAAAATAGAATAAAAAGCGAAGAAGGGGGTGGTGCTAGATAATTTTTCTTAGGACGTGGGTTTTGCTTACTCATATAGCATACATCGAATATAAAACACACGTCAAAGACTTTTATTTCGATATCATAGTATAATGATGCATTCGAAATAGAAAACCCCAAAATATCAATATAGCATGAAATATGGAATCATTCTAGGATTAACATCGTCTGAAGCATCTAAAGCGGTATGCATAACCATAGATCACACACTTTTCAATTGAATGCTTTCTATAAGGAGTATAAGAGATATCACACGATATGGAATAGTAAGAATAGAACAGCACGGTTTTCATGAAATGAATGCTAAGTGTCGATTTCTGGATTTCGTGAAACTTTAGCAATCTCACCGAGTATAGAATATTACTTAGCCTAGGTTGTCATGCACCGTCAAGTAGTCACTCTCTCACACATCATTGGATCCTCTCCTCCAAGCTTATCCATAAGCGTGGTGGCATAAACAAATCAATATGTACATTACCCATTTCTTTTGAAGCTCCAAAAAAAAGCAAAAGTAAAAACAAAAAGAGGGAAGAAAGAGAGAAATAGTATGAGATGGGATCGTTATAAACTTCTTTTCTCTTTTCTTTTCTTTTTTCTCAATTTTTTCTCTCTCTTTTTTTTCAATGCAATAAGCATATATACATAAGCGATCCCAAATCAAAAGAGAGAAGGATATACAAGTATATATATTTTTTTCTTTTTGATTTTGGGGGTTTGGAGCATGAAAATTAATAGCGGGGGAAATGTCGATAATAGATTTGCTAGGGGGGATTCACCAATGAATTTCAAGTAGAGAAATAATGCTCAAGATATGTTGAGAAAGAAATCAATGTATCACTCAGTTCACTCTATAGGACGTGCATGACAACTATCAGCAGAGTAATATAATCTACTCAGTTTAATCCTAAAAAGTAAGCTAGTCCAGATATATCATCCTAGCAAACATTCAATCAACCTGAAGGTGAAGCGTACAATTCATGCAATAAGAAGTGACATGAGAGAGGAAAGCAATACTCCAAATATAAGCAATCAATGCGTGAAGCTTGGTGTGTTTTCTATGATAAGCATACATATGAATTATCAGACATCAGTTAATAACAGAATTTCATCCATATTCATACAGGAAAAGAGTGGGTTACTATTTCAAAATGCAAAGCAGGACATAGCATATGGTATCTGAAACAAAAGCTATGACGTGACAAAATAGCATGCACATAGAGATAGGCTAACACCACGTCATCATCATCACAGAAAAATCATCTCTAGCAAAGGATGAAAGAAACAAAGATAAAAGAAAATAGAACTATATACAATGCAGTATAATCAAAGAAGGAAAGGAAAAAGTGATGCATGATAAAAAAATGAAAAAGTGGAAGAAAATGTGAGAAATAAAAATAAAGGGTGGCAAAAAAGTAACAAGTGTGAGAACTCACTCCCCCAAACTGAAGTGCACAGTGTCCTCAATGTGCAAAGTGTGGCACACTGAGAGACGTGAAGTGGGTGGGGTGGGTGAGGATGCATGCATGATGAAAAAGAAAGAAAAAGAAAGAAAATAAAATATGAATGATTGTGATGCATGCAAAGATCAGGATGATGTAGATATGAGTGTCCCCAAAAAGTCTCTCCCTCACTCCCAAAAAGGTATATAAAAAAGAAATGATCAGGAAGGCACCAACGTAATACGTGGAGGAGGGGGGCAAAAATCAATCACCAGGCCCAGTAACAAACGGGCAGCAAAATGACAAAAATATCAGAGGCATCAAGAGTGTGCCTAAGCTGGTGGTGGCGCTGCACCAACACCGTCCTGTGGCGGAGGTGGTGGCAGAGGTGGTGGGCGTGGTATCTGCTGGGTGAGTGGGTGTAGTGGAGGTAGACGCGCCAGAATCTGATTCAGGCAAGCATGAATATCAGGAAGCATGGCGACGCGGGTCTGCACAGAACTGACCGTGGCAGAGAGAGCCTTAAAGTCTCCTCGAAGTCCACTAACAGCCTCCTCAAGAGCACGAATGCTCTGAACTAGAGTGTCAGGGGGTGGTGGAGCGAAGGGACGCACAGGTCTAACAGGTGAGGTGCGGGGCTGTCTCTGCCGGGCAGTGTATAGGATGGGGCCAGCAGGAAAGTGTGGAAGGGGTGCTGTGCTCGGTAAGTGATGCCCAGCCTCGGTGTGAGGCTGGGACGCAGGCTGGGTCGAAGCAGCAGCAGCAGCAACAGAGGTGGAAGACAAAATGGGTGACGAGACAGCAGGAGAGGTCAGTGACGCAGAAGTGGGGATAGAAGTCACAACACTCTCGGTAAAGACAGCGGCAGTGGGGTCAGAAGGGCTGACGGCCGGGGTGTCTGTGGACAAAAGTGAGGTCATGACCGCCACTGCGGCGGTAAAGGAGGTCTCGCCGGTCTCTAAAATGGTGGTGGGACGCTCGGGGCTAAGAGAGGTGATAGGCTCGACGGACATAGGCTTGGTGGTGGCAGCGGTGGTGGTGGTGGACTCAGCTAAAGTGCTCCCGACACTGACAGAAGTGTGGACAGAGGTGTCGGGAGGTGCAGATAGTGCAGGTGCAGGCTGAGGGATCACGGGGTCAGCAGGTGGTACATGGGGTGCCTGCTCAGCATCCTCAGCCTCAAGCACGTAGGCAGCAGGGATAAGGAGATCCATCGCTGGAATCCAATCCCCGTGGGTCGGTCCAATGTGTGTCCGAGCGAGGCTCGGAAGAACCATGTAGTCAGCACTAAAGGGACCGTGCAACCACACCCAGTGCATCCGACCGTGGGGACGAAGCATCTTCATCCGGTCCATAACATCTATCGAGAGTGAAGTGGGGCTCGGGGCTCGACGCAAGTCGTCAGGTAGGTCCACGCCGGTCATAAGGGCTAGAAGTGTGATCAGACCGCCGCAACAAATAGGTGAGCGAGCGTCACTGAAATGATGATGCGGTCTAAAAACCAACTAGCAATGTCGATCTCGACGATGGGGACCAGGTCGTCGCTACCCCTATTCAGAACCCTGGGGCGAGTCATCGCGTAGAGCATGTAGAGCTCTGGCGTAGACATGGTCCCAGACTCATACCTCGCTAGGAAAGTAGTCGCCATGAGGCGCTGTGCAATGCGGAGGCAGGGGTGCAGGATGGCTGAGGCCTTGGCCCTACTAGGCTCAAAGACAAGTGGGGATCCCGTGATCCGTGTCCAGAAGGTGGAGGTGTCGAACGACGGGGGTAGGATGTGCGTGGGGGCGTAGGCACAGCCTGGGATAGGGACGGTGGGCCACTGGAAGAACGTTCTAAGCATGTCGAGAGTGATCTCGCACTCTCGATCCATCAAGCGGAATGTGCATCCTCCAGGGGTCCGGTCAATAGAGCTCAGGACCTCTAGTGTCGGACGGATGAAAGTATCCGCCGACACCGCCAGAAAATCACGCCATCCCACGTTGTCGTACAACGTGAGAAGCCCCTCGAGTACCCCTAGGCAGTCAATGTCAGCTAAGTGCGCGAACCTAGAGGGTACTATCGAGCGATGGCAGATACGCTCGAACCTGGTGCGGTGTGCGTCATTTCGAAACGTGATCCCCATCGGCCTGACGACGAGAGCGGGTGGAGGGACAGGATCGGTAGGGATAGGCTGTGTGGGTGGTGGTGGCAGTGGCAGGCTAGGTGGATGAGAGTCCTCCCTAGCGTGAGAGGGACCGGGATCATCGGTCCGCCTCCGCTTGGGAGCGGATCCCCGTGTACGCGGCCTAGTGCGCGGCGGCATGTGTGCCGCGAGACGTGTCCCAACTAAATAAATAATGCGGCGTGCTAAATGATGGAACGAGTGTACCTGATCACGTCGCGAGAGTAATAAGTGGTGCGTGCGAAGAGACGCCTCCACCGCGAAGCTCAAAGCGTGTCCAAAAGCTCCCCAAAGCTCCCCCAAGATAGCGGATCAAGAGAAACAGGGAGAAACAGGGTTTTTGGGGCAAAACGAGGTGAACCGAGGCGGTGGAGGCCGGCGCCGGTGAGGGGGGTGGCAGTCGAAAATCGGTGAGGGGAGGGACAGCGATCGCCGACGAACGGGGGGATCTGCTCGGGCGCTGCAGCGATCGCAGCGGGCGAGGGAGAGAAAGCGACAGCGGCTCGGGCTCGATTTGGTAAATTTTTTGTGTTTAGAAATTCGCGCCCGCCGCTTCACTTATATAGAAATTGTTACGACTCGGCCGAGTGGAAATGTCACTCGGCCGAGTGCGTAAACGAAAAAATTTCGAAAAAATCTCCTCCCCACTTACGACTCGGTCGAGTGGCTTTGGTTCACTCGGCCGAAGGGAGAAAACTCCACTCGGCCGAGTGGCTCTGTCACTCAGCAATTTTTAAGCTAGGAGGGTATCTGTTTCACTCGGCAGAGTGACAAGTCACTCGCCCGAGTGGCAATTAAAACTAAAACTTACAGAAATTAACAGAGAGTTGGTCTGCAGAAACTTCCCTGTCTGGTGCTCCACTCGGCCGAGTGGAGTCTTCGCTCGGCCGAGTGGCATAAGCTACTCGGCCGAGTGACGTGCTGTTTTCTGCATCGGCTCTCTGTTGTCACTCTGGTCTCTGTTTTTCTTCCTCCAGTCTGTTTCTTCCTCCTTTCTTGCCTCGATCATCCTCCATATGATTAATCTCCCTTTCTCCTTCTCCTGTCATGAAAAATAGGACCCGTTGTCACGATTTTCATGGACAAAAAATTCTAAAAACTAACAAAAGGCTAAACCAAAAATGAAAATCAATTAAAAACAACGCAAAAACCGTCAGGTTGCCTCCCGATAAGCGCTCGTTTAAGGTCATGAGCTTGACCCCTTAAGATATTCGTTTAGCTCGCGATATTGGGCGCATATGAGATGCACCCGTCGAACTTATCGGGAAGGCCGCTTGGGTTTGGGTCGTGATGATCATCGGTCTTCCTCGATGCCTCCTCATCATGGGCAATGTTAGGGGATAAGTCCCCCAAGCTAGATCTTGTTCCTATCTTCTTCTTGGCCAGTGACACCGATCTTCCATTCGGTGGAGCTTTCTTCGGATTCTTGGCCTTTGAGAGCATGCAAAGCTCTTGTATTCTTGTGACATCAGCGTCGCCTTCATCACCATCCGTGGAGCTATCTGGAGGGTCCTCCAATTTCTCTTCTTCACCCGAAGCTTGGCCTTCTTCGAAGCCATCGTCATGGAGAGCACCAATAGAGTGGGGGATTTCTTCTTCAATTACTTCATCGAGGAGATCCACATAATCTAACTCCTCGTGATATGGCATATGTTTCATGGCCTTGGGTATGTGAAGCTCGACTTCTATGTTCCCGACATTCAAGGATAGAGTTCCTTCACGCACATCGACGATAACACTGGCGGTTGCGAGGAACGGGCGTCCAAGTATGAGCGAAGTGTCGCCCTCTTCCTTGATGTCCATTATGACAAAATCACAAGGAAAGCATATACCTCCTGGTACTTGGAGTGGAATATTCTCTGCGATCCCTACCGGCCTAGTAATCTGACCGTCCGCAAGTTGAATCCTTATGTCGGTCGGCTTCAAGTCAGTGCCCGTGTTCAATCTCTGAAACATACTAAGGGGCATAAGGCTCATACTAGCACCCAAGTCAACTAGAGCTTTTTGCAAAGGGACGCCTCCTAGTGTGCAAGGGATGCAGAAACTCCCGGGATCCTTTAATTTCGCCGGCTCCTTCTCCTTCTGGGTAAACCAAGTTCCTTGCTCCGCAAGCATGATTTTTTCCTTCCTTTTCTTTCCCGAAATCAAGTCCTTCAAGAACTTTGCGTAAGACAGGATCTCAACAATTGCATCTAAGAAAGGAATATTGAGGCTTACTCCCCTCAAGTATTCTAGGAACTTGGCGAGCCTTTTCTCCATCTTGGCTCTAACTAGCCGTTGTAGAAACGGCACCGGTGGCATGTAGCGGCGCTCATCAAGTGGCTCCACCACTTTAGAAGTTCCTCCTTCAATTGGCTCCTTTTTGCTCTCTTCTTCAATCGCCGTCTCTTTTTCTTCCAAAATTTCAACCACGGGTTGCTTGCTTTGGGTCATAGCGGGAGTGGTATCCTTCCCGCCCCTTGTAGTAACCACGACCACCGCATTGATGTGTCCGGTGTTGTTCTGTGGATTGGGCTCGGGTTGAGCCGGCAATTGTTGGGTGTTCTTGTTAAGCAACGCAAGTTGCTCCGCAAGTTGAGTGACGACGGTACTTAGTGACTCTTGCCCCGCCGTCAATCTAGCGTTGATCTTCCTTTGCTCCACCATAAATTCTTCCACCCTAGCTTCGTGGTCCAATCGTGGTTGAGCTTGAGGTTGGTTGGGAGCTCTCCAACCTTGGTTGTACCCGGGGGGTCTATATGGTCCCGCTTGTTGCCTCGGCGAGTAATTTTGTTGCGGTGGCCCCCTCGGTTGATATTGAGGTTGTGGTGGTGGAGGCCGAGCTTGAGGAAGTTGTTGTGGCGGCGAGTTCAAAGCACCATCATTATTTGCATATGAAAAGCCCGGATGGTTTCTAGCGGCCGGGTTGGCCCAATATCCGGAGTTCCCTGCGACATATTGTACTTGCTCTAAGGCTCCTTCTCCATTGTCCCCTCCTACATACATGGCTTGGGATTGGTCTTGCCAATCGCTCATATTGCTTATCGGCGTAGATGTAGAGGGTGCTCCATGTGGCTCGGTGATATATTTCTCCAATCTCTCCACCACCTTGTGGAGAGAGTCAAATTTGGTTGAAAGCTCCGCCACGGCCTTTGCCTCATAAATGCTAGTGGGCTTCAAAGAGGATGAAGAATGTCCTCACTCGTCCCCCCATCGTTGGTTATTAGAGGCCATCTCCTCTAATAAGGCCGTAGCTTCATCTGGGGTCTTTGATAGTATGGCTCCATTGGCGGTTGCGTCGATAATTTGCTTCGTGCCCGGTTGGAGTCCATTGTAGAAACTGTGAACTAGCTCCCAATCTTCTATACTATGATGTGGGCATTGATGTTGTAAGTCCTTGAAGCGCTCCCATGCTTCATAGAGAGTCTCTTGCGGTCCTTGCTTAAAGGACATGAGAGCACTCCGTATCTTCACCGTCTTGGAAGGAGGGTAAAATTTGTCAACGAAGGCGCTCGCCAACTCATCCCAAGTAGTGAATGTCCCTTCCGCTTGCGTCCTCAACCAATATAACGCTTTATCCTTGAGTGTGAAGGGGAAGAGTTGCAGTCGGATTGCATCAACGGAAACGCCCGGCATTTGGAACGTGGCGCACTTGGACAAGAAAAGTTGGATGTGGTAATGCGGATTTTCATGGGCATTCCCATGAAACGGGTCTTGTTGCATCAATACTGCCAATCCCGTATTTAGCTCAAAATTCTTGTCCGCCGCTAGTTCCGGCATGGCGATGGATGATGTGGTGGAAGAAGTCTTAAGTCGAAGCCTATCTATAATGGATATGATCCTCGTCATTCGTGCGGCTAGCTCCTCCGGTGTCTCCACACGGTTCATACAACCGTCCTCCGTAGCGTGCCTTCTCTCGGCTCTGATCCTCCTCACGGTACGCTCTATCTCTGGATCAAATAATATTTCCTCAAGCGCACGGTATAGTGGCGAGCGCACTCCGGCAACGGTGCCAAAAACTTGATCGCGCCCCGGTATTACACCCGGAGAACGATTATAGTCTTACCGCAAGCGCACGGCGTAGTGGCGAGCAGGTATCGAACTCAGGGAGGATCAATGACAGTGTCTTCTTCTAATCACCTAGCTATCAAAATGGTCAAGAATAATATGGGGTAAAATTGTCACAATCGTTCGTATATCGATAGAAATATCAATGGAATAAAGTGCCTAAGGATAGGGAATCCCCGCTACGGACCGTATCTCATCGTTGTGATTCGTAGGTTACATCATTGCTGGACTTGAATTTTAGGTGAACTAGTCGCAACTAAATGTAGAACCAAGCTCACGGTCTCGCGCTATTGCCGGTCTATAGCAAACCTAGGTTAGAGCCCAATCTCTTGCAAATCCTAACCTAAGCCGCTAGCATTAGGATCGACATCATCGTTCAATCGTATCTCGAGCCTACTCTAATGCAAACTCGAGCTACGACCTAGGTTGAGATAGTTCCTACCCGTCCAATCTCTTGCAAACGGGTATTGGTATAGAAGCACGATTAAAAACCCTACCTTTGGCCCAATCTCTTGCAAACCAATTCTAGGGGAGTCCAATCGTAAATCTAAATCGAATCTCTAGGGCTTCCTATCAATTAGGATCCAATCTCTTGCAAATCCCAATCAATATGAGTCCCTAGCTATCCGTAATAAATCAATCCCAACCTAACCCTAATCAATTCTAGCAAGAATTTCACCAATTCATCACAATTCAGAAATAGGGTTCATAGGGTTCATCCCTATACCCTAGGACAATAGAACTACTCACTAATCATCATGCAATTCATAAGAAATTCAATAGAAAATTCAGCACAAATCATTGCAATAGAGAAATTATCAATAAAAATAGAGTTTTTGACAAGAAAGGAGACAAACCAATGAGAATCCAATAGCATCCAACCAAAAATCCCCTTTCTAATCTCTCAAAAAGCCTAAATCTAATTCCCTAAAAAGCTCTCTAAAAAGGCTGCAAAAAGTATCAAAAAGTTCTCCCTAACTAGGGCAAAAACTGGGTTTAAATACCCCTCAAAATCGCCCAGAAATTCGTGACAAAAATGCCCCTGTGCAGCCCAGAAATCGCACTTTACGCAGCAGGCGGGGCAGCTCACTCGGCCGAGTGACAAATGTCACTCGGCCGAGTGACAAACCCTGTAAAATTACAGTAAGTTGGGAATTTTCCTGGGTCTGTCTTCGGGAGTGACTCGACCGAGTGGATTTACTCACTCGGCCGAGGGGCAATTCTTGCTCGGTCGAGTCGGAATCGTCAAAAGCATGTACATTTACAGTAAGTCGGCCTCTTTTGAAGTGGAATTTCCCATGCCACTCGGGCGAGGGGATTTCCATGCTCGGTCGAGTGGACTATCGTCACTCGACCGAGTGCACGCCTAATTCCTTCTGTTGATGCGTGTCCGGTCTGGTCGGCCGAGTGGTCTTCTTGCTCGGCCGAGTGGGTGGTTCACTCGGCCGAGTGAGATGCTGCAGATTCCCAATCTTCATCTTTTCGCTTCCTCGTCGCTCCTACGACGTTCCTTCTTCTTCCACTTGTCTTCCATCACCGAATAGCCCTCAAAAGAGCTTTGGGTGACACTCCGGAGTGGGTGCAAATCCTCTTGATCTCAAAATCACTCCGAATCGCTCCATATCTCCTGAAATACGACAAAAAGCAAGAAATCGCGAAAAGCATCGCAATATTGTCAAATAATCATGAAAAACACGATATGAGCGATCAAAGTGGCATGCAAACATGCAGAAAAAGGGTGTAAAATACGGAGCAATCAAGTCTCTCGTCGTTGAATCTCTGGACAAAGGCTCGGATCGAATCATTCTCGTTCTGTTTGAGCAAGAAGAAGTGTGAGGACTTCTTCTTAGGACGTCATCCCGCGACGAATTGCTTGCAGGACATCTCAGCCAATTCATCGAATGAGCCGATGCGGCCGTGGGGTAGCCCTTCGTACCAGCTCTCTGCCCTCTTGAACAGGGTAGCATGGAAGGCTCTACAAAGGTATGGCTCGTCGGCCCTGTGAAGCAGCATGACATTCAGGTGCTTATGAATGTGCGACCATGGGTCGCCTCTGCCATCATAAGCCGGTATGACTGGGAGCTTGAACTTGGGGAGAAGAGGAGTAGAGATAATATTCTCCATTAGTGGGGTCCTCCGAATTGCGGATCGGACAAGTAGAGATCCTCCTTCTCCGGGTGGCACGTAATTGGCCCCCGAGGATTGGTTTGGGAATTCCTCCCTCCTTCTGAATCCACCTGCAGGGTTCAGAGGGTTATAACCTGGGGGAGCCCTGTACATTACTGGATCTAAGATTTTGCGAGTTGCTTCCCGATAATTGGAGGGGGTCCGTTCCCCTGGAGAACGAATGCCCGGTTATCGACCTCCATTCTGTCGTATTGGTGAGTCGGGGGGGTCGTGTTGTGGGGGCTAATCTCCAATTGATTTGCCCTTAGGTCCCCCAGATCTCGGAGGAAGGTCGTGCCCCTGGTTGGCGTCAGGTTCAGATCTAGAGGTGGCAACGGCTCATTTAAGGGTAATGGGCTCCCTGTGTTTTGGTGTATTAAGGTTGCCAGTGCGCCAAGACTCCTGTCGACCTGCTCAGTGAACTGGGTGAATTCCTTCTGGATCACCCCAGGCTCCTTCATGGTCTCTACCGGTCGATGTAACGATGATGTGGAGTCTGCAGCATCCTCCAACAGGATGCTGTTTGCTTTTTATTTTATCTTCGGGCCTTCGATCGGTCCAATTTTGCTGGGTCCAGCTGTCATAGCTTTTGATCGCTTTGGGATGTCGAGCTGGTTAACGATTTCCCACAGACAGTGCCAAACTGTTAATGCCAAAATTGACTGAGACAATTGTCAAGCTGACGTGAACTCTTGATGTTGAGTCGGAGCCTCATCAACGGATGGAGTGGGACCCTAGGTTGGAAGAACCTGGGTCGTGTGATGGCAATTGATGATAGTGTAGTGCTCGATCAACCTTCAAGCAGCTGACGCGTCGATCGTTCAAGGCTATGAAGCTCGATGACGACCTTTGACGCTGGATAATGATCGTCGATCTACACCACATGGACTCGTTAGGGGGGGTCGAATCTGGGTTCCAACCCCAATCTCCTCCGATGCTTAAGTTAGTATGGAAACTTAAGGAAGATAGGGAGCTTGGTGCAACTGAGATCGACCCACAGAGGTTCGTCTCAGGACTGGCGGCGCATGCTTGAAAGTATAGGAAATATCAGCTGAGAAAGTAGAGCTATGTCTTAGACCACGTACCTTGGAATTGGAACCTTTCCTTGTATTTATAGGCGTTCGTGATCCCTTTCGAGACGTTGGGGAGATAACGGCCACCATAATGGGGCCACGATCTTTCCTCTTTAATAGGTGTAAATGTTGTGTACGTTCTTGCGAATTACGAGCCCACCTTTAATCCCATGTTGGAGTCAGGTGGACTCAACGGTCGACTGGCCATGTGGCTTTGACTGAGTCGATATCGGGCTTCTCTTGTGGGCCTTGTGGGCTTTAGTCATCTGTCGGTCGAGTTAACTTGAATGCCGGCCCAATGACTCAACAACATCAATACATATATCCATTCATAAATCTACACACCCACATAGAACATCCATATAATGCACACACACCTACAGTTACAAGCATATGTGTAAATAACAGTGATAAATAACCATTAATTACCTATACACCAAATACATCATTCATCCATTATACATATCACACAGACATCACATACATACAAACATACTAGTGTACTACACATATACTAGGCCATATCTAGAAGACACATCAATACAAACACACACATCCATATATCCGCACACTAATACACTTTATCTATGTATACATACCAATATCCTGATGTATGCTCATGTTTAAGCTACACACACCCTCATGAAGAAGGGTCAACAATATGTACCTCACATAGATAACATATAGCACGACTAATCATAAGCACACATATCCATGCTATATGTACAGAAACATATAATTAAGAACATACCTACCCACGCATGGGCAAACTTTCATACACACTAATATATAGGTCATACAATAGATATGTACATACAACCATAAGCACACATATCATTATGTGCATAACACCCAACATGCACTTAACCTTACTAGCACGTAATTATAAACATAAACTAGTATATCCAAAATGTATATACCCCTAGTAGATAGCCATACACCAATTCTAATACACATAGTTATCCATCTAATTATATAGCTATCCACACACACACACACACACACACACACACACACACACACACACACACACACACGTATAAGCATAACTCTTACAACCATACATATAACAAATACATATCACATATATCACTACATATGCACATACAACATAATAGACAAACATCTATATTACATTTGACAACTGTTTTTGAATTCTATGGCTGACTAGGACAAGATACAGAGTGGCTGAGATTCGATCTTGGTAAATCAGTGGTTGAGATTGAATTTTGTGAAAATTTTAGTGGAAAAACTTAAATTTTGGTGAGAAAAGCGTCTTAGTAACCAAAACTTTGAAATTAGAAGTGTCTTGGGAAAGATTATGGAGATTAAATTGTTGGATATGGAAGACGTTTGTACACCCTTGTGGGGGATGTACGAGGGAATACGGACCTCGAACGTCGCGTACACGAAGTCATGTACAAAGGGAATCTGTTCCCTTGCGGAGAGGATCTCTAGATGAGTGGGAAAGTCGCATTATATATGCATAAGTGCATGCGACATATGGCTTATAAAGGGGGAATATCTTAAGCTTATGTTGTACCATGCATATGGTACAACTTAAGCTTATAATGTGCCATGTATCATGGTACACCTTAATTAAGTTGTTCCAAAGGAACAACTTACCCTAAAATAACTACCTTGGGGGCTATAAATAAGACCCAAGGGTAAGCCATTTCTTACACCTTTTGCATGAAATTCATGCATGCATCTTCA
This sequence comes from Scilla litardierei, assembly GCA_030789695.1. Classification (NCBI taxonomy): domain Eukaryota; kingdom Viridiplantae; phylum Streptophyta; class Magnoliopsida; order Asparagales; family Asparagaceae; genus Scilla; species Scilla litardierei. The sequence continues at coordinate 315,983,865 of CM061133.1, read as the reverse complement.
TCATAGCGAAGCTCTGCAGAAATCCTTTCTCTTCCTCTATCCAAGTTCTTAATCTAAAGTAGAGATTTAGATTGTGGATTTAGTAGCCTTACTCCGTTCGTGAGTAGACTCGATCCGTCGTGGCGAATCCGAAGGCGAAGTTCGTAGACTACCGTGCCACGTACGCAAGCGTAAGTCTTAACTTCATTTATCGATCCTAACTCTGTTTTGGCAGGATCCTAAAATGGTATCAGAGCCATATGGGTTCGCCCCGGTCAAACCGCCACCCCGTCGAAACTATGAACGAGTCGTTGTCTTTTTCACGAATGGGTCTCCTACTATTACGGATATAGTAGGAACGCTTCGTGACGGAGAGAACGCAGCGGTTGTTCTTTTCACGTTAGGGTCTCCTATCATTACGGATATGGTAGGAACTCTCCGTGACGGGAAGAACCGACCGTTCACGTAGTATGTTATTTTTCATTTTTTGGCACACGGCCATTAGGAAATAACTAATTTCTCGACGAACGGGTGCTTCATCGACGAACGGGTGCTTCATCGAGGAAGATGATGGTAGTTATTTTCATCGGGTAAGCGGAAATTTGGTGTATGTGCACCATGGCCAAATGGGCTATGAAGGCCATGCACCCCCTCTCCCCATGCGGAGGGGGTTGGCTACGGCCAATAACCACCGGCGACCACCCCATCAAGGGGGAGGAATAAGTGCGGCAACCCCATTCAAAGGGGGTGGCCGGCCATGGCCAAAGGGGCCATGGCCGGCCAACGCCGAATGGCCTTGGCCATGGCCGGCCATGGCCAAGCCATGACCGGCCATGGCCAGGCCGGCAGTGGCCGGCCTTGGCCAAGGCCTGCCGGCCAGGCCGGCCCTGGCAGTGGCCAGGGCCGGCGCCCTGGCCACTGCCAGGGCCAGGCCGGCCCTGGCAGTGGCCAGGGCCGGCGCCCTAGCCTCAGGCCAGGGCCTGGCCGAGGCCAGGGCAGGAGCCCTGGCCCCGGCCAGCGGCCAGGCCGCACTGGCAGAGGCCAGGGCCGGCGCCCTGGCCTCAGGCCAAGGCCTGGCCGAGGCCAGGGCAGGAGCCCTGGCCCCGGCCAGCGGCCAGGCCGCCCTGGCAGAGGCCAGGGCAGCGCCCTGGCAGAGGCCAGGGCAGCGCCCTGGCCTCAGGCCAGGGGCCTGGCCGCCCTGGCAGAGGCCAGGGCAGCGCCCTGGCCTCAGGCCAGGGCCTGGCCGAGGCCAGGGCAGGAGCCCTGGCCCCGACCAGTGGCCTGGCCGGCCCTGGCCGAGGGGGCCAGGGCCCCTGGCCGGCCCTTGGCCTAGCCCCGGCCAGGGCAGAGGCCCTGGCCGGGAAGAAGCTGCTTTCGAAAATTGGTCGACCAATTTTGTGTTTTTGGTCGACCAATCTGGCAGAAGGTTTGAGTCGACTGCAAACTTGCCTACTGACCCATACGGGGTGACAAAAGGCATTGGCCAAACTCGAATGTGCCGATTAGCCCATACGGGGCTAACCACAGTGCCGACTAGTTCATACGGAACTAACGTTTTTAATGAAGTTTTTTTACTTGGGCTCTACTCCTTGAAGATTAGCCGTAATGCTCTACTTCATGCGAGATTAGCCATGTCATTGTGCTCTACTCCACGGAGATTAGCCAATGAACTTATGACGTTGTGCTCTACTCTACGGAGATTAGCCAATGTATTTTAAATTCGTTTTGAAAAATACGTTTTCAAAAACGCTTTTCCGCTGCAAAGTACTATAAGAGTACTAACATTTGATAAAGTGAGGGAGAAATATTGAAAGTTACTCTAGATGGTGATTGGAAACGTAGTGACCTTTCCGATTCTAGAGTAACATCTTCAATATTTTTCGAAAGTAACTTATCAAATACTCGTTTTCCGCTGCTAGTACTATAAGAGTACTATTGTTTGATAAGTGATGGTGGAATATTGAAAGTTGTTCTAGATGGTGATTGGAATCATAGAGACCTTTTCGATTCTAGAACAACATCTTCAATAATTTTCGAAAGTAACTTATCAAATATAATATAATTCCAAGTGGGATTTGAATTTTAGAACTATCCAAATGGGATATTCTATTATCATTTCAAGTGGGAGTTATATTTTAAGAATTTTTATGCAATGTTTTGATCGAACCTTTGGTTTTGTGTTTTTTGCAGCATTTTAAAAGTAAAATGTCTTCCGCTTCAAAGAATATCTTCGCTGAGTTAAACAGAGGTGAAAAACTCAACGGCAATAATTACAAACTTTGGTCCATTAAGATACAATACGTTTTAGAGGAGCAAGAAGTGCTCGAAACTCTAAAGAACGTAATGATTGAACCCGAGTTGGGCACTACGGCCCAACACAGACGAGACAAGGAAGCTTTTGATGCTTGGTCTCGGAAGAATAAGATAGCGCGCATTACATTATTAAGCAGTATGGCTGATGACATAATGCGCATCTTCCGAGAATATGACCTAGCCATGTACATATGGTCCAAGCTAGAGGAGAAGTTCGGTGGCACATCGGTGTCCAAACTTCACGCCTTAACTATAAGGTTCGATACATATAAGAAACGTCCAGATCATTCCATGGGGAAACATCTGCGACATATGGCGAACCTTATCTCAGAGTTAAAGGACGCAGGTCATGTGCTCACGGATGAGCAACAAATCCAAGCAGTCATACGTTCCCTACCAAATGGGTGGGATCAGATGAAGATGCATCTCACTCATAATGAGAGCATCAAGACCTTCAACGATGTTTCCAAGCACATCGAATTAGAGGAAGAGCGGCTTGCGGCTGCCAAGCCAAGTGCAGAAGTGCACATGGTTGCTAGTTCCTCACACGGGGGAAAGAAACGTAAAGATCGTTCGAAGTCTTCTAATGAACGTAATAAGCAACCTGAGTCTACCAAGGAACCCAAACATAAGGGTGGGCACAAGAAATGGCACAAGAAGAAAGACTAGAAAAGGATCAAGTGCTTCAAGTGCAACAAGCTCGGTCACTATGCTCGTTCGTGTACGAGTGGAAGTGACGAGGTAACTTGTAATACTAGTTACATATGTGTTTCTAGTCCACTATTTCTTGTGGAATCTAATCCATTTTTGGATAATTGATTCAGGTGCCACCGACCACATAGCAAAGGACAGACGGTCCTTCGTGGAGTATCACCGGATACCCAAGGAATGAAGTGGATCAATGTAGGAAACAACACACGTGTTGAAGTGAAAGGCGTTGGGACTCGCAAGCTTGTCTTGGACAACGGCCTCACTCTCCTACTACATGATGTTCTCTTCATTCTATATATTCAAAGGAATATTAAAACTGTGGTCAATTTAATGGGTCTTTGTAATAGTTGGTTCCATCATGATTGTAAAGTGGACCTATTTTGTAATAATTCTTTTATTGGTTCTGGGTTATGTATTTCAAAGGATTTATTGTAATAAGTACAATATATGATTCCTCATGTAATGAAAATTTCCTTGTGACAAATTCTTTGACTAATGAGTCTAATATAATTTATTGGCACACAAGGCTTGGTCATATTGGACCAACGCGTATGGATAGACTTGCCAAACGTGGCCTTCTATCCAATGTTTCAAAGGTTGAAATGTCGACCTGCGAACATTGCCTTGTGGGGAAATCTTGTCGCAAGCCGTTTTGGAACCGGCACAAGGGCCAAGGTTCCATTACAGCTTATCCATTCGGACATATGTGGTCCGATGAATGTCAAGACAAGACGCGGGAAATCCTATTTCATCACTTTTAATTGATGATTTCACCCGATTCGGTCATATATATTTGATATCCCACAAAAGTGAAAGCACTAAACTTGCTTTAAAAACTATATGAGTTTAGTGGAGAATCAATTAGATCGCAAGATTAAGGTCGTGCGAACCGATAGGGGCGGTGAATATCAATCAACAAGTTTAAAGAAACTTTGTGATGAAAAAGGCATAGTACATCAGGTAACTATGCCTTATACTCCTCAACAAATTGGTGTTGCAGGTATAGGACTTTAATGAAAAATGGTCCGTTCAATGATGGCGCAAGCTAACTTGCCAATCACCTTTCGGGGTGATGCATTATTGACAACCGTTTTCATTTTAAACAGCGTACCCTCGAAATCAGTTAGCTCCACTCCTTATGAGTTGTGGAACCAAAGGTCTCCTGACTTAAACATTTTTACCTTGAGTTTGGCATTCAACGCACATATTTCCTCCCATAAGTATGGCAAACTTGGGCCAAGGGGAAGGAAACGTATCTTTATACGATACGCAGAAAACTCCAAAGGTTATATTTTTGTTAGTCAGGAAGACAATGGTGGGCTAATTGAGTTTGAGTCGAGGGATGTCACTTTCTTGGAAAACGAGTTTCCAAGACAGGGCGAGATAAGTCCAGACTTATCTTTATTTTGAGATTTATGATCAAAAAGGATTACCTCATTCGAGTGGGAGAAATTCTTGGTGAAAACGAAAATTCTTTTCAACCTTCACCAATGGATTATACGAATGACGATTATCCTATTCCATACGGGAATAATGATCCAAGTGGGAGCAATTCTAACAACATTTCAAGTGGGAGTGATATTAGAATTGATCTTAATTCGAGTCAACAAGGACTTGAAGAATCTCAAATATGCCGCATCATGCCCTGCGAAAGACAAATGGATGAAAGCGATGAAGGAGGAATTGAAATCAATGAAAGTTAACCAAGTCTGGGACTTAGTTAACTTACCCAGAGGACATAGAGCAATTGGGAACAAATGGGTTCTCAAAATCAAGCATAAGGCTGATGGCTCTATTTGACAGATATAAAGCTCGCCTTGTCGCGAAAGGTTTTACGCAACAGGAAGGGATAGACTACGAAGAGACCTTCTCACCTGTTGTGCATTTTACCTTGATTCGCATGTTTCTGGCAATGGTAGCTTGCTTATACCTTGAATTACATCAGATGGATGTAAAGACTGCCTTTCTCAATGGAGAATTGGACGAGGAGATCTATATGGAACAACCAACAGGGTTTGTAAAAGAAGGAAACGAACATAAGGTTTGTAAACTTCGTAAATCCATATATGGTCTTAAACAATCCTCGAGGCAATGGTATATACGATTTCAAGAGGTTGTCTTATCAAATGGATTTTCCATACTTGATAAAGATAACTACGTATATATCAAGAGGATTAAAAGCAAGCATGTTATTATGTCTCTATATGTAGATGACATTTTAATAGCCGGAAATGACAAGGGCTTTGTGATGAGTATCAAGGCTTGGCTTTCATCAGTATTTTAGATGAAAGGCATAGGAAAAGCCGCATATATCCTTGGAGTTAAGATTTCAAGGAATCGTTCGAAGAAACTTCTTTCTCTTTCACAGGAGACTTATATAAAGAAGGTTCTAGAACGATTTAATATGCAGGACTGCAAGTCCATTGATATTCATATAAGCATATGCGATAATTTATATCTGGAATCGTGTCCAAAGAACCAAAAGGAAAAGGAAATTATGGAAAAAGTTCCATATTCCAGTGCAGTTGATAGTCTTATGTACACTATGGTGTGTACGAGACCGGACATCTGTTTTGCCGTTGGAAATGGTAAGCTGTTACCAATCCAACCCAGGGCAAGAACACTGGAAAGCGGTTAAGAGGATAATGCAGTATCTTAAAGGAACTGCAGATTTGCAAAAGACTATGATAAAACCAAGAAGGTAGACATAAGGTACATATCTACGCATGAGATGATAGAGGATCAGCTTACGAAAGCGATCCCCAGAAATGTGTTTTATAAACACTTATCATCCCAAGGATTGCGTATGAGCTGAGTTGTACAAATATATATTCCCATGTCTAAGAAAGATCAAATTTAATAAAAGAATAAGTTCTTTTTCAAGCATTGCATATGAATTTCTTAAAGAAATGTTTGTGTACATTTTTTGAAATCTCAGCTGAATTGTGTTTATGTCGGACAGATTAAGGTTGGCTCTCTCACATGAGCAACCGCCTTATCTTATCAGATGGATAAGATAGAGATGAGACTAGTTTAAAGTCAAAATCATTAGACGAATGATTTAGAGTCATGACTTTAACAAAGTTAGTCGAATGAAAGATCTGCATCATATGGATGCTTACAAAAGATCTGAGATCTGTATCACAAGGATAAAAAGATCTCATTGGATTTTATAATCCTATCTGTCTTATGCAGGATGAGAGTCCGGGAATATTTCCGGAGTAGTAAGGGGACTCAAAAGATAGGCACTGTGGTGTCTGATCTTTCATCCGTACAACATCATTAAGACATACTCTCCCTGGGAAAGGAGTGATGTTGTAATACGTGTTCATACCACGTATGCATTTCGACCAATGAGTTAGTAGCAATAGTGTTTGCTATTATGTGAGACTCAAAGGCCATACGGGTCTTAACTCTTACCCTCAAGGACTCCAATTGGTTCTTTTAGATTTGACGAGATGATCGCTATCTTAGCGTGTTACTAATGGGCTATGGTAATTCGGCTCGGCGGGGCACGTTAGAAAAGCGAATCAAGTCAAGATCAGAAGGTTCGCAAGAAGAGGAAGATTGATTTCATATTCGCATTTGGACTTTAGTGATTCAAAGCTGGCCAGCCAATTGTAATCCAGATGGGATTCAATTGTTGAATATAAAGTACAAGAAATGTGAAGAAATAATCTAGGGTAAAGCATGAGTTGAACTACTCAACTTTGCACCTTCGAGGTCGTTGTGTATCTCTAACAAGTGCACAACAACAGACTCTACGCGCATGACGGTCGCACGGTCTATTTCTCGGTATGATAGATGAAAGAACTAAGGGAAAGACGTTCTCTTACAATCCCCTCAAGTGTGAGTGGGAGATGTTGGATATGGAAGACGTTTGTACACCCTTGTGGGGGATGTACGAGGGAATACGGACCTCGAACGTCGCGTACACGAAGTCGTGTACAAAGGGAATCTGTTCCCTTGCGGAGAGGATCTCTAGATGAGTGGGAAAGTCGCATTATATATGCATAAGTGCATGCGACATATGGCTTATAAAGGGGGAATATCTTAAGCTTATGTTGTACCATGCATATGGTACAACTTAAGCTTATAATGTGCCATGTATCATGGTACACCTTAATTAAGTTGTTCCAAAGGAACAACTTACCCTAAAATAACTACCTTGGGGGCTATAAATAAGACCCAAGGGTAAGCCATTTCTTACACCTTTTGCATGAAATTCATGCATGCATCTTCATCATAGCGAAGCTCTGCAGAAATCCTTTCTCTTCCTCTATCCAAGTTCTTAATCTAAAGTAGAGATTTAGATTGTGGATTTAGTAGCCTTACTCCGTTCGTGAGTAGACTCGATCCGTCGTGGCGAATCCGAAGGCGAAGTTCGTAGACTACCGTGCCACGTACGCAAGCGTAAGTCTTAACTTCATTTATCGATCCTAACTCTGTTTTGGCAGGATCCTACATAAATTTGGGGAAAAGTGCCTTGGGAACCTAAACTTTGAAATTAGAAGTACCTTGAAAAAGATGGTGAAGATTAAATTTGGGGGGAAAGTGCCTTGGGAACCTAAACTTTGAAATTAAAAGTGACTTGGGAAAGATTGTGGACAAGAATGATCTATTAAATTAAACAAAATAAAAAATTTAGCTGAACAACAAATTAGCGTAAAAATACCCTGAGTTTTGTTGTTCCGCGCCCGCGTCGAAGGCGCCCGCTAAATATTTTTACGCTAATTTGTTGTTCCGCGCCGAAGGCGCGGTCGCCAAATTTGTTGTTCGACGCCGAATTTGTTGTTCCACGCCGAAAGCGTCTGCGTCGAATTTGTTATTCCGCACCAAATGCCCCCGCGCCGAAGGTGCACGTGCCGCTAATATTTTTACGCTAATTTATTGTTCTATTAAATTTTGGCACAAAGATTTTGCAGGGGAAATCTTAAATGAACCGTGCCCACCGGCACGAGTTATGACTAATAATATACTAATACACCAAGAGCATGCCCGACTCATACATGAGTGGGACACAGAGATCCACACTATATATATCACACACTCTATATATGCAATGCACTCTACATACATTTCACTGTATACAAAGAAATCTACTACATACACAACACATAGTTCAACCAATACTAACACATATACCTTAAAATACCAACTTACATACACATAGTCATACAAATATGTAGATATACAGATGTAGCCGCAATCACATATACAAGCATACCTCACATATATACTTGCTAATTGACATAAGATACTTGTATATCTATGCAAACATATAGCCACACATACAGAGATATATAAACAACCAATTATTACCCACAGGAACTCAACACCCCAGCTTCTAGCATCAGAGCTCTATCTTAAGGCATGACTCCTACCCACCTTAAGACTAAACTACTCTCGAAACACTACACGCACTACCCTTACATAGCTTTATTGAGTATTGGTGTTTCATACCAATCTTAGTTTGATGATGATCACAACATTATGTTGTTACTAATGAATCTCATGTTTTAGTCTCTCAGTTTATTTCAAGGATATCTTTCTTGGAGACTAATCACTTAGTGTAAGAATGGACATCATGTGAAGAATGGCCAAAGTTTGGACTCAAGGAGTGCCAAAGCTTGGAGATGGTGGAGAGCAATCAAAGCATCAAGATTGAAGACTTAGACTCTTAAGAAAGCATTGTAATCCATGTAATTTACTTTATTGCTTTCTCTCTCTTTTGAGTCTAGGGTTAATGTAATGCCTTGCTAGATGGTTTGCTCATTCTTGCACATGCATTTAACCATCTTAGTGAACCTTAGGATTATCATAGAATCCAACCCAATAGGTTCACTCTGTCCAAAGACTCATTTGGAGTCTCTGGCTTTCCGTCAGTCGCTTGATAAGGGAAACACAGCCGACTGGGTGATTTCCAGTCGCCTATAGATCCTTCTACAGTCGCCTGATATGCACAGTTCAAGTCAATATTTCAATTGACTCAAACTTGAGCTTTACGCACAGTCGTCTGTCGATCTGTTTACAGTCGTCTGTATACTTACAGTCGCCTGGGATTTGGCCAACAGTCGCCTGTCTAGCGTAAGTGCAATCTCTGCATCTCTCTGTCTTCTCTCCATATTATACAGTAGTCGACTGATGTAGAATGTACAGTCGCCTGACTATTTGACAGTTGACTGTAGTATTAATATCAGTCGCCTGTGGGAAGAATTGGAGAAAGAGTGCAGCTCTCTGTTTCGATCCATCCCCTGCAGCAGTCGTTTGCTGAAGGATTAACAGGCGCATGTCCTGTTTGTTAGTCGACTGTATTGACTTCATCAGTCGACTGTCCTGGCTCAGATTATAGCCGTTGAATATTTTCTAGCCGTTGATCAGTCGACTGTCTTTTGATCATCAGTCGACTGATCCTGTCGTTTTCACCAAGTTTCTAGCCGTTGCAGATTTGTTCATTTGGCTGTTTCTTTGGGTTTTGGGCTTGATATAGGATTCCTATATATATGAGTGTGTTGCCATCACTTGAGAACTCTTGACAACACTTGATAACTCTTGACTCCATAGAAAATCTCAAGAGACCAATAAGCCACTCTCAAGCTCCCTCATTTCCCTCTATTGAGCATTCATCTTCCTTCATGCATTGAAGTCCAGCTCAAGGGAAATCAACCAAGTGCTCTCAAGCATATTCCAACACTTGGAGATCATCTTCCATGCCTTGCATTCATTCATGAGTAAGCATCTCAAGGCATAGGTAAGAGTATTTACTTTACAGGTTGTAATTTGTTTTCCTATTTCTCTTTGTGGGATTAGGATACTCTCTTTGTGGGAGTTTCTCTCTTTGTGGGAGGTTGCTCTTTGTGGGACTAGGGAATTCTCTTTGTGGGAATTAACTCTCTCTGTGGGAGTTTTAGTATCCTAGTGTAGGGCTAACCCTAATTCTCTGAGTGGGAGTTAGTGATTCTCTGTGTGGGAGTCTTGATCCTTGTGTAGGATTGGTTGGGTCCTTGTGTAGGGCATAAATCCTCTTTGTGGGGTATCTCCTTGTGAGATTTGTATTCACTTCTCTGTGTGGGATTATAGTGAATATTGGTGTGGCTGGATGTATCCAAGTTAGGGGAACAAGGGTAAAAATTTGTGTTTACGTTTGGATTGATTGTGCTTTTTAATTCCTCTTGCATTTATAATTCCGCATTTGCAAGTTAAATTTTAATTGGACAATTTTATTGCCATTACACTATTCACCCCCCCCCCCCCCCTCTAGTGTATGTTGTTAGTATTGCAAGGGTTAGACGATCCCTACAATTGGTATCAGAGCGAGGTTAAAGCATACTACAACGATGGCATTCAACGCCTCATCCGTGTCTCATGAAGAAGGTCACTCAACCGTTCAACCCCCGCTCTTCAACGGAACCAACTACCCAAGTTGGAAGATCAGAATGATGATCTACATGGAGGGTCAAGACCTATGGGACATCACGGAGGTGCCATTTGAGATTCCCATTACTACTGCGGCTTCAAGGACAAAGGCGGAGAAGGACTCAATCAAGTTCAATGCGAGAGCTATGAATGCTTTACATTGCGCTTTCTCAGCTAGTGAGTTCAACCGCATCTCCATGTGCAAAACAACGAATGATATTTGGCACACCTTGGAGATTTGTCATGAAGGGACAACGAAGGTAAAGAAATCTAAACAAACTGTGTTTAGATCTAAATATGAAATGTTTAAGATGTAGGAAGGCGAAAGCATTTTGGAGATGTTCACAAGGTTCACCGATATCGTGAACGCGTTGGAGGGACTCGGGAAGACGATTTCCCAAGAGGATCATGTAGAGAAGATCCTAGACTCTCTCTCACCTCGTTGGGAGTCAAAGGCCAACGGAATTTTGGAGTCGTATGACACGTCCAAATATACCGTTGAGGAGTGCATTGGAAATCTCATGGCGTATGAAGTAAAGATTCAACACAAGAAGGAGATTCAACCAACAAAGCCCGAGAAGCTTGAGAAGCAAAAGGGGGTTGCATTCCATGCCAAGGAGGAGCCAATCAAGTGGAGGAGGAAATTCCATCGAGAAGCTCCTAGCGAAGAAGATGAGCAAGAAGATGCAAGTGGAGAAGAAATTGAGGATCTTGCCGAGCAATTCAAAGCTTTCCTCAAATGCAAGCAAGGTAAGTCTTTGTCAAAGTTTGCCTCCAATTCTAACAAGGTTCCTACTTGTTACACTTGCAGTGGAAAAGGTCACTTGTCCACCGAATGTCCTTCCAAACCCAACAAAGAAGCTTACAAGGGTAAAGGGAAGAAGTATTGGAAAGGAAGGTCCAAGTCCAAAAATCACAAGAAGGGACTTGTCGGGACCTTTGATGATTCGAGTGAGGACACTTCGAGTAACGAAGAAGAGGATACAAAGGAGGATGCTCACGCATGCTTTGTAGCCATGGATGGTCCTACACCAATCCCCTCCGGATTAAACGAAGAAGAGTTAGATGCTTGGCTTGACGCATACAATTCCTATGAGGATTTGTGCCTCATGGCTATGGAGGAGAAGTCGTCATCATGCTCTTACAAGGATGATGTTGTTGTTGTTGAGATCGAGGTAGAAAAGATCTCATACGAGGAGCTCAAGATCAATTTTGACTTGATCTCTGAAAAGGCTAGTAAGTGCATCAACTCTTACAATAGATTAAAAGCAAAATATAAGATTGCTAAGAGTAGATTGCATGAACTAGTTATTGCAAGTGTAATTCATGATGAAAAGCATGTTTATGACACTTGTGAGAGAGACACTCTTCTCTCTCAAGTTAAGGAATTGAGCCTTTCTAATGAAAAACTCATTGCTCAAAACCTTAGCTTAGATGCTCACATTCAACAACTTACGTTGAAATGTGAAGAGGAATCTCGGAAGCTCATAAGCTTTGTGTATTCTAGGGATTCACTCCACGATTTGTTGGAAAAACAACATCCGGCAAATCATAGAGGAGGTTTGGGTTATATTCAAAATGTGGTTCCCAAACCCACCTCTAATTCCTCTTATGGTGCAAATACAAGAAATATTGCCAAAGCACCTAAGAAGAATCACCATGCTTTCTTGTACTACAATAACACCAACAAGAAGCATGTAGATCACAAGGTGATGAGGAAGAATGAAGAATCTTCATTTTTTGCTAAGAAGCAAAATCCTCATTCTTTGCATGCTAAGAAATTTGTTTCTACACCTAAGCATGCCACATCCTTCCCTCTTGAAAAGGCAAAACCATTGCCTAGGAATTCCTTGAGATTATGGATTCCCACAAAAGTTAGTGTGCAAGAGAGAGATAGTAACATCAACTCTCTAGTTAGGGATGTGATCACCTCGTGTGATTACGTTAGGAAATCAAACTCCTCTTGGGTTTGGTTACCTAATATTTAGGTTCCTCACACATATGCATATTGCATGGGTATTGTGCTTCTGTGTTTATTTTAAGCATACCCATTGATTGTGTGTGTTTCATGATTTTGAAAATATTTTCAAATTTATTTCTTTTCATGAAAATGAGGACCTTGGGGTTTATTGACATGCATGCATTTTTGATCCATGTGTATGTCAATGGTGGAGTTAATATATTATATGTTTAAATTATTTTAAGACATATTTTAACTCTCATTTCGGAGGTTATTTGAGATCATTATTTACATTTGGTTATTTTAGGTCTCAAACCAAACCTCTTGTTGTTTATTGCCAACATGGTTCATGTCTCATTGTTTTTGGCAATATCCTTGTGTATCTTTGAAGCTTGATTTTTCCATATTTATTGCTTTGATACATTTTTTAGGCCCATGGCTCCATTAATTAATTGGTATTAGATCCTAGAAGTCAAAAGTTGACCATTTCTATGATCTAGGGGGCATGGGATAGTGAATTTATACCCACTAAATTTTTAAATTTCGTATCATACATATCTTTCGTTTCTTGCATATTTTCACATCTTGGTTAAGATGACAAAGGGGGATGTTTTTGATGTCCACCTTTTTGACGATGTAAAGGGGGAGAGATATATGCATTATGTGATCATACCTATAGGGGGAGAGATATATACATATGCATATGGGGAGAGATATCTCTATAGGGAGAGATATATGGGATTAGATAAACCATTCATGTTTGCATACCTTTATTCTTTGCAATTGGTTTATGTAATCCATGCCTATTATATGTCACCATATTTTTATTGGTATTATGAGTATTTACCTTTGTGTATCTCATTATATAATTGGTGCATATAAGTAGGGGTAGATCATTAGCATTGTGTTTTAATTCTTTATGATTTACATAATGTGTGTCATCATCAAAAAGGGGGAGATTGTTGAGTATTGGTGTTTCATGCCAATCTTATTTTGATGATGATCACAACATTATGTTGTTGCTAATGAATCTCATGTTTTAGTCTCTCAGTTTATTTCAAGGATATCTTTCTTGGAGACTAATCACTTGGTGTAAGGATGGACATCATGTGAAGAAGGGCCAAAGTTTGGACTCAAAGAGTGCCAAAGCTTGGAGATGGTGGAGAGCAATCAAGGTATTAAGATTGAAGACTTAGACTCTTAAGAAAGCATTGTAATCCATGTAATTTACTTTATTGCTTTCTCTCTCTTTTGAGTCTAGGGTTAATGTAATGCCTTGCTAGATGGTTTGCTCATTCTTGCACATGCATTTAACCATCTTAGTGAACCTTAGGATTATCATGGAATCCAACCCAATAGGTTCACTCTGTCCAAAGACTCATTTGGAGTCTCTGGCTTTCCGTCAGTCGCCTGATGAGGGAAACACAGCCGAATGGGTGATTTCCAGTCGCCTGTAGATCCTTTTACAGTCGCCTGATATGCACAGCTCAAGTCAACATTTCAATTGACTCAAACTTGAGCTTTACGCACAGTCTTCTGTCGATCTGTTTACAGTCGTCTGTATACTTACAGTCGACTGGGATTTGGCCAACAGTCGCCTGTCTAGCGTAAGTGCAATCTCTGCATCTCTCTGTCTTCTCTCCATATTATACAGTAGTCGACTGATGTAGAATGTACAGTCGTCTGACTATTTGACAGTTGACTGTAGTATTAATATCAGTCGCCTGTGGGAAGAATTGGAGAAAGAGTGCAGCTCTCTGTTTCGATCCATCCCCTGCAGCAGTCGTTTGCTGAAGGATTAACAGGCGCATGTCCTGTTTGTTAGTCGACTGTATTGACTTCATCAGTCGACTGTCCTGGCTCAGATTATAGCCGTTGGATATTTTCTAGCCGTTGATCAGTCGACTGTCTTTTGATCATCAGTCGACTGATCCTGTCGTTTTCACCCAGTTTCTAGCCGTTGCAGATTTGTTCATTTGGCTGTTTCTTTGGGTTTTGGGGCTTGATATAGGATTCATATATATATGAGTGTGCTGCCATCACTTGAGAACTCTTGACAACACTTGATAACTCTTGACTCCATAGAAAATCTCAAGAGATCAATAAGCCACTCTAAAGCTCCCTCATTTTCCTCTATTGAGCATTCATCTTCCTTCATGCATTGAAGTCCAGCTCAAGGGAAATCATCCAAGTGCTCTCAAGCATATTCCAACACTTGGAGATCCTCTTCCATACCTTGCATTCATTCATGAGTAAGCATCTCAAGGCATAGGTAAGAGTATTTACTTTACATGGTGTAATTTGTTTTCCTATTTCTCTTTGTGGGATTAGGATACTCTCTTTGTGGGAGTTTCTCTCTTTGTGGGAGGTTGTCTCTTTGTGGGACTAGGGAATTCTCTTTGTGGGAATTAACTCTCTTTGTGGGAGTTTTAGTGTACTAGTGTTGGGCTAACCCTAATTCTCTGAGTGGGAGTTAGTGATTCTCTGTGTGGGAGTCTTGATCCTTGTGTAGGATTGGTTGGGTCCTTGTGTAGGGCATAAATCCTCTTTATGGGGTATCTCCTTGTGAGATTTGTATTCACTTCTCTGTGTGGGATTATAGTGAATATTGGTGTGGCTGGATGTACCCAAGTTTGGGGAACCAGGGTAAAACTTTGTGTTTGCGTTTGGATTGATTGTGCTTTTTAATTCCTCTTGCATTTATAATTATGCATTTGCAAGTTAAATTTTAATTGGAAAATTTTATTGCCATTACACTATTCACCCCCCTCTAGTGTGTGTTGTTAGTATTGCAAGGGTTAGACGATCCCTACAAGCTTCAGGGAGGTGACCTGCATGGGCCACCAAATATAACGCCCCGCTCCCCAGGATACCCTAGAAGTACGAATCTGGCCCAGGTTATCACAAAGTAGCGAGTATTACGAATGGAGAAATTGAGAATACAAAAGAGTTAGCAGGTCCACTGCGCACGGCTGGAATAGTACCTGTAGTGTTCCGAAGCAAACATCTAACATCCAACACAGAGGAACCAAAGAACACATAAACAACACTGAGACAAAGAGAATAAATACTGCCTTTAATATATATCATCAACATCCATATACAACAGCATCTATACATCAACCCCTAAGACCAAAAGAAACCCCAAAAGTACATAGTCTCTCTCTCATCTCTCATCTCTCCACCCAATCCTACAACTTCACAAGCCAAGCTCTTCACCAACTTCATCTGCTACCAACTCCAACACTGAATACCTAAAAAGTCAACGGTGGGGCACGTCAATGCATGACCCAGTAGGAAATCCAACTCTATCTCAAATTCCACATCTAAAATACAACTGTGTGAATGATATGCAGCGAACATGACATGTCAAGATAACAGTAACAAGAGTACAAAGAACCGTAGATGGGTACGATGGAATATGTTACAATAGTAGTCCAAAATAAGAGTAAGCATAATAATGCAATGGGGTGCAATGGGAAGGGGTAACAACACAAGTAACAACAAGTGCAAGGAAAAGTAAATGGCACCAAAAAAATAACGAACACAGACAGAAACAGCTGTCATGAGGTTAATTGTTTAATGTTTGGAAACCTAGGTACCAGATACGACATAACGGAGTGGAACCTCACCCAGTAAGGCGGGTGCTAAAACTAGGACTCCCCGCCGTGCTAGCCCGTCAAGAGCCTACGGTAACACCTCTGCCCACTCCCCGCCCCGGTAGTCTGACAGGAGTGCGAGTGTACCCAACATAACTAACACAACTCAGTTACATCCCTTATGCCTACCCAATACTTTAGTTTCCCCCACCTCCCCCCCCAAGGCACCCTCCTTCGTGGAGGACTAAGCATTTGAAATAAAGAAACACTTACACATCATCATGAAATGACAACAATAATAACCTCAACACCGACATCAAGTAACAACATCCCAACCACAACAACAACTTCCATAATGTATCCACCACAACATTTTCTTTTACATCCCAACATATGCTTCCTCATCAATGTTCCATTTCAAGGCCAACAACAACTTTAACATCAAGTACAATCTCAACATTAAAGCAACCCATGCAAGTTCATAATACCATGTGAACATGAAGAAAGAGATGTAATGTTAGCAAGCATGAGACAAGAAAGGCCATAAACATAAGCTTAAACATGAGTCATTCATAATTTGGGAGGAGGAAGTCATAGAAATCCATAACAATAGCTAACTCCCACACATTTGCAACTCTGGTTTTCTGGAAACAGTAGAAAAGTCAGCTTCAGAGGCTGTTTTCTCCAAACTTTTGAACTAAACATAAAATTTTCTCCCATTGGAAGTTGTAGATATGTAGCTCTGGATTCAGATATAAAATTTCATGTAGAGATATGAACTAGGTGATTTATGGTGAATTGTTTGGTGAGACCTATCAAAACTGTTTTTTAGACAGATCCTAAGAGCTGTAATGATTGCTAATTTAAATCATGTTGCAGTTAGAATATCGAAAATGTGGTGTAATGGCCCTAGTGTCATATACGTAGGGCAAGTCTACTTTTGTGGCATAGGTGAAAGTTGTAGAACAGGTTGTTAACTCTTCAAAGAGACCAAGAACACTAATATTTATGGAGTGTGCAGGGACGGAGCTCTGTTTTGCCAAACTGTGTCCAGGCTGGATAAAAATCAAACATATTGCAAAGATAGAATTTTTACCCCTAATTACTGAACTGAACATATGTCAAATTATATATGATTCTGGAGTAGAATTTCGTGAACTACATGAATATTTTTTTTTAAAATTATAGTTTGATCTAGGTTGGGAGATATGCATATTTTAACATAGGCTAAAACTACTGGAAATTTCAGAACAGATTCATGAACATAAAAGATAAGTTTTATCCAAGGAAACTTGCATGCAAGTGAAATACAAGGTAGAGATGGAAATCCTACCTCTAAGATGATCTCTTTCTAAGCCCTCAAGCTTTCCTCCAAGGTCCCTTAGCTCCAAGTCTTAAGAGACTCCTCCTTAAGCCATGAAACCTCTCCTTTCTCTTCAATCATCTTACTCCTTGTTTCTAGTTTCCTTCCATCCTCTTCTTTTATTTTTCCATCAAAAGAGAGTAAGTTTTGTGGTTAGAGGAGGGGGAGGAAGGGAAAATCATGGTTGGCCTTATGGGGAGAGAGGGGAGAAGAAACTTGAGGAAAAAGAAAAGAAAAGAGAAGAGAAGAGAAAGAGAGAAAGGGAGAGAGAGCTCTAGAGTTTTCTCTTAGGAAAATATCTCCCATTCTTATCTCTAATTCATCATGATAAACATGAAATGACTAAACCATCCATACCCAACTACCCCTCAACTTGTAAGTAATTACAAGCTTGCCATTCCTTTGCACACAACCTCCTTACTTTACACACAACCCCCTCTACACTACAAGCGTCCATTGCTTTGCACACACTCCTCTACTACACACACCCAATCCTAACTAATTACAAAAATGACACTAACCCTAACCATTTTCACATTAAGCCCCCTTCACTAACACATTTCAATGAAATTACAAGAATGCCCCTCACTTCCTTTACACACCCCACCCGCAACTATGCATACCGACACCTACACACGTGCACCACCCATGTATACCACCATTACCTAGCACATACCACACATATATCATGGCATACCCGTATTGTCTAAAATGGGGCATGACAGAGGAACTCAGCGTCCTCGTAACTCTGGTCAGTAGGATCTACCTCCGGGTTCAGATCCTCGAAAATGGGGTCCTCACTGTAATCCGTCTCTGAACCTAACATATATTTCACAGGTTCATTGAAATATATGTCAGCGAAAGGCCGGAAAGATTTTATAGCAATGAAAGCATTAACTTAGGGATAGAAACAGAAGAGCGTCAGAACACAATTATGAAGAACAAGTGCATAACTTAAAGTATGAGCATGCTGCAATAAATAACATGTGATATGTATTTTAAAGGAATTAACACAGTTACAAGTTGAGTACTTTCAGTTATTTGTACTCGTGCAATTCCATATCCGAGTAAGTAAAGTATTCTCGATACACCCTATCATTGGGGTTTTACCGTGACGCTTCTTGCCATCCCTAACTGAAAAATAGACAAGATACTTGCCTCCATTAGTGTGGTGTGGAAGTAACTGTAATGTGTTCAAGACACAATTACAAACTCTACTACATGAACCAACCCTACCCAAAGTGTCTGTCTAGTCTTCAACTAGGTTCATCCCATCTGTATTCGATGGTGTCATATGTTCGTTTCGAGGGTTATGTCCTACCCTTTGTCCAGTTTAGTCTATTTTGCTATCAGACAGATAGTAAATTGTTCCAAGAAAACAACTTCATTATTACATGTCCATTTAAATCAGAAAGCAACTAATAAAGCAAAAACATGCAATTCAGCTCTAAAGTCAACAAACGCATTAATAACACATTTTAACACTAAGGTTGAACAGTTTGGTTTTGCAATTCATTTACAATAAAATACTTTCCTTGCGGGTTGTTGGGTGTCCAGACGGTCGTCACGAGAGGCGTGATTATTTTTGCAAGGTTGGATTATTAACATCAGTTAAATGCTTCTTAATGAATTAATCACAACATTAAGTTTTACCATTATATCACTGTTTTATACAATATACTTTTTTGACGAGTTAGAGTTGTTCTTTATATATACTAAATAAGGTAGTACAAAACTTCACCACTAATAATTACAGATAAAAAAGAGAGGGGGAGAGGGCACAAGTGCCGTCACCCACTACATCCTTGATCCCTATTAGTATTTACTAGTGAGATTGAAGAGGAAAAACAAAATTTTAGTATATATAAAGAACATATATACTGCATGTATATTACTAATTTAATTCTAACATGCCATTTTAATAAATTGTGTCATGTATTATATATATTTAACAGTTATACATATATATAATAACTAACGCATCAAAATTATATACTGTTAGGGTGTCAAAACTAACATACTGCTAATTATCATATCAACTAACATCTCATTTAATAAATATTGTACATATGTAATATATATAGTTAACTGTTATATATATTAAAAAGTAAAGTACTTGTTAATATAATAACATATTTATATAACCTTAACGTACTGATAATTTAAACTATTCGTTCACACACATGATCATATTGAGACAAATAAAACTTTATTCATTAATTCATAACTAAAATTTTAACAATAGAATATCGTACATGTGTTTATTTCAGCAGGAGATGTTGCCAGATACTTCTTGCATTTTTCGACTGTAGGATCTTTGGAGATAACTTAGTTGACAATCTTGGTGACGAGCGAATTAGTCAAGGGCCCTTTTTCTTTTTCTTTCTGCTTTGATATTCCTTCATTTGCATGTGTGTTGTCAATGAACCTCTTTTAGATGGCCCTTCTTGATCAGAGTTACGATGTCCTTCTTTAGCGTAAAACAGTCATCTGTATCGTGGCTGCTGTCATTGTGGTACCAGTAAAATTTAATATCATCACTCTTCTCATACCTGCCCTTCTGTTTTGGGGGAGGCCAATCAAAGAGTCATTCGACTTTCGCATATGCTAGGACTTCAGCCCTAGTCGCATTTAGCTTGGTGAATGACTCGTTAGTTGGATGTACACGGCCTCTGGGGCTACTTTCACCTTGCCACCTCTCTCTCTCGGTTCTGGGCAAGAACCATCACGTGGCTGAGATTATCGCCATATTTCTCCATGACGCTTGGAGGAGCTCTTCTTCCGGGTAGCGAGTGCTTCCTCCAATGACATGAATTGCTCCGTCCTAGTGATTGGGTGGTCAAGATTGTTCGGCGGTCGCTGATGCAGGAACTTCAGTAGATCTTCGCAATCGATGCCTTGAGTAAGAGCCGCAATTACTGTATCATCGGTGGCACCTTTGACTTGCAGCCTCTCATTATTTAAGCGTTTGATGAAATCTCGTAGTGTTTCTCCTTTCCCTTGCTCTAGAGTGAACAAGTGAGCTGGCTTTTTACGCATCTGAAACCTACACCTAGATTCCACGCTGCGGTGTCACGATCGCCAGGCGTGGTATGGCCCCTAGGTGTCAATTCCGGGCTCTATCCGCAAGCGGACGGTGTCAAATTATAGTATAAAGGATGTCGGATCCCACAGGGACGGTGACAGTGTAATTGGGTTCTCCGCTTACTTTTATATCTCGAAGTGAGATAGCTATCGGTTTGCGAGAATTGGTTTTAGTATCATTGATGATTTAATAATAAAAAGGACTAGGGCGTTAGGGATCACCGCTAAGACAGTCGGGGATCAACGTTGGAGTAGAATCCTTACATTGCATTGGGGTTAGGAGATTAATCTCTCAATTCGTACCACTCTCGTGGGTTAGACTTGCGAGGTATTCCAGTGGCTCTCGTTGACGCAATAGCGGTAGCCGTCATCGTAGCGATATAGTTCGTCGGGGGATCCCCTCAAGGCACAAGCCAGGCATGGTCACGAGCCTTGGTTGGATCCACCGATTTCCCTATTCGAATCCTAAGGATACCCCTTAAGCACATCAATTCCACAGACCGTAGACATGATCTCAGTACGGGTTATCCTAGGGATTCGGTAGGATCGACCAAAATACTCCCATATATTCCTAATTCAACATAGGGATCCAGATTTACGTCTTCCCGCTAGGGTCTTAGGGCTAACCCATCAACTCTAGGAAAGACTACTCACTCATGACGTTATTGACGAATAAAAACACAATTTTTAGGGAAGAAATCATCATAGCAAATTGATAGAAAATAGATTGAGAAACTTACAGCGAGTAATAGATCTCAAAGAAAAACCAAGATTCCAAGAACGCGAGAATAGAAAATAAACTTCCAATAAATTCGATCCAATAATCTTCAAAAGTTAACCTAGATCTAACAAGTATTTTTCTCTCTAATCTCCTCTCCAAAATTCTATTCAAAAACTAACAATGAATCGCCTCCCCAACCGCTGTCGCAGCTTCCCTCACTTCATTTCGCCAAGCACGCAACAGACGGCTCCAAATTCTTTCCAAAAATGGCATTCAACATCGTCGACCGAGTCAGCGACTCGGTCGAGCTGTGGCTTGCATGGTCATCTGCTCGGGCCGAGCAGGTGTACTGCTCGGGCCGAGCAGGTGTACTGCTCGACCGAGCATGACAGTAAATCGCGCTCCTCCAAAATCCTCACTTTGTCTGCACGGGCCGAGTCAGCTCTGCTCAGTCGAGCAGATAGCTGACTTGGTCACTGAAGAAGCTGCTCGGGCCGTGCAAGAGATTGGAATTAAAAGCTGCTCGACCAAGCACCATGAGTGCTCAGTCCGAGCAAGCTGCGTATCTGCTCATTTCTTCAATTTGCATCTGCTCGACCGAGCAGCTGCTCTGCTCGGTCGAGTCTCCTAGGAAACTCTTTCTGGAGCTTCTGAAGCTCATCCTCTCCTCTCGTTCTCTCCTCCACTCCTCCCATGGCTCTCAAAACTTGGCGAACTCCTGTAGAGCTTTGCCAACAAGCTCACGAGCGTGTCAGATGTGTCCATAACCAGACCGGGTCCTAAATCGCTAAAAAATCCCTGAAAATTCATGAAACACTACGAAACTCGAATATAACGTTAGAAATGTGATATCGTAGGAAAATATAGGATTTGAATGCGAAAATGGTTCTCTTACGTCCCGCCATAAACTGTCGATAGAAGACTTGGGACAAAATCTGAAAGGACCCAATGCTACGATTGGGTAATCCGTTGTACCATTCATCCGCTGCTTTGGTTAGAGTGGTGTGAAAGGCACGACATAGGTATGGTTCGTCTGCCCCATGTAACTCCATCATGCTTTGGTATTTGCATATGTGTTCCCCTGGATCGCACGTACCATCATATTGCTTCAAAGGCGGTATCTTGAACTTCGGCAGCTGAGGGGCCGAGGTGATGTTCATATTCAAAGGATTCTGTCCTCCGTCAAGACCAAAAGCATAAGAAATAAGATGTTGTACATCATCACGATGACGGTTCTGTCGACAGGTGGAGGCACAGGAGGAGTTGGCATGGCCTCCTCCCAAACGATCGTGAGAGTTCGGGGGACTCTTTCGTTTCTGCCCAGTCGTGGGCCTCTGGGTAGGACTTCAGTTGCTATCCTGGGTGTGGCGATCCTTTGCTTGTTTCATGTCACTGTGAGTGGGACAGCGAGAAACCCTTTCATTGTTGGATGGCCCCCGTGCCACGTGGGTGTCCAGTAAGGTGGCTGTTGCCACCACTATGATCATTCTGGCCTCCACCATCATTGCTGACCTTGGGCCATCATCGAGATGTAGGAGTGGTATTAAGCAAAGGGTTGGCCTACCGCTCTGAATTTGACTCCCCAGCCCTCTAGCTTCTTGGTGCAGGTTGTTGGGTTATTTGTTGAATTGAGGGGTGGCTGTACCATGGCCACCTGCATTGGTTATTGGGTTATTTGTTGGATGACGACAGTTAATGCCTCGAGGCTAGCATTGACTTACCGAGTGACTATATCAAATTGCTCTTGCAAAACCATTCGTGGGACTGGTCTCCACTCCGAAGAAGATATGGCATCATCTTCGATGTGCGGTGCATCATCGTTCACGCCAAGGATTGGTCCAGTGTTGGTGGGTCGAGTCGACATGGTTGTTGCTTCGGGATGTTGACTGCGATGTTTCCCACAGACGTCGCCAACTGTTGACGGATAGGTTCCGGTCAACAATAAGGTTGGCTGACTCGGACGTCTATGATAATGTGGAACCTCGTCATCTGGTGAGTAGGATCCGTGTCAATGGTATCCCGGGTCAGGGGGATCCAGTTTGCGATACTTTGGTGAGGCCCGACCTAGATCTGGGTTGCTTCGAGTTATCCGAGCTACTTGCTGAGTCGCCTACCGAGGTATATGCATCATAAACAATCGTTAGTGGGTCAGATCTGGGTTTCGACCCAAATCCCCTCCGATGCTTAAGTTAGTAGGGAACTTAAGGAGACTCGGGACAACATGATCGACCTAAAGGGAGATCGTCCATGGTGCTGTCACATTGAGTGATGGAGGAAGAAATATATATGGAAAGTAAAGAGTAAAGGTTGTTAGAGTAGATAGTCTTAGTATCTCTGAAGTGTGTCCCTTGTCTAGTTGGTATTTAGTCTGTTTATAAGTGGATGCATCCCCTCAGTGCCGTTGGTGAATAACGGCCTTGCAATAATTGTGGCACATTCATCCCTTATCAATAGGCATAATGGATGTGCACCCACTCCGCCATTATGGAGCCCAGTATTAACCGTTCCCTTGAGACTTGGGAGCTTAACGGGCATAACATGGACTGCCTTTGACTAAGCAAAAGGCCAGACATCTACGTGGGCTTAATGGGCTTGATGGCAGGCCACCTTGCCTTTCTTGGTAGGCTTCGTTACTAAGGTATGAATACTCTTCCCGCCTTCGGGGGTTGACCCAATGCTGTAACACTTGATTAAGAAGCCTGCTATAAAATGGAAGAACTTGAATGAACGGCACAATTGCCTCTCGGCCATTAATTCAACAACATATTTACAAATACATTACACAAATTTAAAAGGGGGCATCAAACGCTGATTAAGAAGCCAATTCAGAAACATCCTTCATTTGTCTAATAGATATTTGTGTAGTATGCAAAGCAAACCATTGAAATACAAGAAACACACCACAATATTTCCAAACTGTCACCCCAAAAACCCACCCCATCATTAATTGTAGTATCAATACATGTATAATTTATGACCAAACCCAAATTTCATAGAACAATCACACCCAAACCTACTCCCAGCTAAATTTCTACAATACCACTGCAACAGAACGTGATTTCTTTTATCGCAAAAGTATAATCAAAATAAACCTTAAGCAAAAATTTGCTTAAATTCCCTCCTAGGTCCCAAGAAAAACCATCATACCTTGATTAAGAAGCCTGCTACAAAATGGAAGAACTTGAATGAACGTCGCAAGTTTTTGCCTCTCGGCCATTAATTTAGCAACATACCTACAAACAAAAAACACAAACTTAAAAAGGGGCATCGATTTCCCTCCATCCATAGGGTCCCAGCCGATCTCCCTCTCCCTCCCTTCCAAGGGTTTCGGCCGCTCTTCCTCCCTCTGCGAACTCCACCTGTGTGGCTCCTTAATCTCCATCCCTCTCCACTATGTGCAGCAATCTCCTGCCCACTCCCTTGATCTCTTGGGGCACTTGTGTGGTTTATATCTTCAATATGGAAAACATAATTCCAAGTACAATTCATATTTTCAACTGTAAAACGTCAATAGTATAATTCCAGGCATAATTATAACATATACACATCCCAGTATAATTCCAAGTTTCAACTGCAAAACATCCATTTGTTGCATTCAAATTGACCCATCTAGCATACGAGCTAATGGTATGTAGAGTACATTGAGAAAATTTGTTAGATTGAGAAAAGTATTAAACATGTATATCTTCATAGTCCACAAAGATGAAACATGTATTATTTAAAGCATCTCCAACAGTCGGCCATACCACAAGTTACAGCGGATTTGATCTCCAACCTGCCGCCAAAAAATCGCCATTTTGGCAATTTGCTACATGTGCTCGCCAAATTTGGGGTGAGAGGAAAGAAATGACGGGCGGCTTCAGACTGCTGGATGTGTGCATTTAGACGTCTGGAATGAAACTCCCATCTATGTATCAGATAACATAGACATCAGGCGCCTTACTCTCTATATTCATGTGCCTGACTGTGTATCAGACGGCTGACTCGGTGCCTTCAGACGACTAAGTCAGGCACCTGACTGCACTGGGTCAGGCACCTGACTGCGTAATTTTGAGCCATATGCAAGTATTCAAAACATCGGATAACCGCAATTTGAATCCGATTTCATGAAATACATATCCACATAGTATTATTTTTAAAGCAAAACAGATAATTTATTTATGATAATACTAATCCGCTATTATTAGCCATCCGTTATTAACATAAAATAATAAATATCAGTCTCATTTTAAAGCTCTCAACAAGGCCTTTCTAATAGTAAATTTCTTAAATATAAATTTAGATAATACTAATTATTATACAATATTTAATTACTCAAATTATTAAAGATAAATTGGAGTAGGAATATAGAGGGTTGGAGCTCCCTCCATTTCCATCCCTCCATATTAGGAATATTCTCAGAGTATTCCAACCCAACCCTCCATTAATGGAGGGTTTGGTTGGAGATGCTCTTATTCTGGAGATATCTTCATGTTTCGAGATATTTCCATTTTTTGTTTTTAGGGTGAACTATACCTTGTGGTTCCATCATAAACTGATCAAGACAAATCTAGTACGTATATAATTCTCGTTACATATGAAATTCAGAAATTAACAGGCATGTGAGGAAAATGGCATTAACATGCAGGAATAAGTACCAAGTGTTGTTGGGCTTGATTCTAGGGTTCTAACAAGGGAATACTAGTGTTCAAATTCTCCAATGATGAACCTCCAATTTGCAGGATCCTCTGTCAATAAATAAAATTTGTTAGTTCCATGCATATGATTTGTATTAGTTTAATTAAAATTTAAAAGGGGGCATCAATATCACATTTTCCATATACTGGCCTAAAACCTAAAACCCACAATGAAAGAACACACATCTTTAATGCCCAGATAAAAAGTTTGGTCGAAAAAGATTGAGAACCCAAAAAAATTGTATATATCTCTCTATCAGATGAGGGTCTGATGGAATGATGGTGGGGAGATGAGTGAACTCCTGAGGATGTGTACTGGAAATAAGCAGCAGGTGGCATCCTTTCATCCATGCTCTGCTCCTCAAAACTCTCTCAAGCCTTTTTGATGAAAAACAAAGAGGTGAATTCTCAATCCGATGAAACAAAGGGAGAAGAGCAAGAGAGAATGAAAAAGTCCAAACCTTTGATATTCTTAGAGAGATGCTCTGATTATTAGAGAGAGAGAGAGAGAGAGAGAGAGAGAGAGAGAGAGGTCTTTCTGGTCGGTTTTTAAAAACTTTTTTTGGGATGTTGCAGATGATCTTGCAAAGACTCGAAAGTATTTCGATCATATCATGCCCAAGCGTCCCCAAAACAATCGAGAAGTGATTACTCCTCCGATCTCGATCTTCGATAAGCTTTGAAACCTCGAGGCCAATCCTCAGGTGGAGGTAAGCTCGACGACGGAGTCGCCGTTGGAGGAGAGAGAGTAAGACTTGATGGCATCTGGGTGGGGGACCGGATTGGAAGCCGAAGCAAGTGAGGTTTTTTTTGGGGGGGGGGGGTGGGGTGTTGGCGGGTGGGAGAGAAGAGGGAGAAGAGGGAGAAGAGAGTGAGAGAGGTGCGAGTTGAAGAGAGAACTGCGAGGTTTTCAATATGTTGGTTTTCCCCCCACTCATTTCCCCCTAAAATTCAAACAAATTCAAAAGTTCCCACAAATTTTTCTCAATATCTCATCTCAACCGTTGGTTTACCAAGATTAAATCCAAGTCATTCCCCAAAATTTTGTCCAAGCCATCTTGTCCTAGTCAGCAAACCAATTCAAAACATCTATCAAATGTATAATAGATGGTTATGTATAGTTGGATATGTATAGCTCTTTATACTTTATTTTTAGAATACTCAGCGATATGCTAAACTTTATATGCATACTTATATTACAAGACTTAGAATTGGATTAGTTTATCTTTTAAAATAATTTGTTTGTATATTAATAATAACATTTATTTGTATTTATTTTGGGCTTTGTGCCTGCCTTACAATTGCGAACATTTTCCCAAGGGAGTTGCTATGCGCATAAACAGTTTTGCTCGTGCGCACAGCCACTTATTTACAAGTTTGCTATTCAAAAATTACTCCTCTTTTACCCATGTAGCCCCTGCCCCTTCCCCCGCCGCCACCGCCTCCCATTGACTGGTTTTTAGGGTTTGGAATGTGCGGTGGGAAAGAGGGGCGGTAGAGGGGGAGGGGGAGGGGTTGTTGGTGGATGGGGCGGATGAGGGGATGGCAGTGGCAGAGTGGGCTGGGAAAGAAGAAGTGGTCGTAGAAGGCAGAGGGGGTGGCGAAGGCGAAGTGGATTGGGGAAGAAGAGGTGGTCGGTGGAGGGGGCTGGGGAAAAAGAAGAAGATGGTCGGCGGAGGGGTGGGGTGGGCTGGGGAAGAAGAAGTGGTCGGCGGAGGGAGCAGGGCTCGATAGTCGGAGAATGGCGTGGCGGGAGGGGGTAGCGGCGGTGGAGTGGGCTAGGGAAGAAGAAGTGGTCGGCGGAGGGGTGGCAGTGAAGGTGGAGGGGGCTGGGAAAGAAGAGGTGGTTGGCGGAGGGGGATGGGAAAGAAGAAGATGGTTGGCTGAGGGGGGGAGTAGGGCGGAGTGAGCTGGGGAAGAAGAAGTGGTCGGCGGAGGGAGCGGGGCTGGATAGTCGGAGGAGGGGGCGAAGGGGGGGCTGCGGGAGATGACGCTGGGCAGCGC
This sequence comes from Scilla litardierei, assembly GCA_030789695.1. NCBI lineage: Eukaryota > Viridiplantae > Streptophyta > Magnoliopsida > Asparagales > Asparagaceae > Scilla > Scilla litardierei. The sequence continues at coordinate 315,956,039 of CM061133.1, read as the reverse complement.
AGGGGGCGGCGCAGGGGGCGGCGAATGAAGAGGGTCGGTGGCTGCAGTCGGCTCGGGGGGCGGGGCTGATGGTGTCGTCGTGGCCGACGGTGTTGCATTTTGCTCACCGCTCATAACGGGACGGTTTGGAAATTAAAATTTGTTGTGCGCGGTAAGAAACTTTAAATGACAAACTTGTAAATAAGTCGAAATCTGACTGTGTAGTGGAGTAAAACGGCATGTGCAGTCGCGAGAAAATTGGCTAAATACCATGGATCAACCATCACTTTTAATTTCTACCACCCGATTTAAAAACTTTGCTAGAATACCACACCCCCCCTAAAAAAGACTAAAATACCCCCGCGTTCCCAAAAATTAAAACCCAACAAACATGTTGACGCATATTGGCGTATATTGGCGCAAATTGGCGCAAATCTACGTCAATGCCGAACTCCGACCACCCCGCTTCAAAGCCCGTCCGCAGCTGCCCCCCAACGTCCACGGAGAAGCTAGACGCCGCTGCAACGCGCCGACGTTGACCACAACATGCCACACCCCACCTCGCTGCTGACGCTGCCGAGCACCTCCACCAGAGCTCCACCCGCCTCGACTCGCTGCAACCCCACGCCCACGGCAGCCCTCCTTACACCCAGCTGCCTCGCCGTACTCCGACGACAACCGGAGCCCAACCGCCTTCCAACCGCCCAACCGGCTTCTCCGTGGACGTTGGAGGGCAGCTGCGGACGGGCTTTGAAGAGGCGTGGTCGGAGTTCGGCATCGACGTAGATATGCGCCAATTTGCGCCAATATACGCCAACATATTTGTTGGGTTTTAATTTTTGGGTGGGGGTATTTTAGTCTTTTTTAGTGGGAAGTGATACTCTAGCAAAGTTTTTAAATCGGGTGGTAGAAATTAAAAGTGATGGTTGACTCATGGTATTTAGCCCAATTTCTCTGCAGTCGCAACTCCCTTTTTCCCGAACAGAGGGGAAAAAACAAAGTGACGGTTTGCCCATCCAGGCAACTTTGATTTCTCGCTTTAGACTCGTTATTTCCGAAAGTGATTCATTAGCACTTCTTCGTTTACTCCAACTATTCATCTGTTATCTTGGTAGTCTTACCATCAGCATTGTGCGAGGAAACTTTTCGGAGTAAAATACAATGATGCAAGTCATCATACAACTACTCAGATTCGCAAACGCATGGTGTCTATGTAAAAGATGTCAGTTGGGAGAGTAAGGTCTCTGGAAGGAAATTTCTACTCCGATCCAAACCCTAACCAGTGAGAGCTTTATCAGGGAACAATTCTTCCCCAAGCTCCCCATTGTTCAACGAATGCCAATTCAGAAATGTTGTCAAATCGGGCGATCTAAATGCCACACGCCAACCGTTCGACAAAATGCGTAAACGAACTGCAGTTTCTTGGAATGCCATCATCTCAGCCTACGCCAGATTGGGCCGAACCCAGAAACCATTAGAACTCTTCTGTCAAATGCATGGATCCAATGTAAAGTTCAACGAGACCACCTTCACTCTGATCCTCAGCGCTTGCTCTCGCTCGGGCTCTTTCCATCTTGGCAAACAAATCCACACCATCATACTTAAATCAGGCTTCGAAGACTTCCACTTGGTTGGAAGTGCAATGCTTAATCTGTACACTTCGTGCTTTGATATCTGCGGAGCACACCGTCTCTTTGATTTGCTGCGCTGCAGGAATGATTTGTTGTGGAGCCCAATGGTGGTGGGGTTTGTCAAGAATAACTTGATGAATAAAGCTCTCGATTTGTTTGAAAGAATGCCCCGGGCTGCTCGTGATATCTTCTCATGGACCGCTCTGATCTCCGGTTATTCCCACAGTGACAACAGGGAGTGTAGAATGGCTCTAGAGTTGTTCGTTTCGATGAGAAATGGATGCAGAGTGAAGCCAAACAATTTCACCTATGATAGTGTTTTGAGGGCTTGTGCGAGGCTGGAAGCTTCGTCTTTTGGGAGAAACATTCATGGGTGTTTGATAAGATTTGGGCTTGAATCGGATCTCTCAATAGGCGGAGCGCTTACTGAGTTCTACTGTAATACTGGTTCTTTGGGAGATGCAAAGAGGGTCTTCGATCAACTGGAGGAACCGTGCTTAACTACGTGCAATGTGATGATAGGAAGCCTTGTTTCGATGTGCCAGATTAAGGAAGCTGAGCTTGTTTTCGATCAAATGGAAGAGAAACCCCCCGTTTCGTATAATCTGATGATCAGAGGATACGCGGACAGTGGAAGGATTGCAGATGCCAAGTCATTGTTTATTAGAATGCCTTGCAAGAATGTAGTCTCTTATAACACCATGATGTCAGCCCTCCACCAGGCAGGCAAGTTCGACGAAGCTCTGAAACTGTTCGAATGTGTCAAGGAGGAGAAGAACACGGTGACATGGAATTCGATGATCTCAGGCTATGTGCAAAATGAAGAACCCATCGAGGCTATAAAACTTTATGCTATCATGCATAGATCATCAGTTGAACGCAGCAGATCAACTTTCTCTGCTCTATTTCGAGCCTGCGCGAGCTTAGGGACCGTCTCTCAGGGAAGAGTGCTTCATGCCCAATTGAGCAAGACACCTTTCGAGTCCAACATTTATGTAGGCACTTCTCTTGTTGACATGTATGCTAAATGTGGGAGCATAGACGATGCCAAGGCATCGTTTCATCACATTATGTCCCCAAATGTGGCATCATGGACCGCGCTTATCAGTGGGCTTGCGCATAGTGGGCTTGGCATCGCGGCAATACTAGAGTTTGGGAGGATGATGAAGCATTCCATTGATCCGAACGCTGTCACTTTTGTCGGACTTATCCTGGCCTGTGGCCGAGAGGGTCTAGTTGACGACGGGATGAGGTTTTTTAACTCCATGGAGAGAGACTATGGGTTGGTTCCGACTGTAGAGCATTATGCATGCGTTGTCGATCTCCTTGGCAGATCTGGCTGCGTGAAAGAAGCCGAGCAGTTTGTTCATGGCATGCCAATCGAAGCTGATGGTGTGATTTGGGGAACTCTGTTGAGTGCTTGCTGGTCCTGCATGGACATGGAGGTGGGCGAGAGGGTTGCAGAGAGAATGCTGAGCTTGGATGCAAGGCATATATCGGCGTATATCGTTATGTCGAATATATATGCTAGAGTTGGGAAATGGGAAGAAGTGAGGGAGGTGAGGAGGAGATTGAGGGGATTGAGGGTGAAGAAAGATCCTGGGTGTAGTTGGATTGAGGTGAGGGATAGAGTCCATGTGTTCTGTGTTGAGGATAGGAGTCATCCACAGAATGGGGAAATTTATTCACTTTTGGAGGAGTTGAGAGCCAGTGTGAGATCTTATTCTAAATTTTGTTTTGATCCTTGTGATTATGAAGGGAATAATTTTTTTAATGCCTAGTTCATAAATTAATTAGATTGTGATATACTGCATTAGCTCAGTTCTGTCTGATTCCATGGAAACTCCATGAGAAAATCAGGCTTCTGGAGCACTTCTCAGCATCCTTAAGCATACTAGATTTATGCATATTTGTGCTTAGGGGACAAAGCTTTGGACTTGGTGGTGGTGGGAAGTTGTAGGTGTTGGATATTGAGACACTCCTAGTGTATTTTGATAATGAGCAAATAATTAAGTGTGCTAATCAAGTTTGTGAGTGTACATGAATTAAAGATTAACTACTAATGATAATAACTTGAAAGCTAGGATAATAATATCTATCAAAGACTAGTGGAACTCACCCTAGTAGATAAAGCTTACAAGGAAGGAGCCCAGTCAAGTCAAGTGCTGAAGCTCAACCAAACTTCATGGAGTACAATGAGTCAAGACATGGACCAAGCTCAAGTGGGCTACATCAAAGATTCAACACAATGATAATTTCGAGTCTTTTGATGTAATTTTAGTCATAACTTAGTTTTCTATGTACACCCATATACTGAAGCTTCACACACTTAGGAAAACACTTTTCACTGTTTAAAATTGTTTTAAAATATTGTTGAAATGTTTTTATAGATGTTTAGGCCATATCTTAAGTTTCTAAGGCAAACTGGTCGACCACATTGACATGCAGTCGACCAATCACTATGTCTGAAAACTAGGCTAGAAGTATGTCTGAAAGTAGCCAACTATATTTTTGAGACTAATCGACTAGTTGTTCAACACCGGTTGACTAGTACATAAACTATGGTCGACTAGTTTTTACAAAGAGCAATCTGCCTATGAAGACATGCTTGACTGGGCGACCAATGTTCACCAACTAGTCGACCAGATGAGAACTAGTCAACTAGTGGATGAACTATGTTCGACTAATAACTACCCGTTGGACTATAACTGTATGATTTTTTAGCCGTTTTCTAGCAGTTGGAGGGTATTCTGGAAATTTGTTTTTGCGAGATTCACCCCTTATAAATACAGGGTTGTTGTATGGATTAATCATGAATTTATTGAGCAATCTTTTGAGTAAAAGAAAAGCTTTAAAGCCCTCTTTAAGCCTTCTAAATGAATTGGTCAAATTGTTTTCAGAGTTTTCTAAGCAAGTTTTCTCTTGGCCTTTAAGTTGTGATCTCCTTGAGCGTTTATCTTGACTTTCTTGGGATCATAACATAGTTTTTTCTTAGCCATAATATACTTCAAAGCTTCAATATTGGCTATAGAGAAGTTGTGATATCTTCATCAAAGCAAGGTTAGTTGAAATCCTTAATTGTGAGGTGGTAAGCTTTTATTGTAATTGCCTGGTGAATTGGGAACTTAATTATGTTGTAATTGGAAATCCACACTTGTTGTGTTGGTTGGCTAAGTCCTCAAGTTGTTAGGCAATTGGGAAGTCCTTAATTGTGATTCTTCCAAGTTTCGTCGTTAGATCCGGTGAGTAGATGTGAACGAATTGTAGCTTGACCTTCAGGGTAAATGTCATTGCTGTTTGTTGACATCATCCTTTAACTTGGCTTTGATACCACGTGTTGGTCCCCGAGGAGATCATTCATGCCAATTGTTGGGATCTCCTTCCCGCGGATGGATGGATAAGTAGGCACAAGAGGGGGCTGATTAGTGTATAAAAATTCCACTAGTTAATCTGCCTAAGTTAACAATTAAAGTTACCTAATTTTAACTTAATCAACGAAAATTGTACTTGCTTAAAAGAATGCATCGGAAATAAATCACAAGCAAGATAAATGATTGCAACACAGAACATGGATAGCAAACGCAATCATGAGTTTACCCTAGTTCGGATACCCAAGTCCCACTTGGTTCTCGTATCTTACTTCAGCCATCCAAGTCCCACTCAGCTCAATCCACTATTTTCCAAATAGTGACAATTGCATCTTCTCAAGAGATCTTACTTACAACAATTTCTTATCAAGAAATAAAACTAATCACCACCTTGACACTTTGATGATTTCCACTTACTCTGTTGGAATGTATACACTTTTACATATAGCCTTACTTTGAAGTTTTGTGTAGATTGTGATGGCTATGGAGTTGATCTTTAATAGGAATAGGAAAACAAATCTTTGGAAGATCAAGAAAACATTGGCCAAAGAATTTCAAAAATATTCAAAACATAGGCCAAAAGAGAGCTTGAGGGCTTTTCAGAAAATGTTTTAAAACTAAATTTTGCTCTTAAAATTCTTCTATTATTGTTACCAAAAACCTTAGCAAACTCAGCTTATAAATGGGTGAAAAACTGTTGAAAAACAATTCCAAAAACACCCCTCCTATAGATTGGAAAAACACCTTTCCGTAAATTACGGAACTGTGTTTTCTTTCGGTTAGGCTGTCGGTAATCGACTAATGTATAACTGGTAGTCGACCCCTAAAACAATGGTACTCGACTATTTCATGGGACAGAGATTTTCCAATGAAAGTAGTTGACTCTTATACAAGGAGTAGTCGACTATCCAGCTGATACATAGAATACTTCATGAAAAATAGTTAAAACATTTTTAAAATATTTTTAAATCATTTGTAAAGTGTTCATATACACGTGTGAGCTTCTAGCAAGGCCGTAACAAGCTAAGACAAACTAAAAAACACATTAATAATATTATTACAATGAAGTCCAATGACGCATTCTTGACTCCTCAAGCTTTAATTTGTCTTGCTCCAATTTGATCTGTTACCTTGTTTAACTCATAATTAATTCATTGAGTGCTTCATGTGATTTTCCTTAAGCTCTAGCACTCAAAGATGTTAAATGAAACATTTTTTAATCATCAAAACCACGCGGGGGTGAGACTTAATATCTCAACACATATGAGCATGTTCAGGTTATAGATTGTAATGCTCTTTATACATGCATGCAACATTGTTTCCATCTCGTCAGTGCTTCTCTGTTCATCTTCCATCCTCTTCCATATCCATGTCATGTGATTGGCTATCCTGACATTCATGTTAATATAATTTCTGCATCTATGTTTTTTTAGTTTGGCAACATTATTTTAGAAGCAATGATGATGATGATCTGCCAATAATGTTTACTTCTTATTTTTGAGAAAAATGGCGTGGCGAGGTAGGATGGCTTGCAATCGTGTAGACAACAATCTTGCGGCCATTCTTTGTCAACTGAGTACAATGGACAGATCTAAGCATCCTCTTTTATCCTCCTCTTTTATGTTCACATGAGCAAATATCAGTATAGCCAAGCACATGACACGGATGTGAAAGAGGATGCCCAGAGAAGCACTGAAGAGATGAAAACAGTGTTGCATGTCCAAAGAGCATTACAATCTTCAGCATGTTTATAATAGTGATGCATTATCATTAAATAGACATGCTCATTGGTTGGATACATTACCACCAAAATAAAATATTCACCATCCATGATAATCTGCTACTTCTTTCAAAACAACATATTAATCCACAAAAAAACTCAAATTAGAGGCGATGATTATGATGATCTGCTAATAAAGCTTACATCTTATTTTTGAGAAAAATGGCGATGTGGGGTAGGATGTCCTACAATCATGGAAATAACCATCTTGTCGTCATTCTTTGTCAACTGATTACAATGGGCAGATCGTAGCATCCTCCTTTATCCTCCTCATTTATTAAAAAAATTAGCCAAATACATGACATGGATGTGGAAGAGGATAAGCACTAAAGAGATGGGAACAATGTTGCATGTATAAATAGCATTACAATCTGCAGCCTGTTTATAATAATGATGCTTCGTCATTAAATAGACATGCTCTTATTTTGGACACATGACCACCAAAATAATATAATGACAATCCATAATCTGTTTTTTGTTGGTGGCTTTTCTTTTTGTATTTTGCAGTTTCAAAAAAATATGTTTTTAAAAAATATTCAGTATCACTGATGGTGCCCCCATTAGTAGTTCAGTTTCAATAAAAGTTTCATTTTTAAAAAAATTCAGCGATCAGTGTCACTGATGTTGCCGCATCAGTGATAATTCGTACAACTATCATTGTTGACTGCCGTTAGGGAAAAAGACTATATAACTGACGGTATCCTTCAGCGGTAACAGATCGACTATCTCTGACGGCTGCCATCAGCGATAACAAACTATATCTGACGGGTGGGCCGTCAGCGATACAAAAACTATTGTTGACGGGTCCACCAGCATATGTGGAATAGTTCTGGAAAACCATAGGATAGTGATCCATCTCCAATCTATCCAACGAAAACCGGCAAACTATAACCACAAAAACAGTTGGGTCGGAATGATAAGCATTGCTTGCTTTGAGAATACTTTTTCCACACAAAAAAAAGAGGACACATGACCAGTAATAGACAGTTGAAACTTAAATACTATATGACAGCGATGATAGTTACGAATGAGAAGCTCAATTATGTCCTATGTTATGAAAATGATAATTTCTTCGTAAATTTATTCCTGAAAATTTTAGTGCAAAGAAGGATGGGGCTTTGTTTGGATGAAACATATATATACACAAGTAACAGACTTGAGAAAAATCTATCACGAGATATTCTGTTAGGTTTTCTACCCTGTAACTGAACAGGAGATGTGTCCTAGCTCATAAGAGGAGTCCGACATAGTGCTAACAAGCAAGCAATGATGCAATTAAATTGCTATCTAAGGGATCTTTCCTTCACCCAGGTTTTAGAATTTCATACAATTGTCACGTGGGTCATTGTTTTCATTGATTTTGTTCGATACTGCTGTTCTCCTACGTCGTCGTTTCTCTTATGACTCCTCCTCCGTTGTTTCTCTTGACAGTGAAAATAAATGAATTAGTGAATAGGTCAGGCCAGAGAAAGAAAAGGACCCACGTCCGAATTGACATCGTGTTTATCGTCAGACTATTATTCGAATTTCTACTGAGATTTAGCGGGCATATATTGATGTCCAAAACGAATACAACGAATCTGCAGTCATCATCCCTCCACTGTTATTCAATTAAGACGTCAGATTCTGGAAGATGTAGGCAGCGAACGCGGATGTGAGTACAAGTGAAATAGATGAAGCGGAGCTCGCCCAGCAGCAATCAAGAAATTGCCATGGAGTTGAGTTCGAGTTGACCCCCGGGGATGAGTCATGGCAGTGCAATGGAGTTTCTCCTGTGATTTGTACCATGCGAATAAATTCCTGCAGAAAAAAGGAGGTGGGATGAGGCGACGGAGTCTCCGTCCCCAGAGCTTCCCTCGGGTGGTCCCACACGCCTCTTTGGGGAACTGGGTCCCACACTCCCACGCCATGACCAGTCATGTCGAGAAATTTATCCGTCATGTCGGGAATTTTTGCAGTCATGATCCCTCAGTGACTTTCGATGACGTGCTGATAAGGGCGTGTTCAGGAAATTATAAAGAGAACGATTCTTTGCAACGAAAATCTCGGTGCAGAGAGGTGACATAAACCCCAATAAGAAAAAGAAGGCTATTGCTAAATACACCTCAAGTACTTGAGGTGTATATTAGATTCAGTGCAATATTGCTATTTTGGGAAGATTGAGGGCTTGATTAGTCTTTGTGATGTGACAAACTTGCCTTTTTGAGCAAAAATGAAGGACAAACACCTCAAAGGACGAGGTGTATAGAGCACGGTCCAAAAAGAAACGGGGAGAGAGCGTAAGAGTAGACAAATAATTTGTTTTTTTTTCCAACTAGGGAAACTTGTCACTTCCTTGCACCGAAAAATCGGTGTAGATAGCATTTCTCATTATAAATTGGGAAAATTGAGAAGCGTGAAATCATATGAGAGAGAATTTTGGTGTAGTGTATTCTTTTGTTGAAAAGTGAGATTAAATTGTAGAGTTGGAAAGTTGAGGTGGGACCCACTCCTTGTAGTACGTTCTTTAGGTAGAAGAAAGTTGAAGTTGGAAAGTTTGTGGGGTCCACTCAAATTTAATTTGTTCTATTTAAACCTAAACTGTTGAGAAATGTTGAAAGGAGAGTAAATAATCTCAGATCAGGAGTAGCCATGGCATAAGCCATGGCTCTCTATATATTCACTTCATGATGGGGTTTAGGATTCCAAGGGACTCCCCACTAAGTTAGTGGGGAGTAATGGTGAGATGTTGAGGGGGGATGCTAAAGGCCTCCCTTAACTCACAACACTCCCCCTCATCTCTCCATTACATTGGGTTAAGCATATTAATACTTCAGGATTCGTTATGCTAATGGGGTGGATACTTCTGGATCCAGAGCCACTGTGGTTGCCTCGTTAAAACCTTAGCTGTGGAAAACCCTGTGGGAAAAACCAGCAGCTTAAGGAAAAAGAGTACAACTATCGAGGGACTCCCCCTGATCTGTACAAGCTTCAGACTTACAGATCTCCTATGTATCTATACAATCATCTCCTATTCGTCTATACATCCATCATGTTCTAAAAGAAAATACAACCATCACTCATCTTATACAAGTTTCACTCATCTAGCGGCTATAGTAAAGCAGTAGCGTTCTGGAGTGGAATGCGCTTCGAAGTTGGTAGATGACGCCACTAAAGTATTCATTGAATCAGTCTTCGGTGTGTCTGCAAGGTACTGCTGGACCTGGCTGAGCGTTTCTAATACTTGCTTCTTGGATGGTGAGCTTCTCAGAAGATGTAGACATTGGAGGATGATGTGTAGATATTTAGGAGGTGGCCGGCCTATTGTGTTGTAGTCATCTCGTTGATCTTTAAACCTGCATATGCGATATATATTCCTTGACCCTTGGAAGTTGCGCAGAAGCAGCTTATCCTTGGTCTAGTGTTGCTCTCCAGGGCAACACTGTATCTAGTTAACAACTTTACTGGAGACGTTCTATCAAAGATACGTGCAGTTGGCCAGATAAAGAAGTGTAACAAGTATACTAGAGCTAGGCTCTTCGGGACCTAGGATGTCCTCCCCCCTCTTCCAGCTACTGGAAGGTGTCATACATAAGTATCCATTTTTAATAGGATGCAAGTGGACATCATTCTTCATAAACTCCAGGTGTATGAAAGATATTAAAGGGTTCCACCACGAAGGGGTTAAATATATAAGCCGAGATAATACCTTGTTATACCTAGGTTTTTCATTTACAAGGTATGCTTAAAGCTATCTGTTATCTAAATGGTCTCTGCAGGAGATCCTATTAGCTTTAAGTCGACCACATATACGGCGAATATTACAAATCCTGTCAACGATCTTTCGAAAAAGATACACAGGCAGAATATTGCTAATATCAACTGTAACGACCCGCTCTCGGGGCCCGTTACTTATTTGGTTTATTCGCAGGTTCCGCAGTTTACCAGTGAAATCAGCATAGCCACAACTCAGAGATGTATCACAATACTCAAACCAGCGTACAGACGTTATTACAGTCCAAATTAAAGTACAACAACAACCAGCACACTCTCTCACAAATACATGAAGGAAGTACTGAAAGGAAATGCGAAAAGGAAATACACTGTACAACACACACACCAACAGAAAAGTAACTAAAACTCTGCCGCCTCTGGGTCAATGTAGGCTCCACAAACTCTGGGGCAATCTCCTCGATCAGGTCTTCGTCTGCCGGTGCCATAAATGGAACCGAAGGTTAGTCACAACAATTCTAGCGATAGAAAAAGAGGAGTGCACAAATATGGAGCAGTCTATAGTAAACAAGTGCGAAAAGTAAAGCAGAGACAGACAAGCATGCAAGTGCGATAAGTAAAGTACATCTAGTCAAGCATGCAAGGGTGACAAGTAAAGTAAAGGTGACCGAGCAATAACAATAGCAATAACCATGACGATAGCAATGACAATAGCAATAGGGAGAGTAATTGTGTCTAGCCTAGTCCGTGACTTATAATGCGGGGTGCAATGAGCAACCAAGATGCCACCTCTTACCACGGGTGCTACCCGGGCGAACTATGCTATGAATACTATGAATACTATGCTATAATCTGTGATCTGGTTGTCACCGGCTACTATGATGGGTTGCTAGAACCCGCACGGTGACAACAAAGGCTGGACTAGTCGCTCCCGCACCCTCGCTATTATAAGTTACCCCAAAACCCAGTGTCTGTGCAGGTTACCGTTCTTTGCAATTTTACGAGTCATTTACCATTCTTACATTTCCAAATTCAATCTTTCTGTCAAGCAATGTCAATAATCTTTTCAGGTCAATATCTGTTCCGAGACTAGGTGTCAAGTCCTATGTTCATACGAGTACATTATCTATATTTCTAAGGGTAGAATTTACTGTGACTTACGATCTTCGAGGTGGTGGTAGTGATCCAGGACTGGATCTAGTGTCGATGCACGAGATTTGCTACATGTAAACACAAGAGATAACTAGTTAGAGAATACCCGATTTTCTAATTTATTTAAGTTGAGTGTCTGATTTTAAAACTGGTTAAAACGGCGATGAAAAGGGTCCTAAATTTTTATATAGACTATATATGATAAAAATAGTTTTACTGCAAGAGGGAATATTTTTCTGACGTATATAGTAATTTTTATAATTTTTAGAAACTCAAAACTAGCTTAAAAACCTGATTTATTTAAGTGACGCGTATTTTCCGTAAATTGTTCCGGAAGCAATCCTAGTCGGAATTACTCGAATAAACAGTCAAAATGACCGTCTCGAAGTTTAGTTTCACATATAATTTTCTCATGTATTATTGTGAGTGAAAACAGCGAGCTATGTTTTTAGAATGAATTATACCTATTTAATCTTTAGGTTCAAAAATAGATTCTGAGAAAAGTAGGCGCCTGATCACAGTGAGACTATCGCCATTGGGTCCGGAATATCGTTTCTGATTTTCTGGAGCTATCCCCACATTTTTCTGGCCCATGTATAGTTAGTTATGTATTTTAAACCATTAAACCCTATTAATAATTATTTAAAAATACGAAAATACGAAATATTTTCGTATTCACGTTTTTGCCATCGGGGGAATTACCCGCTGCCTGTCGCTCGATAATCGACGGAGGAGGGGGGGTTCTCGCGGCGGCCGTGGGCGGTCGACGGCGGGGATCAGCGGCGAGCGGCGGGGCGGGCTCGGAGGCAGAGGCGGAAGCGGGGGCGGGGGCGCCGTGGGGAGAGGGCGGAGCTGGGGCGGCGTCTGTCACCGGCGCGGGGGCTTCAGGAGCTTTGTGGGGGCGGCGGCGACACGGGAGCGACGGCGGCGGCGCTTCGGCAGCGGCGGTCGGAGCTACGTCGAGGGGACGCCGGCGGAGCAGAGCTGTGCGGGGGTCTCGTCGGCGTTCGTCGGCGTTTGCTGGGGCGAGGGCCGTCGGACTCGGGTGGGCGACGGTGGAGCGGCGGCCGTCGGCGCTTGGGGCAGGGTCGTCGGGCGGCGGGCGAAGCGGGGGCGGCGCTGACGGCGGTGGCGGCGGAGCGAGGGGCTGTCGGCGGAGGGTGGTCGGAGCCCGGAGTGAGAGTGTGTGTGTGTGTGCGAGGGTGAGCGGGAGAGAACGAGAGAGAGGGGTTGCTGTGTGGGTTAATTACAAATGGAGGGGGGTTTATATAAGTATAACGGATGGCAATCTTGTAATTAGAGGAGGGAGACAAATTCTTTAATGAGGGGATGAGCGTTGGATCTGAATCATTTCAGATCCAACCACCCAAACGGTGGGTTTAAGAGGTAGTTGGGGGTTTAGGGTAAGAGTAAATTGTTAAAAGTAATTGTAAAAAGGTCATTAGTGCTTGTAATTAGCAAAGCGGTGAAATACAGACACGTTTTCACAAACGACTCCGAAAAATTACGAAAACATACCCACAGGATCGTATCGTCGCGAGGATCGTGAATACGAGATCCGTTTTGGGATTTGAGCTAAGGAAGTACTAGTTTTAGGCTAAAATATTTAGAAAGCGGGTCTACGGGTTCTAGGCTGAAATGATATCCGAAAATTACGAAATTAATGTGGGGAACCCTAAATGATAATAGGATGCTATTGTAGAAGTTTGAAAATATTTTGAAGACGTTTGAATAGAAAATAAATTCATCGAATCAAAACGGTAATTTTGGAAGATGAATTTTTACAGAAATGTTTTGGGCATTTGAGGAAATCTGAAAAGGCTGAAACACAATATGATAAGTCTAGTGCTCTAAAATATTTTTAAAAGAATTTTTGAAATCAGTTTTGATATACAACTCCTAACCAACCATTATAAAGAAGATTTAGAATAAAAATACGTTGAATACGTATTTGAAGTGTTTGAAAAATACAGGCCGTTACATTCTACCCTCCTTAAAATAATTCCGTCCTCGGAATTAAGAGGATCGATAATCGCCTAAGCAATTCAAACGATCGACCGGAAGGTTTGACGAACGACCACGACATAGGAAAATAAGTTGTTAATAGCATGAAATAAAACGTGATATCACATCATTAAGAAAACAAAAGACGAATACATGAATACATACTATCACCATAGATTTTAGAGCTAGTCTCAAGACTAGTATTAACATAATAGCTACGATGATATACTGATTGCAAATGAACGGGTATAATATCAAAAGTGATAATTCATACGTCCAATCACCTGGTCGATGGCTTCGACATCTTCTGGGATCATCGTGTAGGCATGTCAACGACCAAAAAGTCACGAACCCACAAACACGAAGGAGCGGCCCTGCGGAGGAGGTGGTAGGTGGGAAAAGGATACAAACACGTGGAAAAATCAGGTACAAGATGAAAGTAGGGTCTAGAAGAGAAACACGAACTCAAGAAGGATGCAAAAACGCAACAGCCTACACGTTGGGTCTGGCTCGATACTCCATTGGTCCTTCTGATCGGCTTTTGCTGAGGAACACGAACTTTGGATGATTGGGTATATCGATTTCTACCCTCCTTTGACGACAGTCAATGGTGGCATGAAATGATCTCAACCAGTCCATTCCAAAGACAACATCGGAAGTCGGCATCTTTATCACCATGAAGTTGGCAACGAGATCTCATCTACAAATCACAACGGAACAGTAGAGGCATCCGCTGGTTACCGGTAGGGAACCGCCAGCGGTCTCGACCTTCCAACGAGAAGTCAGAGGTTCAACAGTGATGGCATGTGTTTGAACGAAACGACTGGCCAAGAAGCAATGTGTAGCTCCTGAGTCGAACAGTGTGAGGGCAGGTTTACCGGCTATTAAGACGGTACCTACCGTGATGAGAATCAAGTCTAAACTTACGATTTCTAAATATTAGAGTATGCAGCTTAGTGAAAAATCACATACCAGTGATTACTTGGCACGTAGCTTCGGCTTCTTCCACTGTCATGGTATAAGCTTGGCGTCTCTGAGGCGCCTGTCGTGGAGTCTGCTGGTACACTTGCTGCTGAGGAGGGAGTAGTTGACGTTGCTGAGCAGATGATGGTGGTCGCTTCCATTGTGGAACTCGAACTTCTGGTGGTCGAAAATTCGAACGCTACTCTCCGTAGCCAGAGTTCAAGCGTAGAAAGATTCTAAGAAGGTCAATCGAAAGGTCATCAAGCTAAAAGAAGGGTGATAGTGATGAAGATCGATGGCGTTACATAATCATGATTCACGTCCTTGCGGTCCAGCGGACACGGTCAGGGAAGTGACTAAGCTAGGATCACTTATGCCCAGTCTAGCCAGGTCGATCCACAGACTTTAGCCAAGCACATTGACCGGTATCATGGTCCATTGAAGGAAGATTATCATTTATCCGAGTGCCACCGATACAAAAGATTTTTATTAATAACTAATTAATCCTATCAAAATTTAGGTTTTGTTAATGTCTTTTATTAAGGCCAGACAGGTCAGCTCCATTGGGGCTCTTCGAAGTGTTCCCGTCCATCTTTCGAGTGTCAAACCTGCATTCAAAGAAAAAATGTCAGCTCAGTCGAGTATCGTATACGATACATCCTGGTTTCACTATACTGTTCACGAGGTATTTTGCATGGACCTGCGTGGGCCGCCAAAACTGTAACGACCCGCTCTCGGGGCCCGTTACTTATTTGGTTTATTCGCAGGTTCCGCAGTTTACCAGTGAAATCAGCATAGCCACAACTCAGAGATGTATCACAATACTCAAACCAGCGTACAGACGTTATTACAGTCCAAATTAAAGTACAACAACAACCAGCACACTCTCTCACAAATACATGAAGGAAGTACTGAAAGGAAATGCGAAAAGGAAATACACTGTACAACACACACACCAACAGAAAAGTAACTAAAACTCTGCCGCCTCTGGGTCAATGTAGGCTCCACAAACTCTGGGGCAATCTCCTCGATCAGGTCTTCGTCTGCCGGTGCCATAAATGGAACCGAAGGTTAGTCACAACAATTCTAGCGATAGAAAAAGAGGAGTGCACAAATATGGAGCAGTCTATAGTAAACAAGTGCGAAAAGTAAAGCAGAGACAGACAAGCATGCAAGTGCGATAAGTAAAGTACATCTAGTCAAGCATGCAAGGGTGACAAGTAAAGTAAAGGTGACCGAGCAATAACAATAGCAATAACCATGACGATAGCAATGACAATAGCAATAGGGAGAGTAATTGTGTCTAGCCTAGTCCGTGACTTATAATGCGGGGTGCAATGAGCAACCAAGAGGCCACCTCTTACCACGGGTGCTACCCGGGCAAACTATGCTATGAATACTATGAATACTATGCAATAATCTATGATCTGTGATGGTTGTCACCGGCTACTATGATGGGTTGCTAGAACCCGCACGGTGACAACAAAGGCTGGACTAGTCGCTCCCGCACCCTCGCTATTATAAGTTACCCCAAAACCCAGTGTCTGTGCAGGTTACCGTTCTTTGCAATTTTACGAGTCATTTACCATTCTTACATTTCCAAATTCAATCTTTCTGTCAAGCAATGTCAATAATCTTTTCAGGTCAATATCTGTTCCGAGACTAGGTGTCAAGTCCTATGTTCATACGAGTACACTATCTATATTTCTAAGGGTAGAATTTACTGTGACTTACGATCTTCGAGGTGGTGGTAGTGATCCAGGACTGGATCTAGTGTCGATGCACGAGATTTGCTACCTGTAAACACAAGAGATAACTAGTTAGAGAATACCCGATTTTCTAATTTATTTAAGTTGAGTGTCTGATTTTAAAACTGGTTAAAACGGCGATGAAAAGGGTCCTAAATTTTTATATAGACTATATATGATAAAAATAGTTTTACTGCAAGAGGGAATATTTTTCTGACGTATATAGTAATTTTTATAATTTTTAGAAACTCAAAACTAGCTTAAAAACCTGATTTATTTAAGTGACGCGTATTTTCCGTAAATTGTTCCGGAAGCAATCCTAGTCGGAATTACTCGAATAAACAGTCAAAATGACCGTCTCGAAGTTTAGTTTCACATATAATTTTCTCATGTATTATTGTGAGTGAAAACAGCGAGCTATGATTTTTAGAATGAATTATACCTATTTAATCTTTAGGTTCAAAAATAGATTCTGAGAAAAGTAGGCGCCTGATCACAGTGAGACTAGCGCCATTGGGTCCGGAATATCGTTTCTGATTTTCTGGAGCTATCCCCACATTTTTCTGGCCCATGTATAGTTAGTTATGTATTTTAAACCATTAAACCCTATTAATAATTATTTAAAAATACGAAAATACGAAATATTTTCGTATTCACGTTTTTGCCATCGGGGGAATTACCCGCTGCCTGTCGCTCGATAATCGACGGAGGAGGGGGGTTCTCGCGGCGGCCGTGGGCGGTCGACGGCGGGGATCAGCGGCGAGCGGCGGGGCGGGCTCGGAGGCAGAGGCGGAAGCGGGGGCGGGGGCGCCGTGGGGAGAGGGCGGAGCTGGGGCGGCGTCTGTCACCGGCGCGGGGGCTTCAGGAGCTTTGTGGGGGCGGCGGCGACACGGGAGCGACGGCGGCGGCGCTTCGGCAGCGGCAGTCGGAGCTACGTCGAGGGGACGCCGGCGGAGCAGAGCTGTGCGGGGGTCTCGTCGGCGTTCGTCGGCGTTCGCTGGGGCGAGGGCCGTCGGACTCGGGTGGGCGACGGTGGAGCGGCGGCCGTCGGCGCTTGGGGCAGGGTCGTCGGGCGGCGGGCGAAGCGGGGGCGGCGCTGACGGCGGTGGCGGCGGAGCGGGGGGCTGTCGGCGGAGGGTGGTCGGAGCCCGGAGTGAGAGTGTGTGTGTGTGTGCGAGGGTGAGCGGGAGAGAACGAGAGAGAGGGGTTGCTGTGTGGGTTAATTACAAATGGAGGGGGGTTTATATAAGTATAACGGATGGCAATCTTGTAATTAGAGGAGGGAGACAAATTCTTTAATGAGGGGATGAGCGTTGGATCTGAATCATTTCAGATCCAACCACCCAAACGGTGGGTTTAAGAGGTAGTTGGGGGTTTAGGGTAAGAGTAAATTGTTAAAAGTAATTGTAAAAAGGTCATTAGTGCTTGTAATTAGCAAAGCGGTGAAATACAGACACGTTTTCACAAACGACTCCGAAAAATTACGAAAACATACCCACAGGATCGTATCGTCGCGAGGATCGTGAATACGAGATCCGTTTTGGGATTTGAGCTAAGGAAGTACTAGTTTTAGGCTAAAACATTTAGAAAGCGGGTCTACGGGTTCTAGGCTGAAATGATATCCGAAAATTACGAAATTAATGTGGGGAACCCTAAATGATAATAGGATGCTATTGTAGAAGTTTGAAAACATTTTGAAGACGTTTGAATAGAAAATAAATTCATCGAATCAAAACGGTAATTTTGGAAGATGAATTTTTACAGAAATGTTTTGGGCATTTGAGGAAATCTGAAATTGCTGAAACACAATATGATAAGTCTAGTGCTCTAAAATATTTTTAAAAGAATTTTTGAAATCAGTTTTGATATACAACTACTAACCAACCATTATAAAGAAGATTTAGAATAAAAATACGTTGAATACGTATTTGAAGTGTTTGAAAAATACAGGCCGTTACATCAACTAATGATCTTTGTAGCCTTTATGGAGAAGACATTTTTACGTCTCTCTTTCATCTCTGGGGGTAGAGTATACCCTTCTGGAAGTTTTATATAGATCTCTATATCTATATTGCCGTATATATATGCAGTCACAACGTCCATGAGCTGCATGTATTGGATTTTTCAGAGAAGTGTAGGCTTAGTAGGAAAATGATCACATTTCCTTCATTTCAATTTTTTTAATGAAATCCGAATTATATTCCACAGGTTTTTACACATTCAGGTGTATGGACTACTGGTCCAAAGACTTTGCTTTTCAAGAGTGTGTCCATCTCTACTCTTTTTGCCTCGTCCCACTTTGGCCATTCTAAGCGTTTACGCTATAGAAAAGTGGGTAGACGTCATCGTCGTATTCAGCGACGTGAACAGCAATAGCGAAAGCAAAACCGTCGTCGACGACTGTGCTATATATGTCCAGTACCTCTCCAGTACGTACGTAATATAATGATGTTTCTCATGTTATTTCCTCTGCAGGAGAAATTAGGAGGGGAGAGGTTGCTGGTCTGAGCTCAGCATCCTGTGGTTGGATCATTTTGATATATCCAAGAATCTTCCTATTTTGAGGAATTTATATTTTGAACCTAGCAGGCGTCCTCTTTTAAATTGAGGTACAACCAATTCTGCTGCCGGTGGATTGCATCCATCTTTGGGAATGTCAATCCTAGCTGGCGTGTTGACAGCAGGGACGTGTGAACGAACAATCTTCTGGTTGTCCGTAATTTTATCCGACAATTGATGTACTTTAGTCTGAATGTGAAGGATCTTCTGGATCTCAACTTCACACAGAAAAAGTATGCGGATCATAACGAGATGAGGACTTTTGTGTCCCATGAAATGGTCTCAGAAGCTTCAGGCTTCTTTAGACTGTGTGCCTATTTCAATGAGATTTTGCTCATAAAATTCACATTTATCAAGACTTGGTAGTAAACCATAAGCAAGCAGCATCAACAATTAGATATGGCAACAAGCGGGCCGTATCGTGATAAGCGATGCGGAATGCAGTGTAATGGTCCCTAAACATCAACAGGCAACTGCGATTTTACAATGGACATGAAATCCATTGGAGTCTCTTTACCAGAGACTCTGCTAACCCGTTATGAGGTTGAACATGCTGCAGGATGTTCAATTTTAATGCCAGTTGCTTGGCAGAAGTCTTGAATGATATGTGTAGTAAATTAACCCACATTATAAGCTTTTGAGAAAGCTAGGTTGCGAGCGAATATAAAGGCACACATAAGACCATCTAGTAGATGCATATATTAGTACAGTAATGAAGTACCGAAAATGGGCCATTTGCGGGGTGAATAGGCCCGTAAAAGGTCACCATGTATTCTCTCAATGAAGCCAGGAGACTCTAAACCCACTTTCAGGAGGGAATGTCTCTCTATTAGTTTTCCCTTATGACAAAGGGGGACAAGGAAACTCAACCTTTTGAAGAATCTTCAGGTTCTCTAATGGATTCATTTGATGATGCGTCCATCATCGCTGATCCAGGATGACCAAGTCCATTTTGCCAGAGTTAAAAACTATGACAAAGAAAGGCACTTCTGGTGCTCAGTCGAGTTGGCTTTCTATAGGATGAATATCTGTAATTATAGGGGCCCGACGGGGGTCCAATGAAATCGTAAGTAGATGGTCTTCTGGCCATTCTCTTGACGAGTTACATATTGATATTCAATCAATTTTCAAGTTATTTTCTTTAAAAGAAATATCCTTGAAAATTGGAGATTTCCTATATGTTTAAGAGGAGAATTTGCATCTTATAGTCTCATTGTATGTGGGAGCAATATCAATGCTACACCAGTGCAACGAGGCACTGTCCACAATATTCCATACTTCATCTATAAGTAAAACGAAATTTTATTTAAGTCAATGAAAAAGACATTCAAAATAAAATTTCGTACTTAAGCAAATTAAAGATGAAGCAACATTGAATTTTAAATGCATAGATAAAAGATGAAGCTTAATCGAGTAGGTCGTCGTTCTCGAAGTCATTTGCAGTGAACATCATTGGTGGCTGAACAGCCGCCAAGTTTGTTTTAGGCAGAGACTTCTGGCTCGCCTGATATAGTTCCTAGAGGTGGCGAGGAGTGCGGCAGATTCTGGACCAATGGCCATTCATGCCGCATCTATGACATTTATCCTCCCAGTTCTTCTTAGGAAGTGACACTTGGTCAGTGTTCTTTTGCTTCCATATGAAGTTACTCTTTCCTGTATTGTTGTTGTTGGATGGGGGTGCTGCTCCTCGTCCATTCTTTATCACAGCTTTCCCTTTGTTATTATTAGCATTCTTCTTGTTTTTCCACTTCTGGGGAGAAACGTGGTGGGCTTCAGGGATAGGTGCAGTGCCAGCTGGACGTAAATTATGAGTGGCTAGCAGTAAATCTCGATTCTGTTCTGCCCTAAGTAGGCATGAGATCAGATCAGAGAATTTCGTGAAGTTGTGTTCACGATACTGCTGCATGAGGATTGCATCTTTCTCGTGAAACGAGGTAAATGTCTTTTCCAACATGCGTTGTTCTGTCACTTCTTCACCGCATAACTTCAGGCGTGAGGTGATATTATGAAGTGCAGAATTATACTCAGCGACGAACTTATAGTCCTGAAGTCTGAGGTTTTCCCACTCATAATTGGCACGCGGTAATATTACATCAATTTGATGTTTATACCGTGCCTCCAGTGCTGTCCACAGCTCCATTGGGTCCTCTACCGTTAGGTATTCGGCCTTTAAGGTCCGATCTATATGTTTCCTAATGTAGATTATGGCTTTCGCCATATCCACGTCGGAGACAGTGGTAGAATTGCTACTGCTAGATGTAGCAGAAGCATCGGCCGCTGCTGGGACCGAAGGAGGAGCCAAGGAGGGCCATCGAACGCAAGTGGAACTTCAGGTCCACTCGCCAACTCAGGTAATTTTTCCTGCAGAATCGAGGACCTCAAAATCGACGCTTGCCAATTTTGCCATTTATCTACGCAATTTAAAATAAGCATGAATTAATTAAAATTGAAATTCACGCATTAAAAATAAAATAAGTAAAATGTGGGGATCGGCCAGATACCCAAAAGAATACAAAGTCCAAAGTCCGAATATACAGTCCATAAAGAAGAGAAAAGTACAATTTGGAAACCCAGAATGGGCCCCTATATTTTCCAATTTTCATCTCCGTCTTCATTTGTCGGTACACCAGTCTTTGGCATTAATACATTTATTTCTCACTTACAAATTCACTCAAAAAGAAAATAAAATTGCAAGGAATTTAAAAAGGGTATCAAATTGGCCGATCCCAAAAATCACATTTTAGCTTATATAAACATCCACGCAGTTTATAAATGCTACATGCACAAACAACCACGCATATAACTCAGGCATATATGATATGGAAAAAGAAACTATAAAATATAATAATCTCTCGGACCACGGGGAGACGTCATACACCGTTAGGTTAGATGACTAACGGCAGAGCGGTCGCAGGATCCTTAAGATAATTATATTGTGAAAAATTCTAATAATCCATAAATAATAATGCAAGAGTGATATTTAACATAATACTAGAAAATTGACTAACTGGGCTACAGGCCCAAACAAGAATTTAAAATGAATTATTATTATGATTGGGGCTGCAGGCCCATAAGTAAAATAATAATCATTTTAATAATTAATTTAATATTTGGGCTGCAGGCCCATTTGCAAAAATTTTAATTAACATATTCATTTTGCAATTGGATTAACTGGGCTGCTGGCCCAATTTAGAAGTCAAAATTAATTAATAATCTTAATGGGGCTGCTGGCCCATAAAACTTATATTCATTGTTATAAAATGGGCTTCAGGCCCAATTAGAACACAAAATTAATTATTATTCTAATATGGTGTAGGCCCATAAGCAAAACGAAAATCATTTTAATAAGCAATTTAAATTATCTGGGCTTCCGGCCCAAATAAACAGACAAATTGAGTTAAGTTTATGTAGTAGGCTTCAGGCCTAATAATCAGCCATCTAATTTATTAAATATAATTGGACATAAGCCCTTAAACAAATTTTAAAGTTAATTGTAATGGAATATGAACAGTCCCAAAATCCAAAAAAAAAATTTAAAGGGAATTTGAACAGTCCCAAAACCCAAAATCCAAACAGAGCCCTCTTGTAGGCTGCACAACAAGAGCCTCCCCGCCGTCGGGCACAGTTTTAACTAGCTATAATTCATAGGGTACAGTTTAACTAGCTTGTAACTGTAATCTTGTTCTCATGAACATATATATTTTGTTAATGAAGATTTTCTGTGGCAATCAGATAGTCTAAATTTCTCCATGAAGTACCTCATGGAAAACATTACATGTTCATGTTAGACTAATTCATGAGAATATGATTATATCTTAATGAAGATATCTTCGATATTCATGAGAATATGATTATAAACTACTCTGTCTTGTTTCACAATTCATTAACTAATTATGATGACCTTGAAACTTAAAGAGTTAATTGTTTGGTTTGCAGAAATGAAAACGTTACAAATGTATCATGCATGAATTTTTGTATGTATCATTTGTTACATGAAAATAAACCACATTCATCGTTTGGTGTGATTCATCTTTCATGCACACATTTGATTCCTTTTTCCAATCGTGTAGGAGGAATTTCTTTCTATTATAATTCACGCAATTCAGCAGCAATTCCAGCCAATAATAAGATAACCATGTCGTAAAGCCAAGATATCAACCTCTAACTTGTCTTATCTTCACCTTAATCATAATTACATGCATTAATGGAGAAGAATTTTCTCTTCGTTTAAAGGCATCTGCTTAGACTCAAGGTTTTATTATGCATGTTAGGCTAACATGTCTTCACACTAATTATTCATGCTTGTGCAACAAAATTTCTACGGCCAATGGTAGTCTGCAAACATGTGAAAGTATGTATATTTACTATTCAAATTAGTTAAGCTTCCGTTTAGCAATGATGTTCATCAAGAGGTTGAAAAATTATACAATCCTCGAGAAAAGCTATGTAAAATTATAGCTATCAATATGTTGTAATTTTCTACGGGTTCAAAAGAGTTTACCTCTAGATCAAAGATCTAGGGACGATTATAAAAAGAGAAGATCCGTAGAAAGAAAAATCCACGCTCCTAATACGCCATAAAGGATCGCCGCAACGGATCGCCGCAACAATAGATTCCTTCGCGCGTAGGGGTTTAATTTTTGAGGGGAGACGGGATGAAAGCTCAAATAATTTAGAACAAACGAGCTGATAATGTGTTGAGAAATGTTGAAAGGAAAGTAAATAATCTCAGATCAGGAGTAGCCATGGCATAAGCCATGGCTCTCTATATATTCACTTCATGATGGGGTTTAGGATTCCAAGGGACTCCCCACTAAGTTAGTGGGGAGTAATGGTGAGATGTTGAGGGGGGATGCTAAAGGCCTCCCTTAACTCACAACATAAACTAAATACTTAAAACTAAATTAATTAATTAATATACTATCTAATGTTGTGAATGGAAACAACCAGAATCGGTTAGGATTGCGGGTATCTTAGAGATACGCTCATATCTATGTATTCTATCTTTCTACTCTCCCACCATGCCTATAAATAAAGGGCTGGGTGTTCCTCCCCCAGTAGTTGATTCATAACACGTTATCAGCACGAGCCTCTTAAAAAAATTTCTTTTCCACCAAATTTTTTTTCGTTCATTGCGAAGGCGAAGGCGAGACGGGAGATCCACGAGCGCGGTGCTAGGCTTATTCAATCGAGCGTCGTCATCCGCATAGGGCTTCCTGCAACCGTCGCTATATCCGGAGGACAGATATAGAGGTAAAAACACTAAAAATGATGTTTTTAATCATACGTATGATTGCGCTACCCCTTGATCTCGCAAGATCGGTATGGGGTTCGATTGTCGCCTTGAAAACGACGAATTTTTCATCCCAAAAATCAAATTTTTAGGGCTTTTGTTGTGTAAAACCCACCATGAGCCCACCGACGGCTTTGCCGCCGGTCACCCCCCTCCCCGCGTCGCGACCACCCCCCATTGCGGGAGAGGCGGCCGACGCCCGGCCAACCCCCCTTTGCGGGGGGCGGCCCGCCGCCCGCCGCCCTCCCCCAGCAGCGGGGGGCGGCCCCGCCGCCGCCTTCCCCCTGTATGGGGGGCGGCGGCCGTCGCTCCCCCCTGTATGGGGGGCGGCGGCCGCCGCTCCCCCTCTGCAGGGGGCGGCGCCTCCCCCCCTATCCGCCACCGGCGGGAGAAAGGGGGCGGCGGCGGCTAACCCTAGCCGCCGCCCCCAAAACCCTAGTGGGCTTTTTCGGCCCATTTACAAAAAAAAGAAAAAAGAAAAAAAGAGAGATTAATGCCTTGCGGGCCTGAAGCCCGCAAGCAAAATGCGGGCCTCATGCCCGCAGGCTTTGTCTTTCCAAAAAAAATCGATGCCTTGCGGGCCTGAAGCCCGCAAGCAAACTGCGGGCTTCAGGCCCGCAGGTTTCGTTTTCAAAAAAAAATCAGAGAGGGAAAGAAAGCCTTGTGGGCCTAAAGCCCGCAGCACAGTGCGGGCCTCAGGCCCGCAGGCTTTGTTTCAGAAAAAATGGGGGAAGGCTAAAAATAAGCCTTAAAAGGCTTTTGGGCTAAAAATTAATTTTCAAAAGAGTGTTTTAATGACCTATAAATTCGTGAAAAATCACGGCAATTTACGGGGCTATCATCGGGCATACAAGAATTTTATTGAGGACTTTTAGGGGTTTTTGGGATGATTTAAAAAGGAAAAAACATTTTCCTTCTGCAACAAAAATGTTAATTTTTGGGCTCTTAACCAATTTGATTGATTAAACCCAATTTACTTTACAACCCATGCATCGTAATGATTTTTCTGTAAAAATCATCTTTAGATGCTTTACATCGCTAGGCTTATTCTGTGGATATTATATGCATGGTTATGCATTATATTTAAAACTTAATAATTAGGAAGATCCTGCGACCGCTCTGCCGTTAGTCACCTAACCTAACGGTGTATGACGTTGCCAGTGTTCAATAATTATTAAGTGATTAAATTATCCATATCTGTGAATATTAAATGCTTGTGATGCATGTGATGAAAATGTCTGATGAAAATATTCATGAGCACAATATTTCTGCATGAATGGCTAAATGTGGTTTTTGGATCGGCTGTTTAAGTCCCACAATTTATTTCCCGCACTTTTCTTTTATTTTTGAGAGAAATTGTAGTGAGGAATTTATGTAAATGTCAAAGAAAGAAGACCAACTTCCATGGAGACGGAGGCCACGCTTGAAGCTGGAGATATCTTATGGGACCCACGGGGCTTCCAAAGTTGTATTTTCCTTTTAAAGCTGCAAATTTGTATAATTTGGACTGTGGACTTTGGACTCTTTCTTGTGGGACTGGCCGATCCACACATTTAGCTTTTCGTTAAATATTGCCTCCGCATGAAAATGTTTTCTTTGATTAAATATTAATTCATGCATGTTTGTGCTCTGCTAGATAAATGGCTAAAATTGCAAGCGTTGATTTCGAAGTGCTGAATGCATCAGGTAGAAACTATCTAAGCTGGCAGCTAGATGTAAAGTTTCACCTGCGGGCAAAGTCTCTCATTGAGCTGGGACAGAAAAAGAAAATGTTATCGATATAGAGAATGCGCAAGCCATCATCTATATTCGCCGCCATGTGGACAAGACCTTAAAGGCTGAATACCTTACGGTCGAAGATCCACTTGAGCTATGGACTGCCCTTGAGGACAAGGATAAACATCAGAAAGATGTTATACTCCCAAAGGCACGATACGAGTGGGAGAACCTGAGACTGCATGACTTTAAGTCCATTGCTGAGTACAACTCAGCACTTTTTAGCATCACATCACGCCTAAAGTTGTGTGGTGAGAAAGTCTCAGAAGATCGCATGCTGGAAAAGACGTATACGTATTTCCATGAAAAAGATGTGATACTCATGCAGCAATACTGTGAACGAAAGTTCACCAAGTATTCGGAGCTGCTGTCATGTTTATTCATGGCCGAGCAAAACAGAGAGCTTCTTCTCGCCACTCACAATATGCGCCCTCCCGGCACTGCCCCCTACCTGAAGCTCACCACAACTGTTCCTTCAAAATGAAGAGAGATAATAAAAGAAAAGAAAGACCAAAGAAAGGGGGGACAACAGAAAAAAGCCAATGGCCATGCACAGCAGCAACGAAAGAATGAGGGGAAGCGTAAGTTCACCTTGCGCAGAAATGACAATAAGAAAAATGATGCACCCCCACCCAAGAGGGATTGGGAAGACCAGTGCCACAGCTGTGACATGACAGGCCACTGGTCCAGAGTGTGCAGGACCCCAGTGCATCTCCAGGAGATGTATAAACAAAGCAAGAAAAATAAAGCTGAAACAAACCTTGTTACATCTGATGCTCCAGTCAAGTTCTCAGCTAACGACTTCGAAAATGATGACCTGCTTGATTAGCCTTTTATTTTTATCTTAGCAAAATTGTTTAGAACATTTCATGTTATGAGAGCATTTGAATTACGCAATCTGTTTTGAATGAAAATGTTTTAGTAGACAATAAATGTTTATCTGAATATGCATGTGCCTATACGATTCATCTTTTAGATGAAACTGCTCTCATAAATGTTTAGTAGACAATAAACACGTACGATTTTTCAATACAAAGCCCAATATCATGGCCATATTGAAGATCCAGGGAACGCAACACTGTTGCCCCCAAATGACACTTAAACAAAAATAAAAAGGATGCTCTAATCCATCCGAATTCCAAAAGAAACTTTTTAAGTTTCAAGGACATCCGTTTCAACGGATTCCATTTGGAAACAGCAAATGTAAATGAATGAAAAAAAATTAATTACCGTATGCAACGTCTCAAGAAAGAGGAGTAAAATCCATACTTGAATGTTTTGAGAGCCTTATAGGCCTCTACTATACGAAGCTTTGGAGAAAGGAAGCGGAATTAAACGGATCACCTGAAGTGCCATATATCAGCCAAGTTTTTACTCTGGCATGATGGACTTGGCCACCCTGGATTTCTGATGATGCATCGCATCTTATCTTATGGGTATGACTTGAAGAACCAGAAGATTCTTCAGAAGGGAGAATTCCCTCGCATCCCTTACTATAAGAGAAAACTAATTGCAAGACCATCTCCACGAAAAGTTGAAAAAGAATCTCCACGTTTCCTCAAAAAGAATACAAGGAGATAGATGTGGATAAAATCCATCACCCCTAGTGGGCTATTTCGGTACTTCAATATACTGACAAATGCATCCTCAGAACACTCGTATGTGTGTCTACTACAGACCCGCAACTTAGCTTTTCCAAAGCTATTGGTACAAAAATAAACATGTTGCGGGCACATTTCCCAGACAATCAAATGTAGAAAATAAGTCTGGTTAATGTTGGGAAATATATCTCCCGGTCATTTCAAGAGTACTGCCAAGCAACGGAAATAAAAAATGAACATACAACTGCCGCATGTTCATACCCAAAATGGGTCGGCAGAGTCACTGATAAGTAGACTCCAATGGATTGAACGTCCATTAAATTCCGATTGCCTATGGATGCATGGGGACATGCAAATTCTGCATGCTGCATCGTAAATGAAAATAAGACCCTCTGGAGGTCAGAGTCTCCAATGCAACTTGCATATGGAACGCCACCGAACATTTCTCATCTGAGAATCTTCGGTCGCGCAGCTTTAAATCCCCATTGCACCACCAAAGAGGACCAAAATGGTACTCAACGTCGCCTAGGTATCCATGCAGGGTTTGACTCACCCTCACTTATAAAGATACCTAGAACCCCAAACGGGAGACGCATTTAAGGTACATCTTGAAGACTGTGATTTCGATGAGACGAGTTTCCTCAATAAAGGCCCAGATACTGGAAAATCTGGCGCGAAACAAATGTTAACGTGGGATACAAATAGCTTGACCCACTAATGATTCGGTAACAAAACAAATGTGAAGATGTGATCCTGAAGATCCTCCACAGAACAATGTTCACCACTTACCGAACTCATTTTCTGACAACCATAAGATTGTCAGATCACACATCCCTACTGCAAAAACTCCAGCTAGTATTGACATCCCCGAAAATGGATGCAACCCACCAGCAGCAGAGTGGATGATCCTCAATAGAAAAGAGGCAGACCACCAGGCTCCAAGGACAGAAACTCCTGGAGACCTTACGACAATACTACCACAGGACAATGAGCTCATGTCCACACCATCACCCTTCCCGGAATCTACTGCAGAGGAATTGCCGGGAAAAAGTGAAATTAAAAGTAAATGTTGTACGTACTGGGGAGGTGTTGGACAGATAGAACATAAATTGTCGACAATATATTCACGTATCATATTGTCATATACATCGCAAATGCGATGATGTTTATAAATTATCGTTCCATACTCCGTTGCTAGAAGGCAACGTAGAGGTTGGCCAAAATGTGGAACGAGGCAATAAAAGATGAGCTGGACTCACTTATGAAATGTGAAATGTTCGGACCTGAAGTCCAGACACCAAAAGGTGTCAACCCTGTGGATAAAATAAAGTATTGCACACATAAGAAAAATAAATACAAAATCGTATGCTATAAGGTACAACCTATAGCCCAAGGTAAATTTCGCTGAAACTAGGGAGCGAACAAATCAAAATAAGCATGTCTCATAAATGATGCATCACTCTCCACATGTTATCAAAAGCGAATACCTTACGATTTGGCGAAGGAAAACTTTGGATATGCTGTTATTGGATGTTGTGACGGCATACCTTCATGGATATCTTGGTAAAGATAATTTTCACATTTCCTTAAAAGCCTGAATAGACTTCAGGACGCCTATTCTATTGAAGAAAAACAATAAAAGTAACGTACAACCAAGAGAATCGCTTGACAAAGCAATGATCCTTACTGAAGGTTGTCTTTGCATCCGAGCAAAGAGCAGGATTTAAGATCATAGTTGTAAACAACTAAAATCTTATCGGATCTCCTGAAGAGAAAACCGAGACATCTGTTCAAGCCTGACTTTTAAACATGAAATAAAAAGACCTAGGCAAACATAAAGTCATGGCTCAATGAATCCTGTTACATACGCCCAGAAATGCATTGAAGAAATTAAAAGGACCATTGTCATCCAAAGTACACCTACGGGAGTATACTTAATGGATATACTAAAAGAACCCTTCCGATCGCTGGAAGAGGGGGAGGATATAACTGGTCCTAAAGTCCCTTATCTGAGTGCAACCAGGCACCCCTGGCTAACTGCATGCGTCCCGATATAGCAATTGCAGTAAATTCATTAGCCAGAGATATTTGGCACCTAAAAAGGGCCATTAGACCGGAGTTAAGCCTTCTGCGCTTCCTCCAAGGGTCGAAAGATTTGGACTTATAATATGAAGTAGCCTCCTCCAATGTTTATGCAAATGCAGGTTATAGGTCCTGTCCCTATACTGAGAAATCACAAAACGTGTACCCACAATGGGATGGCCATCTACCGCAGACCTGCAAAGCAATTTATGAAGGCGACATCATCCTATCATTCCGAGATCCTCACCACACCAATGGTGTATTTGAGGGCGCCTGCTGGTACATCACATCCCAGTGACGATTGGGATAGAGACTGGTATTGTGGTGCTGACCACATAGTCTGAAGACCACATGTAACGACTGGTTTTCATGTATCTGGATTATTATATTATATATATGTATGTTTTGGTGTATTTTCGCCTCACGTGTGGTTTTCGTCCCCGTAGCTTTCATTTTCGATCGTTTCGTCGTATTTTCTTAGCTTCTTCCGTTGATCGTCGATTTTGGAGTGAGTCATTCGTGACGGGCTTCATATCGGTCATATCTTATTGTTAGATCAAGCCTAGGAGTCTTAGGAATCGATCCCGGAGCTTTGCGCTCCATTTCGAAACTTTTGGTGCTCATTAGCCGGTGTAAGAAGGGGCACCAACCGACTAGATGACGATCCAGTCGGTCGGAAAACCTTCTTGAACCGACTAGTTGGCTTTGTTAATTTCTCAGGAGTTACTGTTTATCGTTAGTCGGTCTAAGAACGTTGGTTGACCGACTAGGTTGCAAACTAGTCGGTCAGCAATGCTTCTTTAACCGACTAACTCATTAACTATTTTTGGTACCAGTTACTATTCATTCTTAGTCGGTCTAAGAACGTTCATCGACCGACTAGATGACAAACTAGTCGGTCAGTGGTTGTTCTTTGACCGACTAAATCTAAATCCTATTTTTGTACATGAGTTACTGTTTGGACTTAGTCGGTCTGCGTTGGTCAACCGACCGACTAGTTTCCAAACTAGTCGGTCAGTGGTTGTTCTCTGACCAACTAATCAGTGTCGAAACCCTAATTTCTGGGCAGCCGCCAGCCCTTCCTATTTAAACCCCTCCCAAACGTTTTCTTCTTCATCTTCTTCAACTCTAAACCTAATTTCTCCCCCATTGAGCCCCCTACTACCTCAAACCCTTATTCCTTCATCCCAAGCCCAAAATCCATCATCCAAACCCTCACTTAACACATTCTACCTCTCATCTTCCTCAAACCTTCATCAAATCCCCCAAAATCCCCCAAAACCCCATTTCTCCATATTTTCCCCATCTATTCCAGATCTGAACCCTAGGTTCCCCGGAGCGTTTCTTCCGTTGTCGTGCTTGCTCGGCATCATTCTTCCGCCTCCGATACGGTAATAATCGATCTCTTAATGTTTTCATAGCCCGTTGTGTTTTTGTGAAACCCTAATGAAAAGAATGTTGTTTTGATGATTGTTTCTCCATAACAGCGACTTCCCCGTAGATTAGCATCCGTGGGACGAACCCTCGTTGATCGTCATCCTCGGTGCTAGGCAAGTGAAACTTGCCACTTAGGGTTTGGGCCATGTTTTAGGCCATTTGCTTGTGTAGGCGTAAAAGAGACTAGGCGACGAAATGATACTCGCCTAGGCGCAATTTCCGGAACTAGCTTGACAACGAAGCTAGGACCGTCATTTATCATGTTGCATAACTATCATGTCATGTTTAATCTTGATTAACGGTACGCAAATAAATGGTCATCCATGCTATCCATGTTGTATGTCGCATTCGTAGCACATGCTACAATACTTGTGTTTCCTGACCCGTGTTCCAGAAGTGGGCTACGTGAGTTGGTTGATAGCCAATGCCCGACCTACTTGTTTACCGGCTAGGCACCTGCGTTGCAGGCATAACCCTACGCCATACATGTTAAATACACTTCCTGGCACGTGTTCCAGAAGCGAGCATTCCGTGTTCGGGGTAATTCCCTGGCTCGATACACGTGGAGGGGTAGAGATAAACGGTCACTTGAGCTTAGGAGTTGGCCCGATCAGCCACTCTAGCCAACAGGCGGAATCTCTGTGCACAACTTGTTTACTTGACTG
Organism: Scilla litardierei; assembly: GCA_030789695.1. Classification (NCBI taxonomy): domain Eukaryota; kingdom Viridiplantae; phylum Streptophyta; class Magnoliopsida; order Asparagales; family Asparagaceae; genus Scilla; species Scilla litardierei. Next base: position 315,924,290 of record CM061133.1, on the reverse strand, counting down.
TTCACTTGACGTGAACCACTTGACTTGTACTCGTCCGTGTTTTACTTGTTATCCGTGACATACTTGCTACTTGTACTTCCCTTTACTTGTCACTTCCATACTATACTTGCCATGACATGCATCATACTATAACTGCTAGGTTGCTAGTTTACCTTACCTTCAGTTTCCTTGCCCAAGTCCTTTAGACTTGCTGACATGTGCCCCTTTACTCTTTTGGGTGACACATGTTAGATCTCGAGCCTGAGTCCGTTGTTGAGGACGAGGTGTTTGCGGACGCCGTGCCCGAGTCTGTGTTTGGCGAGGAGTACGTGGACACTGGGGACCAGTCTTAGTGTCTTCGTTGAGCTTTCCCCTTTTTGTTTAGACTGTTGTTTTGTTGTCGGTGCGTAGCACCTATACTCTGTTTACGTTGTTCCTTTTGTTGGCCTTGTTCTGGGCCTTTAGACTCTTCTTTTAGCCTGGTGGCTTTTCTGGATGTTGAACTTAATTTTCTTGTTGGACAAATTATGAGATATGAGATTTTATTTCTGTCTCTCCTTGTGTTATTATTGTTGTTCCGTTTGTGGTTACAGGGACTTGCTTATGTTTTATTGACGCTTATCGGGTTTGGGGCTTCACAGCTCCACTCTCGTGCAGACCTTTTCACGTCTTGCCTCCATTTTAGGGAAGCTGGGCGCTCTCCAGAGTTTCTGGATTCAGCAGCTGCTTAATTGTGATAACTTTGTAATCTGTGTATATTTCCGAATTGTTTTAAATAGGAATGATGAGATAAGCCTAATAGATCTGAAAGCCTAAGAGATTTTACAGATCAGGAGGAGTTGAGGGAATTTGTACTCTTTTCCCTTAGCTATGGTTTTTCCCACTGGGTTTTCCATAACCAAAGGTTTTAACGAGGTAAATCACATCAACTCTGGAACCTGAATATCCACCCCTCTGTGACGCTCAGAATCCAGAAGTATTCATGAGCAGAGTCACTTGTATGAATCAGGGGGAGTTAAAGAGCGTTTGTACTCTTTTTCCTTAACTATGGTTTCTCCCACAGGGTTTTCCATAGCTAAAGGTTTTAACGAGGCAAACCTCACCAACTCAGGATCCTGAAGTATCCACCCCTTGTGAGACTTTTATTACGCTCAGAATCTCGAAGTACTCTTGAGCAGAGTCCACCCCTATGGCTGGATAAGGGGGAGTGTTGTGAATGGAAACAACCAGAGTCGGTTAGGATTGCGGGTATCTTAGAGATACGCTCATATCTATATATTCTATCTTTCTACTCTCCCACCATGTCTATAAATAATGGGCTGGGGGTTCCTCCCCCAGTAGTTGATTCATAACATCTAATTAATACTTAAAATAATTAAATGAGTATGAATAATGTAATCAGAAGTGCAAATAGCAATTTCCATCTCAAATTGACGCGATTACTGTTGGAACCGAAAGAAGAAAAAAAAGAGCACGGAGCGTTCGGATTGGCGGGCAGGGGCGGTGGGACCCGCACGAGGAGAAGAATCCTTTGCAATCCGCGCTTTTTGCGGGGAATACAGAATGCCTCGAGGATTCTCAAAAAGCTCTCTACGTCAGCCTATATTCCCAATCCCCACTTCAAGCAAAAGAACAGACTCTCGGAATGTTGGAGGATATTCCTCTACTACAGTAGATGAATAATGATTATTTATCACTTTCTCACCAACATTCCGAGAAAAGACAGGCCCTAACAATGGCATGTTCTTTTTCTTGAACGTGAGTGAGAAAGTGGCGAAAGCACACTATTCACACTACTATTCACCCATTATTAACATAAGTAGTTCCGTCGTGGTAGTTGAATTTTCTGATGTGTTTTCTCCGCATTTCACGCGGAATCCACTTCAGATTCCAATTGCAGTAATGACCGGGCCACACTCATTCTCTCTCCTTTCTCTCGGCGAATCGCAGCACGCATATCCTATTTTTTTAATGTTTTATTTCGACGGAGTACTGTGCACTGAGAAATGCACAGTGCTCAATAGCGCTGTGACAAAGAGAGAAATCTTCATTCCATTATAAAGGGAGCTAGAAGCAGAAACAATTGTGCTACAAGTCTCGTAACGTAACTCTCCGTGATTTTTTTGTCCACATCCAACTTTTTTTAAAATAATTTATTTCGATGGAGCACTGTGCATGAGAAATGCACAATGCACCGTGTTTTTTTAGTTTTTTTTAGTTTTTTTAATTTTGCTGGGTACCGTAGTGCACTCGGCATTCAACTTTTTTAGTTTTTTTAATTTTTTTATTTACTATTATAATTAAATATTTTAGCTCAATAATTAGTTTAATTATATAGTTTAGTATAATAATTAGTTTAATTATATAGTTTGGTACAATAATTAGTTTAATTATATAATTTAGTATAATAATTAGTACAACCCGTGAAACCACCATCAAACTTTCCAACCAATTTTCAACAAAAAACACAAGAAAGTTGTGTAAGACCCACAAAACTTTCTCAAAATAACTTTTCAACCAACTTTCCAAAAAACACACAGCCAAACTTTCCTCATATCAAGATTCCACAAACCCTCAACTTTCCACAAAACCATTCTCAACAAAAGAACATGCCCTAAAATGGTCTATTTCAATTCAAACTAATTAATGCTTTGTAATTTTCATTATACACTACAATAATAATCTTATTTATTGCCAAATGCCAACACATTCTATCAAGCTTATCCCGATGCATGATTCCATTCCCATCTCCCTTCTCCCATGTTAATTTGATAAGACCGAATTAATATCAATAAATTCTCCCATGTTTAATCCCATGCACGAATCGATTTCTCTCCTACCACTTTCATGTTGGCTTTAGTTAAGGACTCCCCCCTCTCTCTTTCTCATGTTTTTGATGATACAGCAACTAGATGAATTTGAATGTGTTGGATAAGCCTTCCTTCTATTTATCTTGTAATCTATACACTATAGTCGGTAAGAGTATCAGTGAAAAAGAATTAACCCACTGTTAATTATGTTAATCACGTTAATCAAATTTTAAAGTTAAATAGGTGATACCAGCCATTCTTTTGAGACTATTGGTAGCCCACTGTTAATTATGTGATGATGTTAATCAAGTGATAGTTGCCTTGGGGCAAGGGTGTTATTTGTGTAATGCTATTCTTTCATGTGATGGCTGATGCTTCTTGATGTTGTTTCTATTTCATGCTATGTGAAATGTGAAATGTGAATCCAAGCATGTGCAGTGATATGTGATATGTGCCAAAAGCACGTTGTTCTTATGCCAAATAATATGGCTATGTTTACAATGCAATATAAAATGGATATGGGCCCAAAACATATATGATGTATGAGATACGAAACCCGAGAAATGAGATATATGTAAGGAGGGCTAGATGGCCCAAAGTGCTACATTGGGCCAAAGTGCCACATTAGGAGTCGGTGGAATTCGCCGGGGGCCACCACTTGATCACAATGGGAGCCACCTCTTGATCCCATGCTAACTTAGATGATGGGATCTCCTAGGTATTGTTTATGTGTGATATGTTGCATACGTGCCTTGTATATGTGTTTATGTTATGTGTGGTTGTGTCATGTATGTGTTTTGTATGTGTGTTTATGCAATGTATGTGTGATGTGTGATTGTTTGATATGCTTTTCTTTGCTATGTGGAACTTGTATGGATGTTGTAACAAGAAAGTTGTGAGGTGATATATGATCATGGGCCATTCGATATGAACATAAGAGATGTTGATATGCGGCCACATGCCAATTGATATGATGACATGCTTTGGCTATGAGCCAAATGATGCATGAAGATGAGATTGGAGAAGTCTCGGTTGTTTACTTCAGTTGATGTTTACTTTCAGCTATTTTCTTTACTCAATTGTACATTAGTTGTTTCCTTAATTAAGTTATTTTAGCTGTTACTTCACTTCTATGTATGTTTGTTTGCTACACTTGCTTACTTGCTCCACTTGCTCCACTTGTACACTTGCTACAATTGTACACTTGTTTCCCTTGTTTCCTTTATGCATCATAATGTCAGACATAGATATTTCCCGTTTAGAGCTATGCACTCTTGCTGGACACGCTTTGACGTGCTCTTCCCCTTCTCCCCTCAGGTAGCAGAGGAGTCTTGGAGAGCTGTGGAGCTAGAGTTCAATTGCACTTGGGTTGGGTTGTGGCCTTGTAGTCAAGGGCGGATGTACTCTTGGGCTGACCCGGGCTACAGCCCGGGTCAGTTTTGGGTTAAAACCAACTATATATATAATATATACCCATGGCCCAACTAATTAGCCCATTCAAAAAATATCCAGCCCAGGCCAAAAAGAACAACACGCTGAGATTGGGCAAGCGAAATTGCTTTTCATGATCAATATTCGGTGCTAGGGGCTGCCCAACTAATTAGCCCATTCAAAAAAATATCCATCCCAGGCCAAAAGGGACAACACGCTGAGATTGGGCAAGCGAAATTACGTTTCTTGATCAAAATTCGGTGCCAGGAGCCTAGGGCAAGCCGTCGATTTATCCTCCCCAGGTCTCCCTTCTCAAAAATTTCTTAGGAAAATCTCGGCCGATTTATCCTCCCCATGGCGACCGATCAGCAACAAATGAAGATGAGGTAAGGAGTAAGCAATTTTTTTAGGTATTTCTAAAATCTAATTTTTTTGGTTTGTTTGATGAAATGGTTTCAGTCCTTAGGGGTTTTAATCCTGACATGTGATTTCGGTCCTTAGGGGTTTGTTTGATGAAAGTGATTTGATGAACAGAAAAATTGTTGAGGGATTGATTATGAACTTGCACAAGAAATGAGAGACATTGTAGCTAGGAAATGCCCGAAAATAAAGATATTAATGTTGAAAATGAGATAGGAACTGGCACAAGAAATGAGATATTAGAAATGATCTGTCAATGTTAATTAACAAGAAAAATTATGGGGGGAAAGATATTAATAGAATATATCATTGACTAGATCATTTAATAGATATTAATAGGGAATGAAAGAACTCTTCATACCCATTTGATCAGGGAAACGAATTCAGTCATTTATTTTAATAGAATATATCATTCAGTTTTTGAAAAATTACAATTAAAATGACATTAGGAGTCAGGACTGTGTTTGGCCTTGGGTATATATCATTCAGTATTTAATAGATATATCATTCAGCATATTTTATTTTGTTTGTTAACTTTTTTTTGCATTGTTTTGGATTTTTCAATTTAGATTGTTATTTACAAGTTGAGGAGTCGAGGATTGTGTTTCGCCTTCGGAGGTTCGGATCAGTCCAATTCCTATAAGAGTAACGATTCGAGTAACGATTCGATTAGGTAACGAAATTCGTTTGATTTCTTCATATTTGTTTCTTTTTCAATGCAAATGTATTTATTGTCTGCAATTACGCGTTTGCTATCTGAATTTCGAGTAGATCTGAATTCCTTTTTTATTTGTAATCATTTAGTTTAAGATCCTAAATTCAAATTGACGCTATGAGATGGTCTTAGTTAATTAATTTTCTTGGCGTTTGATTCAGTTTTAGTGGATGTTACTTCTAAATGATGCCATGATAGGAGTTGGATAATTGGATCATTAGAATTCTTACATGCTTTGGAATTTTTAATCGAATAATCAATATAGAACATCAAGGTTGGTAAAATTATAGACACTTGGTTATGTTTCCGATTACTGCAGATCTGCGACATTCACATCGTGTTCATCACATCGCCTTTGTTCACAGACCACAACCATCTCTCACCATCTGAGAAACGTCTTGATCTTGGTATGATCCTAATTTCTTATTATCTTCTTCTTCTATTATTCTTTTTTGGGTGTTTGACTCTTATAATCTAGGGCTTTTAATTGAATGATACACATATTAATGCATATATCACTTTTAATAGGTTATTAATTATAATGGAAACTCCTGGAAACAAGAGAGGAAAAACTCTGTTTTCATTCTTTAAACCAAAAGAGAATTCATCGACTAATGAAGGGACTCCGTCTAATGTTGATTTGTCAAATGTTAATGAGCAACCGCTTTCTAAATCTCGAAGAATTGAAATTGATCTTGGAACTCTTGAGCGGGATCCTGGGATTCGAATCCCTATATGGCAACATCCGGTGAATCAACGAGATGAAATACGGAGAGCGTACATTAAAATGGGTCCATATCAACCTAAGTTGGCAGAGTACCCGAGAACTGAATCAGGATCACAGCATCGTAAATTTCAATATTCTTGGTTTGAGAACTTTCCTTGGTTAGAGTACTCTCCATCAAAGGATGCGGTATTTTGTTTTCCATGTTTTGTTTTTCAAGAAAAGGCGCCTCGCCAAGCTGCATTTATCACTGAAGGGTTTAATAGTTGGAAGAGGGTTCACGATGGAGTTAGATGTGCATTTCTGATGCATGTGGGATGCCCTACATCACCGCATAATAATGCTGTGAAATCTGTTGAAGATTTAATGAAAGGAACTCGACATATTGATAAAGTGCTAAATGTACAGACTGCAGAAGAAGTTCAGAAGAATCGACTTCGACTTAAGGCAACAATTGAGAGTATTCGGTGGCTTAGCCTGCAAGCGTGTGCATTTAGAGGTCATGATGAATCTCAAACTTCTGGCAATCGTGGAAATTTTATAGAGATGATACGACTTATGGGAAAATTAAATGTTAACATCAATGATGTTGTCTTGGAAAAAGCGCCGAAAAATGCAAGCTATACTTCACCGACTATTCAGAAAGAAATTTTGCATATTCTTGCAAACAAAGTTAGGAGAAAAATCCGTGAAGAAGTTGGAGATGCAAAGTTCTGCATTTTGGTTGATGAAGCTAAAGACACAGCAAATAAAGAGCAAATGGCTATTGTTTTGAGATTTGTTGATAACCATGGTTTTTTACGAGAGCGTTTTTTTGATATTGTGCATGTTTCAGACACTACCGCTTTAACACTGAAAAGAGAAATATCTACTGTCCTTACCCAAAATAATTTACACATTCTCAATATGCGAGGTCAAGGATATGATGGTGCTAGCAATATGCGTGGTGCGTGGAACGGACTTCAAGCTCTATTTCTTAAGGATTGCCCATATGCATATTATGTACATTGTTTTGCACATCGATTACAACTAGCATTGGTTGCAGCTGCTGAAAATGAGATGTCTGTTTGGTTATTTTTTTCAAAACTAACATCTATTATCAATCTAATTGGTGCTTCTCCCAAACGACATACTGAGTTACATTCTGCTCAAGCAAATGAAATTGCACGTATGTTAGCTTCTGGTGAACGTGAGACTGGTAGAGGGATTAATCAGATTGGTAATTTACATCGGAGTGGAACTACTCGGTGGAGCTCTCATTTTAACTCTATTTGCAGTTTAATTGATATGTATGGCGCATCTATGACAGTTCTTGAAAGTATTATTCAAGAAGGAACCTCAAACTCTATGCGTGGAGAAGCTGGTGGCTGTTTGATGGTGATGAGGTCTTTTGAATTTATTTTCATCTTATATATGATGCATAAAATTATGGGGATTACCGATTTGCTTTGTCGAGCTTTGCAGCAGAAATCTCTTGACATCTTAAATGCTATGGATCTAGTCTTCTCTACTAAAGCATTGCTTCAAACTCTGAGAGAAATGGGATTCGATCATCTTCTTGAACTTGTGCAATCTGTTTGCACGAAGTATGATATTGACATACCAGATATGAATGCAACACACAAAAGAGCCACCGGTCGTTCATGCCAACAAAAAGATTCGATGACAGTTCACCAACATTATCATTTTGATATATTTAACTCAGCAATAGATTTTCAGTTGGAAGAGTTAAATTCAAGATTCAGTGATGGAGCAGTGGAACTCCTTTTACTCAGCACCGCTTTGGAACCTAAAGACAATTTTAAATCATTTAAAATTGATGATATTTGCAGGCTTGTGGAGAAATTCTATCCTGAAGATTTTACTGAACAAGAAATGCATTATTTGAGAAATCAACTAGAGCATTATAAGTTTGATGTGCTTCATCATGCGAGCTTTCAGAATATGTCTACAATTTCTGAATTATGTCGAGGACTAGTTGAGACAAATAAATCACAACACTATCATTTGATTGATAGATTGCTTCGTCTTATTTTGACTCTACCGGTTTCCACTGCTACTACGGAACGTGCTTTTTCAGCTATGAAACATGTTAAAACGGCTCTACGCAATAAGATGGAAGAAGAGTTCTTGGCAGATTCTATGATGATATACATTGAACGAGAGCTTGTTGAAGATATCGATTCAGATTCGATAATAGATGAATTCTATTCTATAAAACATCGTCGAGTGCAACTTCAGTAGAATGCTTTACTTCCTTTTTTACAAGGTAAAATCATATAACTCACTGAAAATATATATTTTGATCCGTAACATTTTAGCAAAAGACACTGAAATTGCTAACACAATTTATGCATGATCTTTTGGCACCACAGGACCTGGTCTCACCACCATCATCATGCTGCAATAGCTTAAGAGAATGCTCGGGTTGACGCGTTTCATGCCGCGTACTGATGTGGTTTCGATGCATTAATTTGTTTTCCGAATATAGAGACATGATATATGCACTTAAAATATCTGGAAAAAAATGAGTTTGACTTTATAAATTTAGTGGAGATGGCATATCGTAGTTTTTGGAATATTCTTCTTCATCGCCCTTGCTTGTAGTGCAGTTGTGATGTATATGTACGAACAGTTGTTCCTATATATGAGATGGCTTTTGGCTTTGTGTACTTGTGTCTCCTGCTGTGTTTCTGCATTCAGTTTTTGTGTTGTTTGGAGCACCAACTGTACTGTCTCAGCATGTGCGCAGTGACTTGCGATACCTTTCTGTTCCTCTCTCTTGCATTTTCTCTCTTCACCCTCACCTCTCCAGGGTCCTGGAAAAGTTTCGAAATTCCCAGATATCCTAGGGAGCGGGACGTGACAGTACCAGTAGAGACATGCTAGACATCTGATGCTATATGATCAGACGTCTAGCTGGAGGATCAGACATCTAACAACATGTCTTTAGACGGTTGAATGGCATGGAGCGTATTCTCTTAACTCTCTGGAATCAATAGTCAAATTTATCAGACGTCCGATGGTACTGTATCAGACGTCTGATGGTGCAAATTTTCTCAAAGCAGCGGATCTCATTAGACACCTAACCGGATTGGGTCAGACGCCTGACGGTGCTTTGTGCAGATGATGCAGATTTGAATCTGGGCCGTTTGATTGATTCTTAATCAAATCGAATGGCCATGGTTTGTTGTGGCTCCACAACCCTAATTATTGATCGAAAAGGCCAAGACACACCATGCAAAGAGGTGAAGAAGTTATTGCGAGCCGTCATCAATGAGCTTCTTACTCACGCGTCTTGGAGATGAGTGTATACTTTGGTGAGTGAAATTATTTGTAATCTTCTTCATGAGATTCTTCTTTTCGAGTTGAGGGATTATTTGTGAGAGCTTTTAGGTTTCTTCTCTTTCGGTGAGATTTGAGATCTCCTTTTTGGTAAGAAGAGTTTGAACTCCAACTTTGGAGTTGTTGGTGATCTCTATTATTGAAGAAGATTGAAGGAGTCAGATGTATTCTATCTAATCATATTAGTGGATGCCGTCACCGGTAAGATGGACTTAGGCGTCATTAACTACTCGAACCATGGTAAACTCTGTGTCGCTTGATTTGTTACTTTTCTACTTTTGTTACTTTTATCTTACTAGGCTGGATGGATTTTGCTATTGTGGATTATCTCTGTTAGATCACGACATAGCGATTGTTGGGTAGATATTTGTTAAGGAGTGTTCGTTGTGCGACGGGCATCGAATTCCAACAATTCATCCATGAGGAAAGGATTAGGAAACTTCCTAAACTTAACCCCTAAGTTCTATTCCCTTCCTAAAATGATGAATAAGTTAACCCCTAAGTTAACCATCCTCTCAACCCATCAAGATAAGATTGACATCTACTAAAATACCTTTTACATATTGTTATATTCAATCCTCTTCTCATAATTGATTTCAGAACTTGTTTCACTGTATGAACTTCACTTGCCATTAGGTCTAAAAACTTGCCAAATTTTGCTTTTATGCTTTTTATGCTTTTTATGCTTGAGGAATACAACATTTATAAGATTTAAGTTGTGCAAAAGACCAAGTTGTATTCCACCCTCTATTGTTGTAAAAAAGATAACATATGGGTGGAATACAATATTTGGGATATCTATTCCTAAATGATGCCCTATCTGTGACTTTCTTTTGGTCCATAAGATGAACATCCATTTGATTTCCACCACCAGAATAGGGTTCTACATATATCTCTCATACCCGGGTTTGAGTAGTAGTGCTTTTTAGATGTTGGATATATCTTCATGCTTTCAAGATTGAGACCAAGAAGTGTTAAGTCAACAATCGAGAAAAGCACCAAAAAGTAGAAGAAAAAAGTGATGAGAAATTGAAGCTTCATTGGTATGCAAAGTTGTTTGATGAGGTTATTTAGTTTTTAAAACTGATGCTGAACTACAATGGGAGTGGTCAATTGGATCGAGCTGATGGATCACAAAGTAAAGAGGTTACTTCCTAACATGTTAGTTAATCACAAGGTAAGAAAGACGATGGTGATACCTTCTGATATGCTTGTAACCATAAATCGAGGAAGATGCATGTGATGGCTTCGAAGGTGCTGGTGAAAACTCGTGTTAAATCAAATAATGAGGAATTTTTATTTAAGATGGAGGAGAATTTTCCTCAACGTGGAAAATCCTCGTGGTATTCTAAAGTCCAAGCTGTTGTTTTTTGTGATTCAAACCCATCGTGCTGTTTTTCCCAGGCTAATCGGTCGAGTAGGAGGCTACTCGGTCGAGCAGCTAGCTACTCGACCGAGCAGCATGAAGTCTCTGACAGACCGAGCAGGCAGAGAGCTTGGGAAGTTTTTATGTCCGACTCGGGTGACTCCTACTCGGTCGAGTAGGAGGCTACTCGGTCGAGCAGGAAGTTACTCGACCGAGCAGTATGAAGACTCTGACAGACCGAGTAGGCAGAGAGCTTGGGGATGTTTTCCCTCCGACTCGGGTGCTTCCTACTTGGTCGAGTAGGAAGGCTACTCTGTCGAGCAGTTAGGCTACTCGACCGAGTCGACTCGACTCCATCAGCGATGTTTCTAGGGCATGGCAGCTCGACCGAGCAGGCCGAGCTGACAGCTGACTTGGGCCGAGTTGGCGCGGGCCCATGCGCGAGAACCGACGGCTGGATTGTTTTTTCTGCCTTTGTTTTGGGTTAGTATTTATACCTATCTATTGTTTTAGATTAGGTTAAGCCTCCAAAGCCTCCATTTAGTTTTAGAGAGCCTCTTGCTATCCCATTGGAGATTGGAGAGAGGTTTAGGGTTTGTGTTCTTGAGAGAAACGTTTGGTTTTTCCTTCTCTTCTTCTTCCATTGATTTCTTCCTCTTGAGTAGATTCGTGAGGGCTTGTTCTGTTGACAAGTTATTACTCACGCGTGAGGGAGCGTTTTTGTAACCCTAATTGTTTGGATCTCTCTACTAGTGGAATCGTCTCGGATTGGGTTGTTGGACGTAGGTTGTTTACAACCGAACCAGAGTAAATTCTCTTGTGTATGCGATTGATTTATTTGCTGCTGTGATTCGTTTGCTACTTTCTATTGCAAGGTCACTTGGGAATTTTGTTGGGTCATTGGGAATAGATTTTTGATGGCTCTATATTTCTGATTAGTTTATTAAGGTTGGTTTCTGCATTGATCCCAAGGCGTTTCGGTCCCCCCCCCCAACAACAACGTGGAAAATCCTCGTGGTATTCTGAAGTCCAAGCAAGTGTTACCCGAGTTGAAGATTTTGGCTCTCTACAGATGGGGACGATTGATTTTGAATCAAGATGGATATTGTTAGGATTTTACTCAAAATCTAAGTTCTCAATTAGGTTTTCCTCTTTTTATGAGTTTCTTTTTGTGTGAGCTCTATGTTATTTTTGGGCTAATTTGAACTATAATTCTGAATATTGGTTTAATTTAGATTGGCAGTTTTTCATTTAGTATGAATTTCGCGTTTTTAATCCAATTACGCCAATAGGGTTTTGTAAAAAAAATTTATGGGTTTCTTGTGGTGTTTGTAGAGTTTTTGTGAGATTTTTATGTTCTTGGCTTAATGTGTGATGAATATAATCGGAGGAAAAATCATCTCTTGAAGCACACATTTCGTTTTCTTATTTGATTTGGTTTTCTATCGTAACTATCCAAGTAGGTTGTGGCAATTGGATAAGTAGCAATGTGTGGAAGTGTTCTAGAAATTAGCCATAGGATGATGATCCATCTCCAAAAACGTACTGCTTGCGTTGAGAATACTTTTCCAAAAAGAGGAGATTTGTTTAAATACCATATGATAAGCACTGCTTGCGTTGAGAACGATATGACAACGATGATAGTCACGAAGGAGAAGCTCAATTTTAGTACCACAAAGAAGGATTGGGCTATGTTTGGATGAAGCATACACAACAGACTTGAGGAAAATTTGCAAGACACGAGATAAAGATAAATATTGACAGCATGTTTAGTTTATCATAACTCATCAGGAGGAGATTTGTTTCGTTTATCTTTGAATTGGTCATGTGGAAAAAAATAAACAAAAAACAACAGCTACTCCCTTTTTTCCACAGATATTGTCGCTATCGCTGTGAATTCTACTGAGATTCAGCGGGCATATTGATGTCCAAAACGAATACAACGAATCTGCAGTCATCATCCCTCCACTGTTATTCAATTAAGACGTTGGATTCTGGAAGATGTAGGCAGCGAACGCGGATGTGAGTACAAGTGAAATAGATGAAGCGAAGCTCGCCCAGCAGCAATCAAGAAATTGCTATGGAGTTGAGTTCAAGTTGACCCCTGGGGATGAGTCATGGCAGTGCAATGGAGTTTCTCCTGTGATTTGTACCATGCGAATAAATTCCTGCAGAAAAAAGGAGATGGGATGAGGCGACGGAGTCTCCATCCCCGGAGCTCCCCTCGGTGGTCCCACATGCCTCCTTGGGTAACTGGGTCCCACACGCCTCCTTGGGTAACTGTTCTTTTGCGCGGGATAGGGGCGGGAATAAGAATGATTGCACTGTTCATGCACTATTCACTCTATTCCAAGGTTGTAGTCCAAGCGGTTGTTCTTTTGGGCGTGGAATAGAATCCTACGTGACTATTCCAATTTGGTAATGATGAGCACTTTTGTATTCCAAGCTTTTTCCTTGGAATACAATGGAATCCTTCGGAATGGTGGGCCTCACTCTCTCATCTCTCTCTATCTCTCCCCTCCAACTCATCCACTTTCCACTTTTTCATTCCAACTCCACAATCCCAAAA